>LNAC01000358.1:543930-706917 GCA_002007465.1 Ailurus styani
CCACCACCCCTGCTATAAAGGAAGGTCTGGCAAATGTGGACAATGCACTCAACACCTTTGTTCGGACCCGGGAAACCAGAAAACCCAGGACTCCACTCATGGGCCTGCTTATCAGCTATAAATGCTCCCCACTTTGCAAGCGCAGTTCTGCAAAAGATGGTAGATCTTCAGCACGGTTAGAAGACAAGTCACAGGGACTATAGGGGATAGCACTGTGCTTTGGAAATTGACTTGGAAATGGGGCAGGGAGAATGCCCTTTATCATGAAACTGAAAAATCAGATTTCAATTCACAGAGTAGGAAAGGTTCTTTTCCAAGCCTCCTACTATTCATCTTCATTTCACAGATATTTAGAGCATGTATTATGTTGCTATGGACAATTAGCCTTTTATCCAATTTTACTTGAGAGTTTAACTCTCCCACCCGAAGGTTTTAATTATACCCTCAGCCCCATACTTAGGCCTCGGTTCCTGCAGCTGGAAATCTGCCCCAGTGATGTTATAACCTTGTTAATGTAACAAAAGAGGAGTTTACTTAAAACTGGACTGACTATGGACTTAAGCCAAATTTACTTGAAAGAGGAAAGAGTCTGTCAAAAATCCTATAGTAAACACGGCAAAGCAGTTCTTTCATTGCCTTCCCTTAATTCATAGCGACAAGCAATTTACATGTAAGTGGATTCATATGCTCTACCGAGAGGCCTCCTCTCCAAGCAGGGGTGGTGTGTGCTCCCCCCACCCCCCCCCCCGCCTCCCCTTTTTCTTTTCTTGCCTCCCTTTTCGTTTCTTTCTTTCTTTCTTTCTTGGTATGCAGAGTAGGCTGTTCCCCTTAGTGAAACAGCATAAATCCACAATGTTTTAATCGCCCCAAAGCATAATTAGAGCCCTCTAAACATTTACCAGACCAGTCGCACTGAATAAAGGCAGTCGAAATTTCCAAAAGCTACTCTTAGACTTGACTGTTGTCCTGTCAAATACACACTTTATATTCTGTTGAAGCCTGCTTATAAAGAACGAAAAACTCTCCTGCTAACGAGGTAAGAGTTGTAAGCTTTAAAGTGGGAGTTGTTGGTCACATACCAGAGCCCACGTTTTTCTCTGTTGCCAAAATCCTGCAGGGCTTCTTACCTTCTGCTGTTAATTAGATTACCTTTTTTAAGTCCACACACTAACAGAAAACATACATTAGACTAAACAAGAAATGACAACAAGGAAGGGCTGAAGGGAGAGCCTTCTGAGAAAACATGAAAGAAAAACATCACTCTTAATATCACTGGATAAAGAAAAAAAAAGAGACTGCAGGTAATTTCAGCCCGCAAGGGGCGGGGGAGGGATCCCTAACATTTTAGAAGCAAAGACCAAAAAATTAATTCCCCCCAAGTAGAATGCCAGGAAGGAGTTTACTTCAGTTACATTATTTTCAACTATGCTCTTTGACAAAATCCATCCATGGCAAACAACTGGCTAGCACTCAAGTTTCTTTCATGCACACTGAAAGTTTAATTAGTTCTAACTAGATCAAAAGTTGTTTTTCCCCCTTTTGGCATGTATCTGTATCATTTCTGTGCTATTTGGAAGCTGCTAGACATCAAAGGCAGATCCATCATTCTTGGGGAACCTCCATTCCTTGGAGGTGATTCTGATGTACCCCTCCTTCCATGCTACCGGATGTCATGGCAGCCACAGGCCACTCTGGCAGAGGCTGGTTGCACCCCAAGCCATGCACACAGCTCCTTCTCACTCCTCCTGAGAGCACCCAGCAACAAATGGCCTAACTGTTCCTAAGAATGCCCCTAGATAACCACAAACAAACCATTACTATGTGGAATCACGGTAAATCCCTCAAGACAGAGAACCTGTGAAAAAAATCGATGTTTGAGGGAATCCAGAACTTAGCATCATTTAGGCCATTAACAACCCATGATATCGGGACCTATGTCAAGTACTCCAAAGTTACCCTAACTTTTTTCTTCCTTTATTTTATTTTGGAGGGGGGTTCCTTTTTGCTGTTCATTCCAAGATCTTTACTTTTAACTGGGTTAGCAAATTAACAGGCAACCACTATCCATTAAGAGCCCTCTATCTATAGGAGAGCTTAGAGATTATAAAGACACAGGCAGAAGGCAAGGGTTATCATCCCAGCCCTCCTCCAAGTTAGCTGTATGGCTTAGGCAAGTTTACTTAGCCTCTTTGAGCCTCCTTCTCTATAACCTGGGAAGAATATCTTCTTCATCAGGTTGTATAAGGAGTAGTAAGATGGAAAGCACTGAGCTCTGTACCTGTGTTCTGTAAGCAATGTATGCTTAAAGGACATATTCAGTAAGTGCTCTAGTCAAAGTAGCAACTATTTGTCAAAGATACAGTTGTAGTGTTGCTTGGTCTGGTCTTTTAACTACAAAGGTGAGTTGTTTCAAGGTCCGTTTTTTTATTTATAGTATGTACCAAGAAATCAACTAGGAGCTATTTACATAGACTTTATCTTCCTTTGTCAGAGCGGCAAGCTCTATGGGCTCCACATTCTAGCTTCTTCTATATGAAGAATATGAGAAAAGTCATGTGCCACCTCAAGCCAGTGACTGAGGCAAAGGTCCTTGGAATGCCATGTCCCTTCACACAGGTGAAGTTGTTTGGCATGTACCCTTCCTTCTGCTGGAATACATATGTGATGGCTGGAGCTGCAGCAGCAATTTTACAACATAAAGACAAAAGCTGACCATGTCAAAGGTTAAGATAGGATGGCAAAAGTAAAATACCCTGCACTTTCTGCACTGCCTA
Organism: Ailurus styani; assembly: GCA_002007465.1. Classification (NCBI taxonomy): domain Eukaryota; kingdom Metazoa; phylum Chordata; class Mammalia; order Carnivora; family Ailuridae; genus Ailurus; species Ailurus styani. The sequence continues at coordinate 546,705 of LNAC01000358.1, forward strand.
CCTCCAGACTTACATTATGTGAAAAAACAACTTATTCAATTTGAGAGTATTCTGTTGGGGAAGGCAAGTACATCTGTAGCTGATACCTACCCCTGCTTTGACTTTAGCTTAGAAGATGTGGCTACAGAGAAAAGAGGATTTCTGGGCACCTGCACATTTGCCTGGGCCTATTTAAGGAAGGATTATATGGCAACCTGAGATGCATAATGTCTGCTGCCCAAACTCGTCACACTTTCCATTCTAGCGGCCCTACCACATGCTGCAGGATCACACAACACGATTACTAAATAGTGGTTTTATCACTGTCTGTGATATTTTTGCTTCCCTTGGGTTCCAAAATATTATGTTTAAAAATCTCCATACTTGCCCTTGGTTGTGTTCCAAAAAGAAAAGACATTACTGGCTAGCATGTGCCTTCCTAAGAAGCACTGACGAGAGTACATCTTGAAGTGAGCACATTAATGGGTGTCCTTTAAACCCTCCACTTCCCATTTTCCCATTAGAGCCTCCTTAATTTAGCACCCCAGGATTCTACTTAAATTACCTTCTTAGTCAGGATTAGGGGAGCAAAAGGAGACCACAGGGCCCTGACCCTGATAGTTCAAATTGTCAGCGCCAAGAGACTGACACACTTTTCTCCCCACTAATCCCACACTGCATGGCATGGTCTCAATTTTGGAGAAATCTGAATGCTTATACACTTAGCCAATCCCCGAGTGATTCAGATAAACTTAGTACCAAATAAGTGAGGCATTTATGTATCTTGAATATCTCTACTTGCTCAATGCCAGGGCCTCAATATTTTGATAAAGTGATGACAGGAAGAACACAGAGAACAAAAAGTGAAAGGAAAGAATATAGTCTAAGTACATGGAAAAACGATGAGCCTCTAGAATTTACTTTGTATATTTGAGAGGAAATATATGTTCATAATGCAATTTTCAAAATACGGATTTTAGAGGCAAGATTGGTTTTCCTTCCCTTTTTTGAGGAAACCAAAGTAGATCTGGGCACAGAATATTCAAGGGCAATTTCTAAAAGCCACTTGGAATTGTCTCCTTCCTGAATCTGCCCAAAAAAACTGTACCGAAAAGAACTTTCTGTCTGTAGCAGCACAGTCATTAGAAATATAAGCCAAATTTTATAATAGCCACATTAAAAATGTAAGAAAAAATAGCTCAAATTAATATTAAATTTTTATTTAAGCCAATATATCTAAAATATAATTACTTGAACATACAATCAATGTAAAATGTATTAGAGATAGTTTATATTCTTTTTTTTTCACACTAAGTTTTTGAAATCAGGTATGTGTTTTATTTTCACAGCACACCTCAAATGGGACTAGTCACATTTCACATGCTCACTAGCCACATAAGGTTCATGGCTACTGTACTGGACAACACTGGTCTATAGTACCTATCTTATAAACACACACACACACACACACACACACACACACACAGAGTCAATGGCACAAAGATTGTCATCATAGCAGAGTAACACGTGTATTTTTTGACCCCTCATGACCATCCCACACAATTAGTGAAGGGAGGGAGGAGATATAAATCAGCAAAGGCATTGTACAGCTTAATCCAGATGAAACTGCTGAGATGCAACCATTTTTAACCTGCAAAAATGGCAATTTCGTATGGTTCAACTTAATATTTTAATCCAAAGAGTTCATGAGAGGGTTCATGGTGAGATTCAGAACTTAGGCTTATAGCAGGCCTCCAATAAAATCACTGTCTTGAGTGGTTGCTGATTGCAAAAGTATGGGCCAATGATATTTCATGTCCAAGTGCAGCAATTCATTAACTGCTAAATTGTTTCCTCTTTTGTTGGCCAAAACACAGTTCCTACAAACCTGGCTGAAAGATAATATTTGATCAAAAAGTAAGGCACTAGCCATTGATATGTGTTCCTGGCCACCACGTGCAGCTCAAGACCTATGGCGGCAGACTCCTGGAAGCATATCACTTAGACGCCTCAGAAGCTCCTCAAACTCAGTCTTTGCAAAACCATAACCTCCAAAACCACCACCACCACCATCACCATCGTCATTGGTACCATCACCATCACTGTCTTCACCACTACTGTCACCAACCACCATGAGCATCACCATTGAGTCATCACCACCACCACCATCACTGTTGTCGTCATCATCATCCATCGTCACTACCAACAGCATTATCACCATCATCACCAGGTCTATCTATATGATAAGTCCTTACTATTTCCTTTACCCACTTCCCTCAGACATTTTCACTCTTTCATCCAGCGAACTCCTATTCAATCTTTAAGACCTCGTTTAAATATCACCCTTCAGAGTTCTCCCCACCTCATAGGCTGAATGAATTGCTCTCTCACTTCTGTGGAACCACTGAAAAAGTCCTTTGTACATGTCTAGGTTATAATGTAATGACCCAATTATGCAATCTTCTCTCCCAACTTTCAGCTCCTAGCACTGGGTCAGGTACCAACTCTAGGATTCAAAATAAATGTAAATTGGTTGAATTCAAATGAATAGGTTTCATTTCAAGGGCATTCACTGTGTAGACATTCCTTGGATGCTGAGCTAAAAAATGATTTTGAGGCTGTGATCTGATATTTCCAATCATACTATATATATTTTGCCTTCAAACAGATTGTAAATAAATATGGACATGGGCCATAACTTCTATATCTTTGTAGATTTCACAGAACTGTGCAGAGCCCCCACTTTTAATAGCTTTGTTGAAATATAATTCAAATATCATACAATTCACTCATTTAAAGTGTACAGTTAAATGGGTTTCTGTATGTTCAGTTGTGAAACTATCACAATCAGATTTTAGGAAACTTTCATTACCCCAACCAAAGTGCATACCATTACTAGTCACCTTTCATTCCTTCTCCCTAACCCTGGGCAACCATGAAACAAATTTCTGCCTCTGTATATTTGCCTATTTGCCTATAGACTGGATCATAAATATAAGATCTTTTGTGACAAACTTCTTTTATTTAGGATGATGTCTTCAAGGCTCTTCCATGTTGTAGCATCTATCAGTACTTCATTTCTTTTTATTATTAAATATTGTCCTATCTATGGATATACCTCATTTTGAGTATCCATTCACCAACAATCCACCCATTTGGGTTGTTTATACTTTTTTCATATTATGCATAAGGTAGCTGTGGATATTCATATACAATTTTTTGCATAGATGTATGTTTTCTTTTCCTTTTTCTTTTTCTTTTCTTTTCTTTTTTTTTGTTATATACCTAGGAGTGGAATTGCTATGTCATATGGAAACTGTGTGTTTAACACTTTGAGGAATTACCAAACTGTTTTCTAAAGTGACTGTACCACTTTACAATCCCATCAGCAATGTGTGAGGGTTCCAGTTTCTCTACATTCTCATCAACACTTGTTATTGTCTACTACATTACAGTTATCCTTGTGAGTATGAAGTAATATCTCTTTGAAATTTTGACTTCTATTTCCCTAGGATTAATGGCGTTGAGCATTTTTTATCCATTTAGTGGCCATTTGTGTATCTTCTTTGCAGATATGTCTATTCAAATCTCTTGCCCTCTTTTAATTGGATTATTTGAATTTTTATTAAGTTGTACAGGTTCTTTATATATTCTAGATACAAGTCCCTTATGAGATATGATAGCAAGTATTTTCTCCCATTTTGTGGATTGTCTTTTCTTGATGGTATCCTCTGAAGCACAATAGTTTTTCATTTTGATGAAGTCCAATTTATCTGTTCTTTTTTTAGTTGCTTGTACCTTTGGTGTCATATTTAAAAAGGCTTTGTCTAACAAAAGGTCACAAAAATTTATACCTATGTTTTATTATAGGAGTGTTACAGTTCTAACTCTTACATTTAGATCTGTGGTCCATTTTCAGTTAATTTTTGTATATGGTATGAAAGAGCCTTTCACATAGCTTAGGTGTTTTGGAAATAAATAGCCCACACATATTTTTTTATGGATCTCCTATACACATTACCAATAGTTCCTCTTCAGTGGCAATTATACTCAAGTATGCTTTCTCATGAGCATTTTACAGAGACCTGGCATTCAAGATGTTTTAAGAATTTTGTACAGGGAGAATCTAAGAAAGCTAAAAAGACTCTTTGTTCTCATCATTGAAACATTGATAATGTTGGTAAAATTCCCCAAATTTTGATTTTATATTGTCCTGCGATATTTTCCTTTCATTGTCTTGAGTGATTTCTATATTCTGAATACTGAAAATTCAACAGATGTTTATGGTTTCTTGGTTTTTAGTGTTGTTTCTTCTCCTTCCTTATCCCCCCCCAGTTCCTTCCTTCCTTCCTTCCTTCCTTCCTTCCTTCCTTCCTTCCTTCCTTCCTTCTTTCCTTCCTTCCTTCCTTCCTTCCTTCCTTCCTTCCTCTGTCCCTCCCTCCCTTTTCTCCCTCCCTCCTACTCTTCTTGCCTCTCCCCTTTCTTCTTTCTTCTTTCCTCCCTGCTTTCTAGCTAAAGTGTAATCTCACTGAAAATATCTTCTAGAGATCTTGGTTTTTTTCAACTTTTATCAGCCCCCCCCCCGCCCACTGCCACACACAGTGCCTAGAATAGGGCCCAGCAATAAGTGTTTTATGGTTTAATTTAAACAGTCAAATCCTATCCATGAGTTCCAAACCAAACTATAAGGATTCCCTTCTACATAGTGACAGTACATGTGCTGTTCTATCCATATTCAATTGAAAAAACATTTATTTTATAATAATTGAACAAAAAGCATTACTCTATGTAAATGAAAAATATCAAGAGAAAAAAATAATAACTGTGCAATCATGACAAGTAAATTCATGCATGGGAAAACAGACTAGGAAAAAATATAATTTAAAATGTCAAGTCCTTTTCTTGGGTAAATTCTTTCTTCTTTCTGTTAGTCACCATTTGCTATAATATGTATATTTAATTTCTATTTTTTTAAAAAAGAGTAAGTCTCTTTCAAAAAATTATTTATTCTTGATTTTTCAGGTATAAGAGGGATGTAACATCATTGCTATCAGTCACTTGAAAATGTTATACAAGAGAAAGCATTTTTATAATTACAAAGTCCTATACAAATGTGACTTAGTACTGTTATGTTGAATAATATAATGAATCAATACCATTATATCCGTTATACTATTAAAATAACTAGCACTCATAGATTTTTCTGATCATTTAGCACAGATAATTTTCTATATTCATTTGCCATGATAATAATATACCTTCCTTTCTCCTGCCTTACTGATCATGTGTGCATGCTTATGTATTAAAGATTAATTTACTAGCTCCTTAACCTTTAAATGAAGTAACCTCTACACCTTGAGGGCTTATCAGGAAGTATATGAGCTGTGTGGGGGGCCATGTACAAACACATGTGCAGAGTCATCTCCAACAGGCAGGCTTTGCTCCTGCAGGTGGGGCAAGTTGGCCATAATATAACCTGTGTCTAAGATGCTGGAATCCAGCAGATGTTCCTGCATCTTATTCGGTTTGCTGGCTGGATTTAAGAACCCTGGAACCTGTAGTTGATTAGTTCTGCCCTGGGTGCCACTGAGGCCCTAGGGAATGATGCTAAGAGTGTTTCAGGAGACAAGGGCATAATTCAGTCAGCCTACAGAAAAAGGAAAAAAGCAATCTTGGCAACAGAAACCTGCCCTCCTTCCCTCCCAGATGATTTTGGAGAGCCCTTGTTCTACGGACTTTGACGTCAGAGGCTGAGGCTTTCCTGGTCCTTCACTGGCTGCTGCTCAATAAAAACACCATCTCATTCCATCATTTTGATCACCATTATTTCCTCAGTTAATAAAACTTAAAGAAAGCATGTTTTCAGAGATAGCTGCTAAGGGGCAGAGGCCCATTTTGGCTGAGGTCAGCCTTGGCAGAAATGAACTCTTTTTCTCCCTATGGTTTTATGCTTTTTTGGTAAAATCATATTGTTTCAAAAATTAAAATAATAAAACATTAGTTATTAGTTATGCAATGGAAAATGGTTCAAGTTTGCTGCCACAGACTTTCATGTATACACTTTTAGTTGCATTAAAAGCTAAACTCCAAGTTGGAGTTTTAAATATTGTCTAAGCTCATTATCTCCCTGAAAAATTCCAGACCAGTTCTGGGAGTCTCTTTCATTGTGTATTTTATTTTTTAAAACCCTTCCTTACTATAAATATATAAATTATTACTAATACCATCATGAAGGAAGGGTAAGGCTGAAAATTTCATATCCAATTGCAGCTGACCAGTGTGAATGTAAACCACATGACAACACATTGTGGACCCAGCATCTCTAATGATAGCTTGAAAAAAATGACTTGGGTTAGTAGCCAACTTTCAACGGTCACATGTTAAGAAGAAGGTAATAGAGGGAAAGGGGGGCTCAATCCCTTCATGGAGGGAAGTTATTTGTTTTGAGGCAAGACTAGGAGTCAAGGATGTTGTGTTAGAAGATTAGCTATTATTGCATCCTTACGGAGGTGATATTTTTGAACCCCTTCCCCCATATAAGTGGGCACTTCCAACAGAATCTCCCAGAGCTGCTTTGGGCTTTTAGCAGAATCCAATCTGTTGAACTACTGAGTTATTTTTATTGGTCATCTGCATATTGTATTTGATTGTGAGTCCACTATGAAACACTCTTCCCTTCCCACTTCTGTATCCCTCAGGTCTTGTGTGAGCTGTTCCTGCCTCCTAGAAGCCCAATTCCCAGGCTTCCTTCCAACCTGGATTAGACGTCCCTATATCCCCCAGGACCTTCCTTATCAGAACAGTTACTCCATCTTTCCATCTTCCTCATTAGTATGTGAGCTCTCCTAGGCAGGGACCATGTCATTAGGCCCAGACTCAGTGCCCAGCCCATAGATAATGTCCAGTGACTAACTGTGGAAGGCATAGATAAAGAACATACAGAATATCCAAAGAAGATGGGTTAGAATAGTGAGGGCCTTCTAAACCTGTTACAATAGAGAAGGAAAAGAAATAACTGGGTACTTTTAGAAGGAGATGAAATGATTCTGAAGTATAAAGGGTACAGGGGAGAAGAGAGAATGGGGAATAGATTTAAATACTCAAAGACTATAAAGATGGATTAAATACCTAAGTGGCCTCAAAAAGCAAAATGTAAAAGAACCAAGAGCAAGAGGATAAAATGACAAAGAATGTTATTAGAACAAAGTAGAACAAAGGCAAACATTTTAAGAAAGAGGTCTCTGAAAAGAGAATGAGGAACTTGATCAAGGTCATAGTGCAAGCAGAGTGAGTGGTAGGACCAAGATCAAACTAAGTCATCTGGCCCTTCAAAGTCCAGGTGATTGGCCCTTGTGCTAATACATTCCTCATCACCTTTGATGCTGGGCAGAGTCTAAGGGACCCCTTCCCAGAGATGATACAGAGGCGTTAGGAAGCACCGCCAGATGAGATAACAGGCTAGATGATATGAAACAGTTTCCATGACAACCAACATTTTTTGTCACCACTCAGTCTTGCTTGGCTGAAGGTCAACCAAATATAATGGACATAAAGTCTGTCAGCCAAAATGTAGTGGACATAAAGTCTGTTTTCCTGTGGGACCCTAGCTTTCACATTTCCCCACCCTTCTGAGACACATTTTCTCCCTGCCTTCTACTGCAGCCAGCATCAGAATGCTGCCAAATCCCTGGCCCAGCTGTTATGACTTCTTGAGTCATTCCCCTCTAGAGCAACCAGATTTGAATGCCAAGCCCAAGACAAAAATCTGGCTCAACACAATGATGTCACCTAGTTGTTACCTAGCTGAAGGAGAGAAGGGCACAGAGGATATTTGGATACAGAAGCCATCCCACTGCTCCCTCAAATCACCAAGGTTGGATGTACAATAGATATTCCAGTAGTCAAAACATTAAGACTAAGCTAAGCTCCTGGAAATCAGAGACTAGGTCTGAGTCATGAACTGGATCAGCATCCAGCACAGTGGTAGGTCCCTAGTTATTGGTCAATAAATGATGGCTGAATGACAGTTGGCACTTGAACATCACAGGGGCTAAAGCGCCAACTCCCTGCAGAGTCAAAAATCCATGTGTCACTTTTGACTCCCCCAAAAGTTAACAACTATTAGCCCACTGTTGAGTGGAAGCCTGTCTGACAACACAGTCAATTAACATATATTTTCCGTTTTATGTATTATATGCTACATTCTCACAATAAAGTATGCTAGAGAAAAGAAAATGCTATTTAAAAAATCATAAGGAAGAGAAAATACAGTACCATTTACAGTACCATACTGTATTTATTTTAAAAAAATCCAGTTCAAACCGTGTTATTCAAGGGTCAACTATAATTAGTGAACAAATGCTCTACAATAACCCTGCAGAAATTAAATTTTTGTCCCAGTGATATGGGGGCTTCTGGGAACAAACAGATGTGATCATTAACAAAAACAGTCCAAGAAGCTGAGTGGTTATCTTCAGGCTTCACCAGAGATTCAGGAGTCTAACCTCATTACAAAGAAAGCTTTATTTTAATTTTATTCTCTGCAGAAAAGCTACCATTAATCAAGACCCAAGAAACTTTAGGTGTAAAAGAGGTGACCAATCACAGTTCATGTTCACATTATCAAAGTTATTGTTTATTTCTTTAAAATCCTGGAAAGTTACTTTTCAGTAAAGAAGTTGGAAAGAGATGCAATCAAGAAAAGCCCTTCCCTTCCCGTTATGTGTAGAAATGTCAATAACTACTAAGAGACAACAAATACTCTACCCAACATGTCAGCCCTGAGAACACTAAGAATTAAGCTAAGTCAGGGAGAATAGAGCTGAAAATCGATTAAGGAATATGTCAAGTGGTGTAAATCCTTCTGATTTCCCTGTATAATGCCACTAAGTGATCCATGTTGCTGTTTTATAGCAACATTAAAACAAATTAAAATCTAAGCCTCTCTCATTTGGATCCCAGGGAATTTCAACTTTATGGGGAAAGTCCTTCATTAGAATCTCCTCCACCTTAAAGTACTTGTAATTTGGTGTCAAAAATGTTTATCTGAAAAAAAAGAATGTTTATATTGAAATATTTATGGATGAAATGATATAGTGTCTGGGATTTCCTTCAAAATAACCCAGGGATAGTCATGGGGAACTGCCAGATAGAAAGGAAACAGGACTGTCAATGATTGAATAATTGCTGGGCTTGGGTAAAGGGTATGTGGGAATTCATTTTGCTTTTGTATATAGTTGACCTTAAAAAAAAAAAAAAGTTTAGCAGTATTTTATCTAAATGCACTGGGCCACCAATCAGGAAAGAGATGATTCTCATAGGAATACTTTCTTCGTTCCATGGAGGTGCCCCTTGCTTTTGAAGGAAGGGAAACTACCACTCATCCTACCAAACTTACAGTCATATCTCATTTGAGTACTGGTTCAGGTATCTGCATGGATCCCACATTAAAGGCAGGGTTATCAAGGTACCTTATTTTAAAAATATGACTTAGTAAGGAATTTTCGACTGGCCAAAATTCTTTAAAATTCTCTTCTCCTTTAAATATAGTCATTTGATAAATTCACCTTTCCAAATGAGAAGCTTATCTGACTTCAATATATTCTTCATTGAAAGACTTTCTAAAGAAATGGAAATCTATATAGGAAAGCTTTGGGGAAGTTTAGAAAACTGCTGCTCTAGAATATAAGATGCAGAGAATGCCCATACGTGAGAGTGGATCATGTTGAAATCAGTTGCATCAAACTCAAGAGCCTATGTCCCTGAAAAAAAGAAATGGCTCTGAATGGTGACCAAGTTTCTAGTCTACCCCACTAGAGACTGTTGGATAAAGGGGCACCTGGGTGGCTTAGTGGGTTAAGCATCTGCCTTTGGCTCAGGTCATGATCCTAGGGTTCTGGGATGGAGCCCCGCATTGGGATCCCTGCTCAGTGGGAGCTGCCACTCACCCTGTTGTGCTCATGCTCTCTCTCTGTCAAATAAATAAATAAAATCTTCTAAAATAAATAAATATGGACTGTTAGATGACATTGTTGAATGTGAAAAGGACTCCTTTCTACGCTTTCTGAATCTACCTGGTCTGGGGCCACCTGCCTCCAGATGGGAGAAGACCTACATGCTGCATAGGCCACTGTTATAATGCTTGGTTCCATTACCACACTGGCTCAAGGTCCATGTATTCCAGAAAGGGGTTGAGCTGCTGGTCTACAGTGAGAAATTATAAACAAAATGCAGGCTAGGACTAGCCCAGCTCTTTTCAATCAGGGCTGATTTTACTTTCTATGGGGCTTCTGGCAATATGTCTGGAGACACTTTTTATTGCCAACTAGAGGAGGGGATTGCTCCTGGCATCCAGTAGTTAAAGACCAGGGATGCTTCTAGACACGGGACAATTCCAGCAACAAAGAATCATTCATCCCAGTGTCGGTAGGGTTGTTGCGAACCCTCAGACTAGAGCAACAGTTGCCCCAGTAATCCCCTCACAACCCCCATGCATGCATGGAGGGATGAAAGTGTTAGGGGAGCAGAACACAGAGCAGGTAGGAAGAAGGGAAAGCCAGGGGCACCCATCTCCACCACTCCCAGAGCCAATTTAACCCCCACCATGTAAATTCAGCTTCCTATGAGTCTGTTGAAATCTTTCACTTCTCTCCTGCGGCTCCACTGCCAAATTCCTAAGACAAGCTTTCTCCGCCCTGGAAGACTGCACTACTTCCTAACTAGCATGTCCACACCCAAATCTAACCTCTGTGCAAAAGCCAGAGACAGCACGGTGTGGTGGTCAAGCGTGTGGCCAGACTACACAACAATCCTTAAGAGGTTCAAATCTCGCCTTTGTTATGTGACGTTGGGCTAGTTACTTAACGCCTGTGTCTCCGTTGCTTCAAATGTAAAATGGAGATGATAACAGTACTTACCTTAGAGGGTCATGGGAAGATAAAATAAGTTGATGCTTACAAAGCTCTTTAAAAGTTTCTGGCATGTGGTAAGCACATTGTAATGGCTTTATTATTTTCAAATACTAATCCCATCATGCCCCTCCCCTTCAATGGATTCCCATTCTCCTTAGGATAAATATTGATAATAGGACCCTTGCCCTGAAGGTCTTGGGTGGTCTGGCCTCTCCCATCCCTCCAGTCTTAACTAACCCTGCTCGCTGCCTTGGTCTCTGTGTTCCAGCCACACAGGCCTCCGGTGAGCTAATACAAGGCATATCATCCCTTCTGCCACAGGGGTTTTGCAGGAACAGCCCCTGCCTCTTGGAATGTGCTCCCCCACCTGACCCAACTTAACAGCCCCACCTCTTCACCCAATGGACTCCCACTCACCCAACACATCCTGGTTCACAGACACATCCTCAGGGAGTTCTCCTACTTTCAGGATACTCTCATCATTACACAAACCTTTCCTTTTGTGCATACTTGTCCTCGCTATCATGCTGCATTCAGATTTCTAATCCTTTGACTGGACATCAAATTATTCATTCATTCTCTCAATAAATAACTTTACCTTCCCTGAATGATTTGTTTTATGAGTGAATGAGTCTATGCTTGAACAAATGCCTGAGTCAATGAGGAGTGCTTAGCTTGTACCTCAGGCTAGAGTGCTTCCTTTAGAGCAGTTGCTTCTCAAAGCTGCAATGCCTTTAGCTTTATGGAAACCCCAAATGCTCTGAGCTTAGCTGAAAGGAGGCTACCCATGGCCTGAAGGCAGCTGACTTGTACTCTGGCCAGGACACCCTAGAAAGCTCTCTTTCCTTCTATCTCAAGAATCTCTTCCCTCCTCAGTCAGGCCAACATCCCCAAGCCTGAATTGTTTTCCCTTGTATGTGACAGGAGCAGGAGGCTGTTTTCACTAGTCCTAAGACTCAGGCTGACTCTGAGCACATCAGTCCCACGTCTTTCTGGGGTTGGGGCAGCAGCCGTCATTCATACTGAAGGGTCATTTGGAAGCCAAGTGTTTTTAGAAAAACCACAGAATGGCAGTTTTGTTTCAGTGTTTTGACTTAAGCATCAAACAATCTGCTTCTTTTTCCAAAATTACTTAATATGGGAAATGTAAACATTTTCTAACAGCGCTTTCTCAAATCATCCTAACAAATCTCACACATATGACCATGACACCATGGACTTCCCCACTGTACCAGCCTGGGTCTGGCTGAAGACAGAATTCACCACAGATGGGTTCAATGAGGAGACTTCAATGAAAGGTCTATAGATGAGAGGTAGGCAGGGTTAATAAAACAAACAAGACATGGTGAAGCACCCAGAAACTGGCAACAGTGGGCAGCCATTTCCTCGCCTTGGGCTGAGGGGTAAAAGGAAACATGAGTTAATCCCAGTGCCAGCAGGAGCCAGGGATGGGGCACTGCTGAGAGGGAGATGTAGTCATGGAGAGAAGTCCCTACCTCCAGAGACATGGCCACAAAGCAAGAAGGGAACAGGGAGGAAACTCTCTAGCTTTTTTCTCCTCCCACCCTCCCATTTCCTACAGCGCCTCCTATTGGCCTTGAACCCAACCGGGAGTCAGCCAGCACAGGAACCCTAGAAAAGCACCCCAGGGTGGGGAGCTTCCCAGGGCACAGCCTCCCCCCGCCCCAAAGAATGGCAGGTGGTAGGAAAGAGCAGAGGATAACCACTGGGACTACCCAAACCCATGTTGCCTTAGAATAAAGCCTTAGATGATGGGAGTCTTAGAAATATATCAAAAGAAAGTTTTCCAAGAAAACTTCCAGAGATAGAGCCAAGAGGAGAAAGAAGCTCCAAGCTCCCGGCTCATGAAGGGAACACACAAACACCAATCTCAAAACAGAACAGAAAGACAGCAATTTAACTTGTATCATAACTGCATGCTGGCACTAGCTCCAGTGCACTCTGCAATTCTCTTCAAGTAAGCGAAGTGTAGGGTATGAGTCATAACAGATTCTCAAAGTTGGCCACAGTCTTCTGCAGGTTCGAATTAAGATCCCAGGGATATTGGCTTAACCCAAAGATCAAGTCAAACACTGCATTTCAATTCTCACAATCTGTTGGTTCCCAAATTCCGTGACTGGAAAACAAAAGACCTTGGCCATATTTGATTGGCAGCTTGGCTTCAGGCTAGGGTTCTCAATTGTTTTGCTGCTGGTGAACTGAGTAGTCTCCTTTCAACATTTCATTCTCCAGGCGAGACTGCCAGAGGCAGGCCCTTATCTCCCCACAAAATGTATATACATGTATGTACACAGACACAGACACAGACACAGACACACACACACACACACACACACACACACACTCCTTCCCCGGTGCTGGGCCTGCCTCCTGCCCAACAGTCAAAATCAGAATCTAGCAAGATAACCATCAGGCTGAGAAAATCCAGAAAATGCTTTGAACCCCAGCATTTTGTAGGGTACAAGAGCATGGGTAGTAAAGGGAGGGGAGAAGAAGTAGAGGAGAGAGGATGATGGTTAGAAGTAAAGGAAAGAAGGAAGGAGAAGAAAGGGGAGGCTGAGTGGAAGGGAAGGCAGGAGTGGCCAAGGTAGAGAGAAAGGAGAAGAGGCAGCTATAGCAGGAGGCAGAGTATGACTTTCATCAGCATCCATTCATTCCTTCAACACACTTCTATTAAATCCTTTCCAGGGATCCAGAACATTCAAAGCCTTCCCCACCTCCATACAATGCCTTGCCCTATAACCCTACATGTCTTCACTGACTTGGAGCTTTTTTTTTTTTTTTTTAAAGATTTTATTTATTTTATTTGACACAGAGAGAGAGAGAGATCACAAATAGGCAGAGAGAGAGGAGGAAGCAGGCTCCCTGCTGAGCAGAGAGCCCGATGCGGGCCTCGATCCCAGGACGCTGAGATCATGACCTGAGCCGAAAGCAGAGGCTTTATTTAACCCACTGAGCCACCCAGGCGCCCTGACTTGGAGCTTTTGTGATATCCTCTTCCAGTGAGGATGAGGACCTTGATATTTACCTGTTCACCCTCCATATCTTAGGGTTGAGGCTTCCCCTGATCATATCTGGACTACATTTTACCTATGCCAAGAAGATACTACAAGAAGGCAGAAATCCTTCTAAGTTGGGAGTCCTTCCAAGTCCTGCCCTTGACAGTTCTGGCAGGCAGCTGACATCTGGGCAACAGTCTGTTTCCCATTGATGTCCTTAGTCTCTACTCTGACATATATTCTCCCACATTTGCAGTGTCCTCATCTTCCTTCTAACCTTTTTGCTCTAAACAACTATTGGAAGAAGTGTTCCCTAGCAAAAGACCTAGCTTCCCAGAGGGATACGGCAAAGGAGGGGATAAATAGACAGGAGAAACAAAGGTGGAGAGAGAGGGGCATCAATCTATAGAGCTGGCTAGGGGACTAACCCATTGAGAAATGTCCTATTTCATTCCTTCAATTTATAGTTGGTCAAACTGAGGACAAAAGACAGCCGCAGGTTAAGGAATGATGGAACACCAGAGCTAGAGAGGATTGCATGGTCTGTTGACCAATGGGCATGGATGGATCAGGTCTTTTGTATCTTAGTTCAGATGTATATTTTATAGAGACCACAGTCTCCTGGGGATTTGGATCTGAGACCTGTGCCAATTCCACTGGGGACCTCCATGGTGAGCTGGTAATAGTCCCAAGAAAGTGAGCCAGAGTCAAGAGTTCAAAGTCATTTACACAAAACAGAAAATTCCCAGGCCACCAAGCCCTCTAGGTCGAGATCATGATCCTGAATTGGGAAAACATATCCTGTATGAGTCCCCTTTGAAAATAAGTCAAATTAAATCAGAGATGAGACCCTACAAAGCTTTTCTCTCTTCCCGAATTTAAACACACATTCTTAAAAAAGGGAGGCAGTTATGGGATTCTCAATGCCCACTATTGGCATTTGGAGTTGAATCATTCTTAAATGTTGTAGAGGCTGTCCTGTGCACTGTAGGATGTTTAGCAGCATCTCTGGTCTCTACACACTAGATGCTAGTAACAACTCTCTAACTGTGACAACCAAAAATGTCTCCAGACTTTGCTGAATGTCCCCTAGGGGGCAACATCAACCCCAGGCTAAAACCCACTGCTAGACAATCACAGACTATTAATGTGGTCATCTGAGTCCAAAGCCCTGTTCACAATTAGAGAGACTGCATCAGGCTGGCCTCAGCTCACTCAGCTATAACTTGCAGCTTCAGGCTTTAACTCAAGTCCCAAGAGCCCTGCTCACTAGACCAGAGAATTCTCGTCACAGGACTTGATGTATGACCCTGGCTGTACTGTCTGGCCTTTGGTTTCTCTTTGTGTGATGTAGCTTCCCCATCCATTGCCTCTTGAGGCTAACCCTGGCAGCACCCCCCACAGCATTAGATCAAGTACTTAAAAAATTCCTCCAACAGGATGTTGCTCTTGGATTGGGAGAAGGACCACAACTGTCCCCTTTGACTCACCATGCTTTACGAGGTTGGAAGGTCTGTACATTTCTCTTTCCCTGTTCTTAATGGTTGACCTTCCCTAGCCCCCATGGAGCTCCTGTGAGGATGGAGATAACATAAAGTATGGTGGATGGAATTATTTAAGCTCCACAATTCACAAGCATTTAGATTATTTAACTGCTGATTATGATTATTTAAGCTGAAAGATTACACCACTTGAGCTCAGAAAATGTTTGTATTTCCATTAAAAACCATCAGGCCAAGGGCCCTTTTGACTGACATTTTTCACTATTAAAACTATACATACAGTGCATGTTTTTGGCAAGAAGACAGTGTGTCCCTTATTTTGTTTTAAGATAAGGAAGCTGACTTCAAAGGCCTCTTCCAACTAGCTTTCTCCCTGTTCCCTCCCTCCCACCATCATCCCAGCCTGCTGTCTGGCACCCCAGAAGCAAGTTGGAAGAAGCACCTATCTGCCTATTGCCTTCTACTATTTAATCAAAACCAGTCCTGCAATTCCCACATTAAAATTCTTACAATGACATCTAAGTTCTTCACTCAGAGACAGTGTGCTCATGGTAAAGATCATGGACTATAGTGTTAAACAGACTTGCATTTGAGTTCCAGGTGTCTGGAACTCAGTTTCTGCATCTACATAGGGGGATAATAACACTCCCCAGCTCACAGGAGGTGGCAGCAATGTGCCTCTGCCTGACAAGTAATGACACTTAATAAAAAGTTTACTGGTGGGCGCCTGGGTGGCTCAGTGGGTTAAAGCCTCTGCTTTCGGCTCAGGTCATGATCTCAGCGTCCTGGGATCAAGGCCCACATCGGGCTCTCTGCTCGGCAGGGAGCCTGCTTCCTCCTCTCTCTGCCTGCCTCTCTGCCTACTTGTAATCTCTCTCTCTGTGTCAAATAAATAAATAAAATCTTTTAAAAAAAAAAGTTTACTGGTAATAGTAATTCTATCACCCAAAGTCTTGCATGCACTGAATAGTATATATGCCTGTGCTAGTTTAATTCTCTGAAGGCATGTGAATCAGAGATAGTATGTTCCTTGAGGCAGGGAGAGTAAAGGGCTCTTGATTCTACCTGACATGCAATTTAACCAGTGATTTTTTTCCCCTATCATGACTTGTGAAACATGTCTCTACTTGGCTAATACATTTTACATCTAGAGAGTCTTATGAAAAATAACACATTGTATAAAACTATGGAAAAATTCTGTTGTGGTCCTATTAGAGAAGACTGTCCTAAACCAAGCAGTCATTTTTGGCTTTTGGCAATTTTCTTCATTTAAACAAAGTTTCTCAAGGGAATCACAAAGAAGATTTTGGTATCTCCTAAATGTCATCCACATTTCAGGTCATTTGTTTAGTGAAATTATGGCTAGAATTCCACATTGGAAGCATTGTCATCCCCCTGTTGCCCCTTACCTGGGGATGGAAATTCCCTCCATTAGCACCCAGAACAGGTGTTTTTTGCTAGCACAGGAATTGCTGATACACTTTAGGAGCTGCCTTCAAAGGCTACAGAGTCCGCCTTGCTCCTTTCTCCTTTCTGCTGACTGGAATGTGGACAGGATGGCTGCAACTAAGTCAAAAATCTTGCATCAGGGTGAAAGCCATACGCTGAGAATGGCAAAGTATCAAGGCAGGAGGAGCGGAAGTCCCAGGTGGCTACATGGCTACTTGTATGAGCTTCTGGAACGTGAGGTTTTCTATTCCTTGCATTTAAAGTTAATTAGACCACTCCACTATTCTAAAGTTATTTTCTTTGCAGTTAAGTTTTACTTACCCACTATAAGCTTTGTGTACAGCAGGTCTTTTCTCTTCCACTAAAGGCTCTAACACACCAACTTCAGGGTTACAAGAGAGAAACAGAAATCATGAGTGATAAGCAACTGTGCATTTATGTGACTGCCTGAAGCACAAACCACAATTGATGTTGGATAAGCAGTTCTTTGTGACATTTATTTTCGCTCTCTCTGTCACCTGTCCTCAACCATTGCAGGTAACCTGGAAAGCTGTGACGAGCTTCATCAGTATACTAGCTGATTCACTTTGCTTTTCAAATGAAGCAGGTAGTAAATAGAAACAACCAGACGAATTGGGACATTCTACAACACATACCATATTTAATATTTTTTAAATTGGACATATCGAAGTTTTTCTAAACAAACCATTAGATACAGAAAAGATTTCATTATAGCTCCCCCCAAAATCTTGAAAGCATAGGGCTAATTTGGAATTTGAAGATAGGATCAGTATATGTGAACTATGTGTTTACCAAACATGTTAATATGCAACACAACATTATATGTTCACGCAAACACATATATACATATGCACATACATATATGACCTTTTCCCGCTTAAAAACCATTTTCTCATAAGTGCATAATTTCATTAAATCCCCATAACGTCTCTATTAAGATGGTGCAACTGAGTTTATCAATCTTAAGTAATGGATGCCTTCAAAACTCCCCTCCCAGACTTCATTTATCCTATCCAAATTGCCAGGCACTTAGGATTCCTCCCTAAAGAAATGTGATTTGTCTTTTCTCATGCTGGCATGAAATAAAGAATAAATTGATTTTATCATTTTCTGCACCCTGCCTCTCCTTTGAAGGGTACTTACTTAATGAGTGGCTCTCTCAAAAAGGATCCTAGATCAAAGAAGCCAACAGGATAATGCCTCGGAATAAGCTGCTGCCTTACCTCACTATAAACTTCCTAAAATAGCTCAATATATACAAAGGCTTTTGAGGCTATCTGGAGATGTCTAAAACGCAACAATACTCAGTAAATTAAGATGGATTTTACATCATCAGATGGGTTAAAAATGTAGAGGTTTCATTAAAATCTATAATGTAACACAAGCACCAGAAATCACCACAAGTCTACAATGCACACTCCAAATCATGTAACTATTTTTTTATAAAGATTTTATTTATTTATTTATTTGTCAGAGAGAGAGAGAGAGAGAGAGATCACAAGTAGGCACTGAGGCAGGCAGAGAGAGAGGAGGAAGCAGGTTCCCTGCCGAGCAGGGAGCCCGATGCGGGCCTTGATCCCAGGACCCTAAGATCATGACCCGAGTTGAAGGCAGAGGCTTTAACCCACTGAGCCACCCAGGCACCCCAAATCATGTAACTATTAACCAGCTCTCAAAACCCTTTTTCATTCTGTATTTAATACTAAATTGAACTTATCGCTCAGGCTGCCTGTCTGCCTATTAAATTACTATGCTAGTTTAAATCATCTGAGCAAGTACACACAGATTTAAATACTGTATCTCATGGCCTTCAATTCCTTTTAGCCACAGATATCAAATTCATCTATCACAAATTAAATAATTGAGCTTTGGTTACTGAAATGTAAGCTTATTAACCAGCATTAATAAAAGCAAACACAAAGAATGATGTTCTAAGTACTATTTTAATAAAATTCCTTTTAAATGGGAGCAAATGTAACAAAGATGAAACATTAGGAAATGTTGTAGCAAGAGGTTTTAAATATTCTTTAAGTAAAAGAAAAATCTTATACATAAGGGAAAGTGAATATAGTGCTCTTCTGTGAAAATACAGGGTTGGGGAGCCTAGGCGGCTCAGTCCGTGGAGCAGCTGACTCCTGGTTTCGGCTCATGAGGTCATGATCTCAGGGTCCTGAGATTGAGCCCCATATCAGGCTCCACGCTCAGTGGGTAGTCTGCTTGAGATTTTCTCTCTCTCCCTCTGCCTCTCCCCCCACTGGTGTACACTCTCTATATATATCAAATAAATAAATAAATCTTTTTTAAAAATAAAAAATAAAGAAAATGCACAGTTGGGGACTGTTAGTTCCTTCCAGTGTCAGAATAATGACTGGCAATTAGAATACTAACCAATAAAAACCAAACTAAATGGGGATGTGTTGGGGGAAGAATCCTATATGAAATACAGTAAAAGGCTCTCCTCTGACTTTGGTCCCTAAAAGGGTTCTCAGTCTAGGAAATTACACTGAATTTTCCATGTCCCTCTTTACCCCAAAGAGCTACAAGGGTCCTTACCTTTGGAATAGCTTTCTAAGTGGGATTCCACATTTCTTTGGTTACAGGAAAAAACTATTTTTCTCATCTATCTATTCATTTCCTTGCTTATTTATTAGTTCATCCATTTCCTCCACTCATTTTACTAAAGTGCAAGCTTGATCAGGTGGGATTTTTGTTTGTTCACTTAGAACAGTACCTGCCACATAGTAGGTACTCAATGAATATGAATTTTTGAGCTAATTCATCCTTTCATTCCTCAAAAATTTATAAAATGCCTACCACATGACAGGTTCTAGATATCCAATATTAAAAAGAAATTCCACTATAAATAAAATAAAACCAACTCATGAGAAATCTTTAAATTAGAGGAATCAAGCAATATTTTCTCATTCTAAACTCAGTCCAAATTTAAACTAAGAAGATAATTTCCTGTCCTGCTCCAGGAGAATGGGAGGGAAAAATGTAGACGTTTATGGCACATGTCCTAAAATGATATAACACAAAACTCTGGTTATAAATGAAACAACTGGGTTGTGGGGGTAGTTTATCAAAAGGTAGCACGAGGGATTTCTGTAAGATGGAACAGTTCTATATCTTGACTGTGACAGTGGTTACACAAATTTATACATGTGATGAAAGTGCATATAACTAAATACATACACACAGCAAGTATAAGTAAACCCAGAGAAATCTGAATAAAGTTGGTAAATTGTACCAATATCAATTTCTTGGTGTGATCTTATGCTATAATTTATAATTATCCAAGATGTTACCATTGAGGAAAATGATTTCTTGTAACTGCATATAAATTATAATTACTTAAAAATAAGTTAATAGAACAGCAGAATNGTGCATATAACTAAATACATACACACAGCAAGTGTAAGTAAACCCAGAGAAATCTGAATAAAGTTGGTAAATTGTACCAATATCAATTTCTTGGTGTGATCTTATGCTATAATTTATAATTATCCAAGATGTTACCATTGAGGAAAATGATTTCTTGTAACTGCATATAAATTATAATTACTTAAAAATAAGTTAATAGAACAGCAGAATGCTTATCAAAACATTCTTTATATTGGCAACATTAGAACAAAAACCAAGACAAGTGGGAAGATTACATGGAAAGCCATTTTCGTTCCATATAAGTACCAGTGAGGTATCTGCAAGTGCCCATGACTCCCAATGGGAATGGTGTTCACCAGGGCCTGGTGAATTCCCTATTAGTAATTATGTGGATAGGACTCTGGTTTATGCACACTGGGTGGTTGGACCCAGCTGCTT
This sequence comes from Ailurus styani, assembly GCA_002007465.1. Classification (NCBI taxonomy): domain Eukaryota; kingdom Metazoa; phylum Chordata; class Mammalia; order Carnivora; family Ailuridae; genus Ailurus; species Ailurus styani. Next base: position 567,408 of record LNAC01000358.1, read on the forward strand.
TCCAATTTTAAAACTCTGTGCCATTTGATTTTACAACGAATTTAACAGACACCACCTTTCATTTCAAAAGCCCCTTTTATGTTTCAAAGCACTTTCACATATGCTGATTTATATTCATTTCAGTTCAGTACTTCAAAAAAAAATCCTGTCTGTACAACAATTCTATAGAGTAGGCAAAGCAGTTATTATCACCTCCATGTTACAGAAGGGAAAACTGAGGTAACCAGGGAGTGATCTCCTTCAATGTTGTGGGTAAGTTAACATATCCCATCTCCTTTCTCTTGACTCACGGCCCTACTCCTCCATCCTCTAACACATTTAGCCTCTCGCTTCCCATAGGGTTTGGAAGTAGATAGACTTCGCCTAGTGTTGTTTACACGATGCCTGCCAAGTGGAAAGAAAACCAATAGGGTGCCTGGGTGGCTCAGTCAATTAAGCATCTGCCTTTGACTCAGGTCATGATCCCAGGGTCCTGGGATCAAGCCCTGTGTCAGTCTCCCTGATCAGCAGAAGAGTCTGTTTCCCTCTCTCCCTACCCCTACTCATGGTTTCTGTCTCTCTCTCTCTCTCGCTCTCAAACAAATAAAATCTTAAAAAAAGAGAGAGAGAGAGATTGATCAAACCAGTTGGTTGACTTGAACAGCCCAGGAGGCTCCTGAATCTAACTGGGGTTGTTGGTCAATATAATTCCCTGTACCTGTGTCCCCATAGTCCTGGGAAGGAGCCCAAAAGTGGGGCTTCTGGGCCAGTTAAATAGTGAATAGGGTCCACATTGGGCTTAATGAAGCAGGGCTTTGTTACTTTTACCAAAGGAATTAACAGAAGAATTCTGTATTTATTTTACAGTGGCAGAAGATTAAGCACTTGAGCAATAATGTGGCAATTCACCAAAAGAGGTCTTAGTTAGGTGCTATCTGAAATCATGAAATTAAGTGGGAAAACATACATACGGAAAGGTTTATATGTTTAAGAAAAATAAATCCAAATTTTAGATAAATGATACTCTTCACAAAGTATACTAAACAAATGACATATTTTCATTGGCTGATAGCGTCATTTACACACATATATCATTTTCTATGTGCCAAACCCTCCTGAGCGGCTCTCCTCTCAAACACTCCACAAAAGTCGTTATAGGAGGAAACAGAAGGGCCAGCGATGTTAAGGTCATTTCCCCTAAGTCACACAGCCACCAAGTGGAAGCAACAGGATTCCAACCTAGATCTGATGACTCCCAAATCAGTGTGCTTCGCCATTACTTGCTTTCTCAAAACGCTGAAAGTATATGTCCTTTTTATAAACAAGAAGTAATGGACATTTCCTTTAAAAGCCATAATAAATCACTCCAAGAGATACAGAGTTAACTTGGGAATAGCTGGAGAATGATGAGAGAAACTAGGCTGAACTTCATACATCACAACACACAAGGGGGCAGAAGTGAGACTGGTGAATGGAAAAGAATAAAGCCTGATGGAATCAATGTACTGCTACTGTTAATAAATTATTGGTCAAGCTGGTAATATCACAGATGTTTAAAATACTTTTCCTCTTAGCTACATAAAATCTAGTCTTCGCATTCAATCTATTATTCACTCATTCAATAAATAATTATTGAGCATTTAACATATGCTGGGCACTGTTCTAGGCAATATGATAACCACAGTGACTCAAAATGATGAAAGCTCCAGGCTGGGTGGAATTCACATAAGCTCCATGAGAAAATAAGACAGTAGAAAGGGAGCTTGAGGTAGAAGATTTCAGTTTTAATCCTGGCCAGATGGCCTTAAACAAATTACTTGAAATCTCTCTGAATCTCAATTCCTTCACTTCTAAACTGAGGATAATAATATCTGTTTTTATTATATATTATTTCATTAGGAAAAATGCAAGTTTATGCATGAAAAAACATACTTATTCTTTGGTCTTGGAGAAACTGAGGTAGTTGACAAGGAATAAAAGTTTTGTCCTCATTATTAAATCCTTCAAAATATTTCATTCCATATTTTCCATGATCTAAGCTTTCTGGGCTTAATGTTAACCATGTGTAAGACTTGTGGGGTCAGGATAAGGTCATGCTTCCATACCTAGCCACCAATTTCAAAGTCTATGTTACAGGCTTAAGATGTCATAATTATGTACGTTTCCCTTATTGTGGAAGGAAGTTAAATTATATCTTAGCGATTATTTCATCTTAACTTATAGAGAGAGATGCTGCTGCTTGCCTACTTCTTTAGGAACGGATCCATAGCCAGTGATTATTTCTAAAATTTTTGAGTAATTTTCTCTCCTATGTTCTTCCACGGTGATATCATTTCATCGTAAGAATGAAATAAGAGCTAGGTGGAGATGGGTGTGTCACAGGCCCACAGGAAGGATCATTGCCCACCATGAGGCCACACTTTATTGATTAAATGAAAGGAAGAGATCGGTTCCAGTCTCCCCCTACCCCTCACCAACCCTACCCTGGGGTGAGGGTGGGGGGGGGGAGGTGGCAGGGGGATTTCCAAGTCTGTTTTTATCAGCCCAGCAAATCAGAGTCCTTGCTTTCTAAACAAAGAGGTGCCAACCTTGAGACTCTATGAAAGCCAACACAAGCTATGCATTGTACACATGTGAAAAGAACATAATTAGCAAAGTTATAGTCACAATTAGGAAATACCTCCTCAGAAAAGTTTCCACTTAACTCTGCGCAGCACTCAAATTACTATTGTGCTTAACGAGGCCTCTGTCTCTTGGCCAGCTCAGACCTTTGAGACAAATCTAAGAATAACAGCACCGTCCGCAAAACACAGACGCACAAAATTTAAAGCGGGATAATTTTTTTGAATAATAGATATGAAAAATGTGCAAATTGGGACATGGAAGCTATAACTAAAAAAAAAAAAAGCAGTCACAGAAATGAATAGTAAATGAATAGTTACGTGTTGAGTAAATTATTCTTTCTTCAAGATCTTTCTTTGTCTTCTCCAGCCTTCCTTTCCCCATCCCTGAAGAAAATTAGAAAAGAAAAACCGGGAGAACAAAAATGGGTACTCACTTCATCTCCAGGATCTCCTCCAGCTGTTTTCTCCTTTCTATCCGGAGGTTGGCCAAATGTGCTTCTTTTTCAGCCAGAGACTGCTGCGTGGAGGCCAGGCGTGCCTTGGTGGCATCCAGTTCCTGTCTGGTCTTCTCCAGAGCACTCATCAGTTCCTCTATCTGAAAAGCATAGGGAACGTGGTGTGTTATTTCTCCTTCATTCAAGCCCCAGGCCTTCCTTGCTAGCCTGTATTCTGACAACAGACACGAAGGAATCACAGCCATCCTTGAACTGGGCACTATGTCTTAGAGTCCATTCTTTCTTTGTCACTGGTTGAAGATAAATGCTTCAAACACAAGAAATGTCCAAATTTCTCCAGGGTCCTCATTCAAAGGTCCAATAACCTTTATAGAAACTATTTAATATACTTATTAGAAGTGGAAGGTAACTGGCTTGACCCAATTTCAACCTGTGTTTGGCAAAAATCTCAGATACTGCCTCACAGTTGGCGGAAGGCAACACTCAAAATGCATTTGCCCAGCACAATATACTTTTGTGTGTAGGCCCCAGAGTATTCTGACAGGAAGTTAATCTACGTGTTTCAGATTCATTCACGTTTTAACCTATCAAAGTGTTGTTTGGCAAAAGCGATTTGATGTCCAAAGGGCCTCAGGAGCACCCTCTCTCCTCACCTCCCTGCCTCACATTCAGGAAGCAAGGTTTGGCCAAAGGTAAACAGAATTCCAGCCACAAAAGGTTCAAGTTTGGTTTGCCCCTGAAGTTTGAGAGGGTTCTAAACTTGAAATAAATGACATGTAACTTTTATAGGGTGCTAATACACCATAGAAATAAGCCAGACTATCAAATATCCAGGATTTTTATCCAGGTCCCAAAAAATTGAACCAGGGAGCCCCAAGGCAAGGCCTTATTCTCCCCAAACCATTGGGGGCTCTTAAAAGCCAACACACAACAAAGAGAGCTGGTGTTTACGGTTCTGTTCCAGAGACTTCCGTGGAGTGAGCCAGTGAAATGTCATCCCTTGCACAGATGCAGGCCGCATCCACCCTGCTGGTTTAAAACCATGGTTCCAGGAAGTTTCTAGATTCCAGGGTTGATATTTGGGTTTCTAAGCCACCTCCCCACCCCCCCAGCTGAACTTGGCAGAATGGGATCATCCATCACTAAAGTCAACAGAACGCCCTTCAAAATGTGTCAATGACATGTTAGGTTCCAATTCATAAAGACCCTCTAGACAATTTCTACAGTTTTACATGGAATTTTTTCAGAATAAGCATTATAGTTCACATCCAAGGTAAATTATATGCTTTTAAGATTTAGAAAACCCTCCATTTTTCCCTGATAAAAAGAGGAATTTGATGACCATATAACGTAAATCAAAGCCAAAACCAAAAACAGTTTAAGAAGCAAGGAATATGAGGGTTAACCATGAAAGTACCAGAACCACACCTGCCTAATTGTAGAATAAATAGTATTATTCTTTAACTTTAGAAATACACAAAATTTAAGAAGTAGTTATAATATTTATTTCTCATATAAATTTATAGAACATTATAAATATGACTAGTAGCCCTTCTACAAAGCAATGCTTGGCGAACCTGAAACAGATATTTTTCCTCTTCTCCCCTGCTTATTTTTGATAGCAGTGTAAAAAAAGATCAGAATTATGGTCATTCCAAGTGCCAACTCAGATTCAGACTGCCTAACCCTCTATGGGATGGACTGTGTCCTCATGACCCCATTTCCTTTTGTAAATTGCTCTCTATTCCAAATGCACCATTGATCTCAGAGAAGAGGAAGACTATCCAGGATTCTCACCTGCTAAATCTCTCTCTCATTAAGTTGAAGCTGACCTGTCTGCAATCCACAGACACAGAGCTATTCAACTGGGTTTCCCAGTGCTTAGTTCACACACCACTTTACAGCCTAGGGCCAGCCCCAGCTAGTTTTATATTAACCCAACTTTAACAATTACACTTTAGAGTAATGACTTGCAGTCTTCCCTGGTCATTTCAGCAATAACCACATACAGAAACCTGGCTGCCTAATAATAGGTGCGGTCCAGAGTTTTTACTGATGGAGATGTCATTGGCTTCCAGCATCAGTAACTCCTGATACGAGGTGAGACTGCTATTCTCAACAGCTAGCAAGCAGAGTCTCCAGTAGTTTCCTAGGCCCACACCTACAACTCCTCCAAAATTCACATACCCCAGGTCAGTGAGTATTGTACACTGAGGACCACTGGGGTCACTGGCCTCAGATACACAGTTTCTTTCTTTCTTTTTTTTTTTTTTAAGATTTTATTTATTTATTTGACACAGAGAGAGAGAGATTACAAGTAGGCAAAGAGGCAGGCAGAGAGAGGAGGAACCAGGTTCCCTGCCGAGCAAGAGAGCCCGATGGGGGCCTTGATCCCAGAACCCTGAGATCATGACCTGAGCCGAAGGCAGAGGCTTTAACACACTGAGCCACCCAGGCACCCAGATACATAGTTTCTTCACACAGCCACTGTTTCTTTCTGTGACTTCGTACTAATGATCACTTGATTCTTTGAGTCTTAGTTTCCTAGCGATGACTATGATGCCTCCTGGGTTAAACACCTAGAGTTCTGCAAACTATTTCTTTTGCTACAAAAGCAGGAGCATTAAAAGACAAGAAATGTTTTCCCTCTTGTGGTGGCCATTAGGGTGGATTAACAATACTCCAGTTCTCCTCCTTAGGGGCAGATGGTAGGGCCACACTTCCTCGCTCTGTTTTAATTGGGGTGAGGTTTTGGCCAATAAAATCATTGTCATTTCCAGGTAGAAGCATTTAAGTCTTAGTACTTAAGCCCAACCTTCCCTTTTCTCTGTGACGACAGAACTGTGTTTCAGATGATGTCTCCTTCAACCTGAGTCTCCGAATGATCACAATGAAGCCCAAGGCCAACCCACACCACATAAGCAAGGTATAAACCTCTCTTGTTCTACACCATGAGATGATGGGCTGTCCGTTACCCCAGTCTGGCCTGGGCTGTCTTGACTGGTAAACTGTCAAACTTCTTATCAAGTGCCCCAAACCTGCCTCCATCTCCCCACCAGTTCCCTCTCATCAAGAAAGAAAACTGCTTTTCACTTTTGCTATCCCATGGAAACTCTACACTTGTAAGCCATTGGTACCTTCCTTCTTGACACGTCTTTTTCTTTTTTTAAAAAAAGATTTTATTTATTTATTAAAGAGAGGGAAAACATGAGCTGAGGGAGGGGTAGAGGGAGAAATACAGGCAGACTCCCTGCTGAGCAGGGTGCCTGACTTGGAGCTCAATGCTAGAACCCTAAGATCATGACCTGAGCTAAAGGCAGATGCTTAACTGAGCCACCCAGGTGCCCCCCACATGTCTTTTCTTAATGTATTGTTTGCACAGCCAACTTCTTCCCCTCATTTGATGTAACATTTTAGCTGTGTATGTACCTTGTGCCTTAAAAAACACCAGATTAGAATCTCAGCTCCATCACTTACTATGTGACTGATACAAGTTCCTATATCTCTTTCAGAGTCAGTTTCTATACCAGGAAACAGGGGACCATGCTGGTTATTCAATTCCATATTCATGGGAACTAAATGAGATGATGTAACCTATATATTATATATTCTTCTTTTAAATGATGTTAATAAAATTACCTTTCTGCTGATAATGAGAATAAAGTACACTCATAAAAATTGTAAAAGATACAGATATAAAAATTTAAAATTTCTCTTTTTATTTAAGATTAAATAATGACATTCTTTTTCTTTAAGATCACCCAAAATCCTACCACCTGGGAATAAACACTATATTGGTTATATTTCTCCTTCTCTCTCTCTGTCTTCCCGTGCGTGCACACGTGCATGTGTGTATGTATAATTGGGATGCTATATCCAATTTTCTAAATAGTTTTCAATAAATGTAAAGTGAGAATTTTCCCCTTGTCATTAAATAGTCCTTTGTAAACACAGTTAATGGGTAAGTGGGGTTGTATCCACCCACCATTTTCCTAAAACCAACTCTTCCTTGAGTTCTATAAATGTCTCTTTTAGATTGAAAACCTAGTTCCCATGTTTCTTCTGTAAATTCTTCATCTTCCTGCAGTCTATAATTGGATTCCTTTCTTATTAATCTGTCCTAGAGACATTTTCTTCATCCATGTGGATTCTTAGGAGGAGAATGAGGTCTGTCTCCACAGTTCTCACCTATATACGGATACCTTTCAAGCTATATCTTTTACTACCTTGACTTCTTTCACATATACCTAACCACTTGTTGATCACTTCCATTTTGATGTTCCAATATTGCTTTAGATGTAAGATAACCAAAAGCCAACTCATGATCCATGTACACCTGCCTAAACCAAATCCCTACCACCCACTCCTTGTCCTCCCAACCTGCCACTCCCTACAGTCCCTAACAGATCCACCAGTCCAAAACCCTGACCTTTACTCAGTTACTCATGTTTTAAGACCTCAGAACCACATCTGTCTCTTTCCTCCCCTTCCTCTTTTATTTTTCATTCATCATCAAGCCTTATAGCTCTATTTTGGAAACACTTCTCAGATTCAACATTCTTTTTTTTTTTTTTTAAGATTTTATTCATTTATTTATTTGAGACACAGTGAAAGAGAGTGTAGGGGGTGGGAGGAGAGGGAGATGGAGAAGCAGACTCCCCGCTGAGCAGGGAGCCTGACACAGGGCTCAACCCCAGAATCCTGGGATCATGACCTGAGCTGAAGGCAGACACTTAACTGACTGAGCCACCCAGGCAACCCTATCATTCTTTTCTATCATTACTATTGATGCCTCAAGCTTAGGTCCCTTCCTCTCCCACCTTTCTGATGGGGTTGAAAATAATTTCATGAGTGTGTGTGTGTGTGTGTGTGTGTGTGTGTGTGTGTGTGTGTGTATTCCTAGCCTTTACCTCTACCCCTTACCCTAAATAAGGACATGGCGTTGCTTAATCAGCTTCTCCCCATCATAGTGTATATCTCTCAGCCAGGTCCATTCCTGGATTTTAGGACATGGAATTAGCCAATGGGTAGCAAAGTGGACTTGAGAAACCGAGTGCAAAGGTACAGGACTTTGAATCACAAGCTATGAAGATCTATGTAGTAAAAAGTAGGAGAAAGAAGTCAGAAGGGAGAGGAAGAATGAGCCCTAAGACTGGTGACAGAGAGAGGTTTTTGTTTTAAGGGCTGGATAAGGAAATTGTTAAGAAGAGAAAAAGGGAAGGAGGTAAAAGTTGCTAGGGACTACTCCTGGGGCCCCTTCAATGTTTTCCTAAGATACAAATTGAAGAATTACACTACCCTTCTGATTTTTTTTCAACTGTTTTGACTGTGTGTTTGAAAGTGTCTTTAAACTGGGCCCTTATGGGTCTGGGATTCAAAGATGTCCCACAGGACTCACTGTCATAACTTATCTCTACTGCCAAGACAATATACCTAAACCACCAATATTTTGTCAAAAATACCACTGGCCTGGCTCCAACATCACACGTAGCTCCCAGTTACCCACAGTAGTAGTTTTCAAAATGTGTTCCTTGAGCACCAGATGTTCCCAAGTGCATCTAGGGGCTGATAAATAGGTCAGGGGCATGAGAGGAGGAGTGTGAATCGGCAGAGATCTTTTCCATCATCCCACACTCACAGGGAATTGGTCTACTTTTGTTTTACATATAGAATTCTACTTAGGGTTTTGAATTTTTTTAAAAAAGTAACATATTTCTAAATGCTGAGAATGATTAAAAGCATGATTATGAAGCCAGACTGTACTAATAATACCTGTTTTAACTCGTATTAGTCATAGAACCTTGGGAAAGGGCCTGAATTTTCTCATCTGTAACAATAGTACTTCTCATAAGAGTTATCGCAAGTATTAAATGAAGCAGTGAGTGTACAGTGCAGGCACTGGCAAATATGAAAACAGAAGAGGTAGCACAGCACAGTGGTTACAAAACGGAATTCAGGAGCTAGCTTACCACTTAAAACCTGTGCCACTCTGAGTGAGTCACTCTCAGTGAGTCACTGAGCCTCAGGTTCCTCACATGTGATGGGAGAGCAATAACAGAACTTAGGTCACTGGGTTTTTGTAAAGATTCAATGGGTTAACATCTGTGACCCTCTGAGAGCAATGCCTAGGACTTGGTGCCACAGAAACGTCAGTGCTTATTAATACAGTAACTGCTAAGTATTCAACCCATTTTATGGTTGATTATTATTGAATTCAAATATTGTGCTTTGTGCTGCTTGTCACCTATCCTCAAATGCACACACACACACACACGCACACACACACGCATGCATGCACAGCCCTGGATTGCCCCGCAATGGCCCCCCTCCAGTTACCAAAATCATCCCACCTTTAAGGCTCTGTCACAGAGCCCTGGCTTCCTTTGTAGCCCTAACACTCCTTCCAGTGTCCATACTCAATAAATAGCTGCAGGATGGCAGGAAGGGTACAGTGATTAAAAGCTGGAAAAGCACATACGGGGATCAAGTTTGGGTTTCACAATAGGATCTCTAGGACCTGAGGCCAATCTTAACAACAGTGCTTCTTAAACCTTGTTGCACATTAAAATCCTTTGGAAAGACAATAAGAATTCTGATGCCACGATTGCATCTCTGCCAATTAAATCAAAATGTTTGAGGGTAGGAGTTAGGCTTTCGTATTTTATTAAAGATGCAGATGATTCCTAAGTGATTCCAAAGTACAGCCTATTGTAGGAACCATGGACATTACTGACCTTTCTCTAAGCCTGCAGGTCCTCCCCTACGAAATGGGGAGGGGATAAAAACTACTGCACAGCAACGGCACAAGCATAAAGGGAAGTAATACACATAAAGCACCCGGCCCTTTCTGGGGACACCCTGGAAGTGTCCATGACAGTTACCATTGTCCCTGGGAGGGGTTCCCAGCCACATTACCTCCATCCAACCCAAGTACCAAGTACCAGTTCTTACTGTCTACTCTTGGCTTTCTACCATTTAATTAAAAACCATTTCACATTCCTGCACAACTTTTCACGTGGATGCTTACTTGCTACAACTGGATCGTAATCCCCTGGAGGGCAAGGACTACATCTCCATCCTCTTTGGAAGCCCCTTGGCCCTTGACTCAGTAAGTACCTGCAGGATGGCAGAAAGGGGAATGCAAAGGCGAGATTCTGAAACACCTTCCTTTGACTCACTTAGTGCAATGAGGGATGAAGTGTGAGTCCGAACCTGATACTTTCCTACCCCATAAATCAGTGGTTCCCTTGCCATCCTCACCAAACACCCTTCAAGGTCTTGCTCCCTGTTTGCCTCAAGCACCTTCTCCTTGCTGTGGAGATGAGGGGGCTCAGTTACCCAGTTCCTGAATGAAAGGGGGCCCTACATTCACTGCCACTCCAGCAGTCACTAAAAGTCCCCAGAAACTGTGAGTTTCAGGATGGCACAACAAAAATGTCCCAAGCTTTGATCTGGGGTATAAACAAGGAGCTTTTAATCCTGCTCTGCATTTCGCATGCTCTGCCCTGGGACCTGGAAAATATGCACTCCCTCCTTTTCACCACCTCACGGGGCATCTCCTATGTGCCAGGCATTTTGCGGGACACTTGTGGCAGGCTCGTCCTCAGAAGTTTTCTGGTTTGGCAGACAAACTTAAGTCAAAACCCTATTTAATCACAATTGTGAATTAAAGGGGGGGAAAAAAAGCTAGGGACACCTGGGCGGCTCAATCAGTTAAGCTGCCGATGCTTGATTTTGGCTCAGATCACGATCTCAGGGTCCTGGGACCCACCCCCACATCAGGCTCTGTGCTCAGCAGAGTCTGCCTGAGGGTTACTCTCTCTCCCTCTGCCCTGCTCCCCCCTCTCTGTCTGCCTGTCTGTCTCTCAAATCAATCAATCATTTTTTAAGCTATTTTTTTAAAGATTTTATTAATTTATTTGACAGAGAGAGATACAGTGAGAGAGGAAACACAAGCAGGGGGAGTGGAAGAGGGAGAAGCAGGCTTCCCACCAAGCCAGGAGCCCAATTTGGGGCTTGATCCCAGGACCCCGGGATCATGACCTGAGCTGAAGGCAGACGCTTAATGATTGAGTCACCCAGGCACCCCGTTTTTTAAGCTATTAAAGAAAAGTACTGAGTGATGAGCAAGAGTGAAACAAGACCCAGTCCTGCCCTCAGCCCCATGGTCCACCTCCCTAAATCAGCCAGATGGAGTGGCTTGTTGAAGAGGAAGTTAAAAAAGAGAGCTGGTAGACCAAGCTAGGGGGCCCGTGGTCCTGTGCATTAGGGAATTGCTACTTGGAGAATCACAATGATTAGGAGTCGAAAACCATTTCTGACAAGCTCAGCAGGAAATTAACATATTTATCTTGATTTAACACAGCATCTGCTTCTTTCAGAGGTATATCTATTGGTAATCTACCAGACAATAATATTTCCTGAGGGGAAAAAATTTAGAAAACCATTTAATTCTTAAAATGCCACCTACGATGAAAACGGAATTCACAGCAACCTCAAAAGTCTTTTATAAGACTCAAGATGTTCTAATTTAAAATAATTTCCTAAAAGGTCCCCAAATATGTCAAAACTGAAATTCTGGTACTATATCTAGAAAGCTAAGATTACATTTTAAAATATATCAGCTTGTTGTTATAAATCTAGAACATAATAATTAAAGGTTTCCTCAAGCTAGATGTCTATTAGGCCACACAAATTATTAAAAAAACACTTAAATAATTGTATGTCATTACTGATTTTATAAGTCATTCCACGTGGCAGATCATAAAAACTATCTTATAAAATGATTAAATTACCAGGACTATTCAATTGCATTTGAATAATTCATAACTCCATACACTTTAAGAATAATGAAGCCGTTAAATGAATTTCTAAGGAGTCTAGTGCTTACACCCAGCTCTGGAGAAACTGTCGGAACTTTTAAAGTGAACAGCGGAGCCTTAAAACAATAAAATAAAAAACCTGTTTAAGACCTTAAATCATTAACATGTGTCGACTTAAACTTACACATACATTTGTGTTGTTTAACTAAATATTTGAAAACCAGCTTCTCTCTCAGTTATCTGCCAAGAGCCCCACTCTGGGTTCTGTGTGTCTCTTCCTGACACGTGGCAACGTCCTGTGCTTTTCATGAGGCTTGCTTGGCAAGAACTGATCTTCAAATATTTTGATAAAGCAATTTTTTTCTTAAATCATATGACAGTATTGAGTTAGTGTCTACTTTGTGTTAATGATTTGGAATTTTAAAACAGTTTTTAAACCATGTTTTCAAAAATACATGGTCCCTCTGTCTTAGCCTTCACCATCCATCCTGGTTTTCTGTCTTCACTCATCCTGAGTGCAAGAGGATGGTAGTTTTCAGTCTGCACCAGAACACAGAGCCAATGACATCCCCATATCCCAGGTTATAGCCAAACCGGAATGTGAATTGGTCCTGTGGGAATAGTTGGGACCTGGCCCAGGTCTGCTCTGGGCACAGAGAAGGTCACCCAGGGATCAGAGGCTGAAGATAAACGCTGAAACCCTCCCTCCTCAACAGCAAGAACTTCTCAGACAGTGATGCTTTGTGGCGAAGAATCTGTTAAAATGAGGGCTACTAATCTTATTTTTCCAATTACTCTTATCTGACATTTCTATCTCCACCTCCTTACCACCTTCCCATTGCTGCCTTAGAGTGACACCTTTTGGAAAAGGCTGAAACTGAAAATGCCCAGACAGCTTTCTGCCTGGACTTGACCACCCTCAAGATTGTGATTGGGATTTGCTTCCTCCTCCCTGAAGTTTAAGTACCAAGGAGATTACTTAAATATGTCATCTCTGATCCTTCAGCAGCAAACGAATGCCCACAACAAGTGAGTGTGTTTGGGCTCAAGTTCTTTGATTTTGACTACATTTTAAATTCCCCCCTTTCCTTCTTTTCTTCCCAGGCTTATTAATAAAACCATAATAGAAAGACCATAATAGAAGATGGATAGTAAAGAAATGTATAAAATACATACATCTGACTTAGATTCTGTTAAATGAAATAGTGTTGGAATACAAACGAATAAAAGTTTCCCCGCAATGCCCTGAGCACTCTTCATTCCAGATCAGACTGGGCTCAGTGGAAACTCCTTGACAAAAAGGCTGTGCAGATGAGCTTCTGTGCAGGTTTGGTATAGGTACTTCTTGAATAATTGGGAAACATTATGTGTGCACAGTTCACAGTATGGCAAAGAGCTAGTCTTTTCCCTGACAGTTTAGGATATTCTTGGAAACAGTGTAGCTAATGGTTAAGACTACGGACCCTGAAGCCCAAAACCTTAGTTCCCAATCAGGATTCAGCCATGTGCGGGCTATGTGATTCTGTAATAGATTCTTGACCTCTATTTACATCAGTTCCATTCTCTGTAAACTCTGAATAATAATTGCAGCTCCTGGGCTCCTTGTGAAGAAGCCCTGAGTTGCAGTAGTTACACACTGGCACATAGCAAGCATGCAGTAACCTGTAATCATTATCAACAGTGATGTTAGTTTAAACACTGGTGCTTAGCTTTCAGCTAGTAGACGACAGGTAAGCAAGACAAAGTTACAATTTCCATTTTCTTACATTTTCAGAGAGACACATATTTTTCATTTTCAATGGGAAGGTGAAATTTTTTACTACGGAATCTATAACAAACCAAATAAATCCGTCTCAAATATGTGTTGTTCATATTTTAGTCTAACTTAGCTGAATTCCAAATACAACCATGAAGGAACTCGTTAAGACATGAGAGCACTATTATTCAATACAACTTCCTATGATGGTCCAAGGTTCTGATTTGCACTGTCCAATACATATGTCACTAACTACATGTGGCTACAGAGCACTGGAAATGTTACTGGTACAACTGAGGAAAGGCATTTTTAATGTAGTGTAATTTTAATTAACATTAAAATGTAGGGCACCTCGGTGGCTCTGTTGGTTAAGCATCTGCCTTCGGCTCAGGTCTTGATCCCAGGGTCCTGGGATGGAGCCCCACATTGGGCTCCCTGCTCAGCAGAGAGTCTGCTTCTCCCTCTGCCTGCCACTGCCCCTGCTTGTGCAATCTCTCTCTCACTCTCACTCAAACAAATAAAATTTTTAAAAATTAAAATATAAATAGCCAATTCTAGTGGCCAGTGTACTGGAAAGAGGCAGAGTATCTAAGTTTTACAACTTTATTGTCCAATAGTGTTTAGAAATTATTTCAATCACTGGGGCAACTGGGTGGTACAGTCAGCTAAGTGCCTGACTCCTGGTTTGAGCTCAGGGGGTAATCTCAGTCTCGTGAGATCAAGCCCCGTGCAGGCTCCACACTCAGTACCAAGTCTGCTTAGGACTCTTGCTCCCTCTCTGCCCCTCTACCCCCTCTCATCACTCTCTCTCTCAAATAATAAATAAAATCTTAAAAAAATTATTTCAATCTTTGTAGAAAGTTTCTTTTGAATATATGAGAAAACTTTAAATTCCTTTAAATTCACTATAGTTCATGAGTTACCATTTGATTCATGATTCCACTTTAGGAATTTATTCTAAGGCCAGAGGAAATTATTCTGAGGACATGTTCATCATAGTGTTGTTTACAAAAATCAGAATAAAAATTTTGTTTGTGTGTGTATATATATATAAGTGTATACATATATACATACATATGTACACTCACCTTCCATATAAATAAGTTAAATAAATTATAATTGTGTGTGTATGTGCAAGTGTTGCAAAGAAACTGTATAGTAAATTAGAGGCATCCAATTGTTGAGATGTTGGACAGATATTAAACACTAAGTAGAAAGACTGAATGTAAAGGAAAGAGGTTCATGAAATCCCAAGTGAGAAAAGCAAGCTAGTAAATAGTAAATACAATACAATCCCAAGTATATGTGGGTTTTTAAATGTATATTCACAGAAAACAAAAAGACTAGAAGGAAACATATCAAAATATTAATGACATGTTTATTTCTAGGCATAGTTATTTCAGGTAATCTATTCTATTTTCCTTTGTACTTTTGCTGCAAATATGAATTCTTAATGTAAAAAAAAAAAAAAGAAATTGTAACCAAGGAAGGTCTGCATAGGACGTACTTCTGCTCCCATGGAACAACTGGTTGCTGGTAAACTAGCCTCTAAAGGAGAGTTATAAAGCAGAAGTCCAGGCAGGGCAGGGCCCTCTGCTGGCAGTTACAGTGGCAACTACCCTCGGCCAAAATAATCTTAACTCAGGCCACACTTCCAGGCACGGCTGCTTTGCTCCTGACAGTCACTTAGATTTATGCTGATTATAATCCCCGTTCACCAGGGAGTGCTTGAGTGTTGGTGACTCCAGAGCTGTCAACAGTCATTCCTGCCACCTCACTCTACCCCACAATGCACTTGAATGTTGCTTATTTCATTACTGTTCCTTGATAAATTTTCAATGGGTTTTGGAAGTCCAGTATGGTTGTTTGTTTTATTTTGTGTTTGTGTAGCATTTTATGATTTTGTTATTGTTATTTTGTTTCTACATCTCTCAAAATTAGTTGTCAGGCCCTAAAAAGTCAGAACCATTTGTTCGTGCTACTAAAGCCACCTCTATTAGCAAGGTCTATTCCTCATTCCCATTCAACAAATCGGGACAGTGTTCTCAAACAGGCCTACTTTCTTGTGATGTAAGGGACAGTTCTGAGGCATTTCCAAGGAGGAAAAGATGAAGGAAGGAGACCTTTTTTACTCTGAATTCTCCTGGCTTGGCTCTGCAGATGATACCTATTGACAAATTTCAATCAGCCCATATTAAGCCTGACTCCAAGCCCTTTCCTGAGGCCCTCAGGACCCTTGCATCAAAGTCCCATCAGCCTTGAGCAATAGGTAGTGGCCTCTCTGTGTGTCAACTTGGTCCTTGATCATATGGAGTCTAATGGATCCTTGATACAACTACCAGACCCAGCATCTTCTCAAACACATAGTATACGGTTAGTAAATAATTATGGGACTTGATGCCAAGAGGGAGAAAAGAAGAGACGGAACTATACTGTTGAAAGGTAATCATTATGTCAATCAATATGGTTTCCTAAAACCTCACATACTTCCAAAGAATCAGGCCATTTAACTCAAGCTCAGAAAAGGTAAAGGATTTACCTAAGAATTATAGATGGCTTAGCTTACTCTTTACCAGAAAGTGAGTCTGATTGTCAAGTACAAATATAATGGGACAACTGTTAGAGGGGGCTATCCTGAGATGATGTGGGCCATGAGATCCTCAATGTAAGAAAACAAAACAACAAAACAAAACAAAACAAAACCTTGGTTCTCCTCAGTGTGATGAGGATTAAAATTTGTTAATAGGTATCATCTGCAGAGCCAAGCCAGTAGGAGAAATCAGAGTAAAAAAAGGTCTCCTTCTTTCATCTTTTCCTCCTTGGAAATGCCTCAGAACTGTCCCTTACATCTACACAGCCTCTAGCATACAACCAGCACCCACAGGTATCTGGATTAACATAATTTAGTGACTAGACCTGGGTCCCATTTGAGCCACTATAGGCTGCGATTCAGCATGCTCCCAAATATCTTACTTGATTTTTGTATTAATTTTCTATTACTATGTAACAAATTGCCACCAACTTGACATCTGAAAGTTCTGTAGGTCAGAAGTCCAGGCAGGAAGCATGGTGTGACTGGTTTCTCCACTCAGGGCCTCACAAGGTTGAAATTGAGATATGGCAGGCTGCATTCTCATCTAGAGCTCAAGGCCCCCTTCCAAGCTTATGCAGTTGGAATAGATTCAGTTCCCTACAGTTGTAGATGTGAGGTCCTCTTCTCCTTACCACTCCTAGCTCCTAGAGACTGTTTGCATTTCTTGTCACATGGCCCACTCAGATCTTTAAAGCCAGGAACAAAAAAAATGTCCCTTGCATCAAATTTTTCTCAAGCCTTGACTCTTTTTCTTCAGGAATAGCCCAGTCCCTTTTAAGGGTTCATTAATTAGATCAGGCCCACCAAAAATAATCTCCTTTTCCCAAACTCAACTACATCATATACCACACCTAATCACTGTAAAAATATAAAATTGCATTTCAAAATATATGTGTCAAATACAGGGAACGTCTTTAACATGATAAAGAATATTTACCAAATACAATCCACAGCTATCATCATACTTAATGGCGAAAGACTGAATGCTTTTCTCTAACATCAGGAACAAGGCAAGGATATCTGCTCTCAACCCTCTTATTCAGCATAATACTTAGAGTTCTAGCCACTGCACTAAAGCAAGAAAAAGAAATAAAAGACATAACAATTGGAAAGAAAATAACAAAACTGTCATTACTTGTTAATGAAATAATTGTCTATGCAGAAAATCCTGAGGACTCTACAAAAAAAAAAAAAAAGCCTAGAACTAACAAATGTGTTCAGCAAGGTTACAGAATAAAAGATCAACACACAAATCAATTGCATTTATATATATTAATAGTACACTGTGGAAACCACACTTAAAAACTAAATACCATTTATAATTACTCTAAAAATGAAATATTAAGAATTAAATTAAAACAGGTACAGTATCTGGGGGTGCCTGAGTGACTCAGTCTGTTAAGCGTCCAACTCTTGATTTCAGCTCAGGTCATGATTTCAGGGTTGTGAGATCAAGACCTGCATTGGGCTTTATGCTGGGCATGGAGCCTGCTTAAAATTCTTTCTCTCTTTCTCCCTCTGTCCCTTCCCCCTGCTTGAATGCACATGCACTTTCTCTCTCTCTCTCTAGAAAACAAACAAAAAACCCCAAAACAACAACAGAACAAAACAAGAAAAACAGATCTATATGCTGGAAATTATAAAATCCTGATGAAAGAAATCAAAGAAAATTTAGATAAGTAGAGTATCTATGGATTATAAGGCTAAACATAGTATGTCAACTTCTCCAAGATTGATGTATAAATTTAATGTAATTCCTAACAAAATCTCAGCATTTTTTTTAAAGACATAGACATGCTTATTCTAAAATTTACATGGAAACGCACAGATTCTAGACTAGTTAAAAAAAAACCCGACAAAGAAGAATAAAGTGGAAAGAATCACTCTACCTAATATCAACACTACTGTATAGTTACAGTAATGAAGACAGGTGATCCTGGCAGAGGGACAGACAAACAGGTCACTAGAACAGAATAGAACACACAAACAGACATACATGAGAATGCTCAAGTGATGTTTGACAGAGGAGAAAAAGCAGTTCAGTGGAGTAAAGAGAGATAGCCTTTTCAACAGATAGTGCTAGAATAACTGGACATCCATAGGAAAAAAAAAGAAGAAGAAGAAGAAGAAGAAGATTGAACTCAAAGTACTCAACAGGAAATTTTCTAATATAATTCAAAAATAGATAAAAGACACGAACAGACATTTTGCTGAAGCGAACATAGAGATGGCAAATAAGCACACGCAAAAATGTTGTTTATCATTAGCCACTAGAGAACTGCAAATAAAAACCCCAATGAAATACTGCTATACGCCTATTTGAATGGCTAAAATAGAAAGTAGTGACAGTATCCAGTGCTGGTGAGGACACAGAGAAACTGGACCCCTTGTACATTGCTGGTGGGAATGTGAAGTGGTGCAACCACTTGGGAAAACAATTTTGCAGTTTCTTAAAAAATTTAGCATGCAACTACCATACAACCCAGCAATTGTATTCTTTTCATTATTTACTTCAGAGAAATAAAAACTTATATTCATGTAAAAACCTATATATGACTGTTCACAGGAGCTGTATTACTAATAGCCAAAACCTGAAAACAACCCAGATGTGCTTTAACTGGTAAATGGTTAAACTGTGGTATAGTCATACTGTGGTACACTACTCACCAATAAAAAGGAACAAATATTGATACAACCAACAATTCAGAGGAATCGCCAGTAAATTATGCTAATTGAAAAAAAGCCAATCCCTAAAGGCCACATCCTATATGATTCCATTTATTCAATGTTCTTTAAATGACAAAATTATAGAAACAGAGAACAGATTAATTCTTGCCAGGGTTAAGGGATGGGGAAGGGGATAAAGTGAGTGAAGTTGTAAAAGGGCAGGGTGAGGGATCCTTGTGGTGTTGGAAGTGTTCCATAACTTGATTGCATTAGTGTTAATATCTTGGTTGTGATATTATACTACAGTTTTGCAAAATGTTATCACTGGGGGGAAACTGGGTAAAGGATATATAAGATCTCTTTCTATTATTTCCTAAAACTGTATATGAATCTATAATTATCTAAAAATTAAAGGTTAAGATGATTTTAAGTGCATGTCATATATATTAGGTCCCACTTCAGCTGGGAAAAGGACAGCAAGGGCAAATACTGGGGGAGGCAGGAAATGCTCATATAAGGTCGGTGAGGTCATTCCCATCCTCCTGAGGAAGAAGAATCCTTTCCAAAATGTCATAACTATGAGCTTGTCAGCAGAGTGTGCTCATGTCCTAAATGTCTTCCAGTCCTGAGGACAACTACATATGCAGGCAAAACCTTCACCATTCAAATCAATGGCTTGACACGTACTGACTCAGGATGTCAAAGTGACTTCCTTAAGAGTCTAGTGATAAAAATGTCATAACTGTGTTCCCCTTTTTATAAAAGAAACAAACCATCACTCTCTTTCTCTCTCTCTCTCACACACACACACACACAATTTTAAAATACTATGTTCAACAACAGCTATCAGCGCATCATAGACTAACTCATAAAGGCCACTGGCAGGTACCAGTTTCCTTATAATTATAATCCAGGTAAGTTAAAAAAAAATCACCATAAAGCCTCATTATCCTCAAACTAAATACATCCTCCAGACTTCTGGTGTGGTGAGCTCCTCAGTGGGAGGAAAGCAAAAACCAGACATGAAGTGCCAGAATGAAATCTTCCGCTTCAATTTCTTCTTTATTTAAAACATTTTATAGGACTTTATGTTGACCCTGTGGCTTCAGGAGAAGGAAATCCTCCCAAATGTGTCCCTGGGGCACAGCATCCCCCACAGCGACTTGGCTCCCTCCTCTCAGAGCGATTACTGCTACATGGAAAAAAACAATTCTTAATTGGTTGACTTCGGGAAAACCGCTTCATAAAGGCAAGACTTGGAACAAAGACGCCCACCCAAACAGCCAGTTCTCTCCACATACAAAGTGACTGGGGATGAGTTTGAGAGACACCACGTAAGCAGGCCTGACAGAACAGAACAGAACTGGACTTCCAAGCTGGATGGAGGGTTTATCCACTTTCCTTCCATCTCTAAGTGGAATTACGTATCCAGCAGATCCTAAGAGCAGATTCACTCAATTGGACCCCTCTTCCAGTCCTAGCAGCCATCCGGGTGCTGCTCAACATCCTCCCTGCACTCCAGGGACTGAGATACTTTCTGGCCATCCAGCTGAACTAATGAGAGTGGGGTCATGACACTGGGCTCCCAGGACCCGTCACTCTGCCCCTCACCTGGCTCGGCACCGAAGGTTGTCCCCCAGCCCCAGCGAGGGGCTGTGTATTGGTCCCAAGGGAGCCCGGCAGACAGTGGGTGGATGGCAAGGGTCAAATCCAGCCCATTCCTATAAACACAACCAAAGTACACATCCTGCCAAGCATAATTTTCAGGCTTAAAAGCAGCAACTTTTGTTTTTCTCGGTTACCCGGACACAGGGGAGCATTCCCTGTTAGTCTGAGCAGGGACAAAAACTACTCAGATCTCAATGTGTGACACTTTGTTCTTCAAAACTTCACAGTTGTGACAGAAAGTGCTCTGTCGACAGGACATTTTATACTCACGTATTAAATGCCAGACTTCACCAAGTACTTGTATCATGCTTTGGAAGGAGATGTCTCTGCTTTCCCCACAAGACATTTTCTACAATTTATGCCTTTGAACTCTATTTTCAAAATAAGTGATTCCTTCTCCAGGTAGCTCTTTTCAGATTAAACACACACACACACACACACACACACACACACACACACACCATTTTCATTACCAATATGAGATTATAGTCTAGTCCTATAGAAAATGATTAAACATAACCCTGAATCAAACATAATCCTGCTATTAAATAGTCTCAAGACAAACATTAGTGAAAGCATTGGATTTCTTGCTTGAATGCCAAATACTCACTCAAGGGTCTGATTGCTTCAGCTGGGACTTTTTCTCCCTTTTATGATTTCTCAAATATGTAAATTACTTTGTTTAAAAAATATTTCTCCTCTCTTTTCTTGCAGAATTAATACTGTTATAATTATCTGTAAGGAGATCATGGTATCTGGACTTCCCAAGGAGAAACAGACTTGGTATTTAAAATCTCTAACAACTATACATATATGGAAACGAATACCCCATTTTGATGGGTCACACTCAGTAACCTTAGAGGCGCCTCTATCTGGGCAATAGTTCCTTTTGGACGAAACACAATTAGGCTGTGTAATGTGCTGAATCCCTTCAGATAAACCGTTGTGCGCACAGCCGGGCCACTCTCTAGCTGGCTTTAAGGCTGGGGCTGTCAGGCCCACTTCTCTGGTTAATGTCAGTAGCACTATGTATAAAAGGTGACTCCAGTGTGTACAAATGTTGATCTTTAGAGAAGTCATGCCTAGACTCACACACACATCCACTCTTTCGTCCACTAGGTCAACGGCAGGAACAGAGGGCGACCCCGCAAGGGGCTTGCCAAGAGCAGAGTCTTACTTGTCAAGTTACATTGCCCCCAGGGACTTCCCTGCCTGAGATTAATCCATAATCCTGTTTCGTGTTTAAAAAACTCAGGTTCTAAAAGCCTTGCCTCTGAGACAGTTTCAGAGGCGACGGGGAAATGTTCTAATACACGGTAACAAATTAAGTGCCAGTGCAAGTAAGCATAGAAAAGAAAGGGACTGTGTGGAGTAGGTGCCACAAAATGTTTGGCCTTGTCCAAAATCATTTCTTTAAGGTTCCAGAATAGACACTAAAAACATATTTGAATGGCTGGAGTACCTGTAGGTTTAAAAAAAAACAACAAAAAAACAAAGTTGAAACCATCTATGGTTTTTCAGCTTGCTGCACACGTTAAGTGAAATAAAGATGCCCCCTGATGGAAAACACAGCCGAGGTTCTGAAGAAATACAATATTCGCTGATGTGACTTCCAAACTAAATTTCATCTGAATACCAAACAGTAAGAAAACTCTCATCTCAGCTCTGAACAATCCTATTTTTATTACATCAAAATTGTTTCTTCCCTTGCCAACCTCATTCTACCCCTTTTGGCTACAAAGTTAATGTCCAGAAAGGATCCTTTTACAACTCCAGCAGACCCGACCAAAAAAAGCAGCAATTCCCAATGCTGTAGAAACCATCACGAACATGTTCTCATCTGGATGATTCGAAGAAGTAGAACTCACTCCACGCTATGGCAAAGAAAGAGAACCAGGTGAACACACTTCTGAACAAGATGGCCATGTGAACTCCTTGACACTCAGGAGCACTGAGGTGTGGACAAAGACAGCTGGCTTGGTAACATCTTCTGCTTCAATTCGGAGATAAGGAAAGGCATGATAGCTAATAATACAAGTTCCCATTTTAATTTGTGACTCAGTCTTTGATTAATTCCTGCTAAGATTTAACTTACAACGATTAGTAACAATGCTGACCTCTTCAAAGGCAAAGGTGAGGGTGGAAAGAGCATTTTCTACGCAGATGCAACCTCTCTAATGTAAGAAAAGGAGCTCGAGTTTCCAAAGGTGAAAAAAGGAGACAAACTACCAACCTTGTTGCTCAGTTTGGTGCTACCTGTGTTGGTATGTGTGTGTGTGTGTGTGTGTGTGTGTGTGTGTGTGTGTGTGTGTGTGTGTGTGTGTGTGTGTGTAACGTCCCTCTTGCCTGGCCCCACCAGTCCCCCGATGCATGTTCCTACCCTCAGGGATAGGTGAGGGTGAATTTTATCACTTCCATTTTTTGTACAACAGGTGGAGAGAGCCCAAACCCTACAACTGAGCAAAGGAATTTTTACACCTACAAGCACTGACTTCCAAAATCAAAATACAGTTTTAAAAGAGGCAGTGTGTTTTCTACTGCCTTGCAAATGAAACCCCAACTCCTTCTCCTGACTGACAAGGGCCTTGTTTTATTCAGCCCTTGCCTGCCCTGCCACTCTGGCCTTCCCTGGACCTTGTAGAATCTGGTCTTTCTTCTTTACCATGCCTTGTTTCTCCCCCACCCCTTCCAAACCTTTCAAAGGACAGGCATCTTCTCACCTATCAGGTCTCAACATAAATGTCACCACTTCCCAAAGGCCCTTCTGAATCCCCTTGAAGTTATTTGTCTGCCTCCCACCTGTCCCTGGTATTCCTGATCTCAGCTCCAAGTTTGTTTCCTTCCAGCATGTATCACAATAAATTACTCTACTTAACAATTTCCTTGTATATATCTTCCTATTTCCCTCACTAGGCTCTTTGCCTCATGTCTAACTTATTCCCAGCTGGGGTCAAGCACATGGCTGTCACTTAATAAATAATCACCTAACTCATAACTAGAATTAGTAAAAACAGTAACACCTGATAGTCACACCAGTGGTTTGCAAAGGGGGTTCCCCAGGCGGCAGCAGCAGCTTCATCAGGGAATTTGCGAGAATGCATATTCATAGCATCCTTTCCCCTGTCCCCCTGCCTCCACCTATGGAATCAGAAACTGTGGGTATGGCCCAGCTATCTGTGTACAGCAACCCTGAGGACAGATTCTGGTGCATATTCAAGTTTGAGAATTACTGGTTCACACAATATTCCCCACTTTCCAAAGAGCATTTAAGCACCAATGTCTCTAACTTGCCTCTATTTGGAAACGAAAGAATTAGCATATTCTCATAGGAGATAAATCTTTGTAAGCAAATGGTGACTATAATCATTCAGCCCAGAAAAGTCTCTAAATTCACAAGTAGCTCTGTGTTTACGGCAAAGTCAGTAAAAGAAACACCAACGCATTTGTAGGATATCCTTGCTCATTTCTGTTCATGCAGACAGAGTGATTGGGCTGAATTTCAGGATGCTGCAGGCAAACCACTAGTATGAGACTTTTGCCTTATCCGTGGTGATGGCCCAGAAAGGAACCCAGATGAATAGGGACTCTTGCCTCTCGATCTTCAGCTTGATAGTAAGGCTCTTGACATAGACCTTGCCTTGTCATCTTTGCACCCAGGCCTGACCTAATATCTAACACAGAGTGGTCACTCAGAAAGTGTCTGCAGAAGAACCTGTGGCTTTCGTGTCATCTGTATGGCTGGGGAGAAACAAACAAGAAGGCTTTGCTTATTAAATTTACTGATGGGCTAACTGCCTTGATATAAGGAAATTGGTTGGGTGAAGAAAAAAAATATGAGACTCAGAGTCAAGAAAGATCCAGATTGCTCAGTTGGTTACCCATCTAACCTTTATTTCAGCTCAGGTCATGATCTCAGGGTTGTGAGATCAAGCCCCGCATCAGGCTCTGTGCTGGGCATAGAGCCTGCTTAAGATTCTCTCTCTTTACCTCTGTCCCTGCCCCCACTCCCCTTATCTTTAAAAAAAAAAAAAAACCCAGGTTTAAATCCTGTCCACTTGATGCTACATGTCTTTGGCCAAGGTACCTGACCTCACTGAACTTGCCATTCCTTAACTGGACATAGAGATAGGCATCCTGTCACAT
Organism: Ailurus styani; assembly: GCA_002007465.1. Classification (NCBI taxonomy): domain Eukaryota; kingdom Metazoa; phylum Chordata; class Mammalia; order Carnivora; family Ailuridae; genus Ailurus; species Ailurus styani. Next base: position 592,115 of record LNAC01000358.1, read on the forward strand.
AGGACGGTTGTAGGGATTATGAGGTTGCAGCGTAAATGTCCAGCACAGCATTGAGCATCACCGTCATGACCTATAATATCACTATCACTTACTTGTTTAATTGGGGAAAATGGATCAGAATTCTGTGCCTCTGATGTAGCGTGTATTCTGGAAACATTTAATGTAAGGGAGTTGGAGAATTATACTCTTGCCTATCCCATAGCTTTCAATGTGTAGGGAGAGATCCGTCAGTATAAAACAGGAGGCAACACAGGCACTGAGGTTGGGTAGTTAATGGCCTGAATCTCTTCTCTGCCACTTACCAGCTGTGTGACCTTGAGTAAGCCATTTACACTCTCTGGGCTTCTGCCTTTGTAGATTGGAGATAATAATATACTTCACACAAGGTCGTAGCGAGGCCTGGAGATTAAAATGTCCATGAAACACTCAGCCCTGTGCCCTGCCCTTAGTAAGCACTTGATAGATGATAAGTATTATTCACTAAAACAACAATAAGTAGGACAGAATTCCATATCTGCTATAGAAAAGGCATAAGCAGAGTGTTAGAGGCATAAACAAGGAGAAGATAGATTTGGAAAGCAAGACAGGGGAAAGGGAAGCTTCTCGGAAGTGATAGTATTTAGACAACTTCTTAAAACAGGAGTCACAAACCTAAACACCAGCAGGGCAGAGCAGTTATTAACAAGAAGTGATGCTGGCCAGGCAGGGAAAATGCTCCTTAACTGCCACTAATTTCCACCAGGTAAAAACACAGTTCTTTGTGGCCAGATCCTCTAATCCAAAGAAGAAAAAGTATCTAAATTTTTCTTGAGAAATCTGATTTTTTTTTAAATGGTGCCTCAATTAAAAAAAAAAAACCTACCTGAATTCACAGAATACATTTGTTGGCCACATCTAGATCACTGGCTACCAGTTTTGACTTTCTATTTTAAAGGACAGGTAGAATTTTGTCAAGCAGGGATAATGGCGAGATCATCCTAGGAAGAAAACAGTCTAAGCTAAGGTGGGGGGTAAGGGAGGGGGGAGTAGAGGAAGGGGGGAAGCCCAGGTGGCTTTCAGAAAGCAGAACGCTGCTCCAGGAGACTGAAAGGAAGAGGATGAGGAACAGAAGTGCCAGGAAACAAAAAGCAGGTGGAAAAGGTTTTCAGGGAGAGGTATGAGCTGGATTGACAGGGTAGGTCTGAGAATACACGCATGGAGAAGGAAGGACTTTGAAATGAAGAATAGCAACCTTACCAGGCCACTCTCTTCCTTTCTTTGGGCCTCAATCTTCTCTTTTGTAAGGTGAGCTCCTTATGAGTTCTAAGCTCCCTTATGGCCCTCTATGCACCACTCAGGGGCACCACTGCAATTTCTCCACCTGGGGGACACCATATGCAGCTTCTGTGATCTTGGCTATAAGCGATGTGACTGTAGCTCACCATCAGTAGGAAGAGGATTCGAGGTCTCCCCATGCACCACCTTTATTAGCCATAGAGGACAAACTGTCCTGAGCAATGCAGAAGGAACCAGAGGCCTTAAGAGTAGACCAAATTCCTAGATAAAGCAGTAACTCAAAATAATAACACAGTCACCTTCACTAAATACCTACTTTGGGCCAGATGCTGGTCTATTTCCTGAACAGAATTATCTCATTAAATGAGGCAGGTCCACTACTATTTCCATGTTACAGGCCTAGAATGGTTAAATAGACCCAAGGTCCAATAACCAGAAGTTGCAGGACTAGCGGTCAGGCCAGGGAGTCAGTCTGATCCAGTATCCTCAGTCAAACTGACTGCCTTCTAGAGTCTTTCAAATCTGTACCTTGGTCCTGTGTTCCTTTCACAATGGTGCCAAAATTATGTGGCAGGATAATCCAAATGTGAATGTTCTTTAGTGATGAGTGCATCGAGAAAGGTTTAGGACTAGGATTCCCTCTCCTGCTCCAGAAAGGGTGGCCCAGGAGGGTTTGAGTCCTGGCGAGTTTTGTACTCCTCTTGACACAGAGATGACATAAGAGACTTAATTTCCAAAAACCGGGATTCTTGGTCTGAGGAGTCAAATTATCAGAATGAGTTTGAATGCTTGGACAACGGCTAGACTTAAGAGAAGTGGATTCTATCTCAGGTGATTGAAGGGGTACTGGATTTCACAAGGCAAGGCAAGGGCCTGCATTACACCCTAAGCAGCTCCCCAGAGTAGGGGGACAAGAAGCCCAGGACCAAATGCTAAGGATAAGGGTTCAGACTCCAAACACCCCAGAGGGGTGAACCAAAGACCTGAACCAAAGACCAGAAGCCTTGCCTCAAGCACTCTGGGTGCATAAGTTCAGGGTTATTATTAGAACCTGAAGGAGAAAGAGGGGTCCCTATATTGCCTAAGATTTTATTTTCTGCTAAGCATGGCTTATGGGGAGGAGGTTGTGATCTAATAATTAATTTGACTGGAAAAAATAAAATATTATGTTTTTGTACCCAAAGATTATGAGGTTAATTTGGCCACTTATATTTATTTACATGGAAAAATACTTATATTGAGAGGTCTTCATATGTTTGATAATTTTGCCCATCTGATTATGGAAAGCCTTCTCTCTCTTATGGACATATACACTATGTATTTTTACTGTTTCCTCTTTAAATACTCTATTTTTAGGTTGAATCAACAGCTAGTCCAAAAGATAAATATAAAAACATATTTCAAAAAAATTAATATATTTTTCTATAAGTAGATACATAAATATTTATTTCTATCTCCACTTAAAACAAGAGACAAACCAAATATTCTAGTATTTTTCCTAACCTCTAATATCAATACCCAATAACAAGTTAACTAATAAGTATTAATAATAATTAATAATTATATGGCTTTTACCCTATGTTATGCAACGATCTAAGGTGTGTATGAATAATTGTTTTACCATCCCATTTATTTCCTGTGACACTCTTGAGTTATCACTCCCATTTTATATAGAGAGATATTGAGGCGAAGAGAGGTAAAGTAATTTGCCTGTGTCACACAGCTAGTAAGTGGCAGGGCTGGGATTTGAACTCAGGCGGTGAGGCTCCAGAGTCTGTGATGACCATTGGAGTCATTTGCCTCCTAGCATCTCTTATAAGAATTGAAGGTAGAATGTTTAGCATGTTTGAAGCTCTGTATAAATTCATTCATTAATTCAACAGAACTTATTATGGCACTATGCCAAGTATGAGGGATTCAGTCCCTGCACTCATGGTATTCTGTCTATCAAGGAACTTGCTCTTAATTTTCTCCCTCCCACCATCTCTAGTGTCCCTAGGAAATTACCCACATCAACAGATTTAACTTCACAACTTCATCCAAAAACTCACATGCACATACCCCGTGATGTAGCTGAGTCTAATACACAACATAATGGGTCTAAAAGAAAGCTAAATTTTACATATTTAGCAAAGCAAATCACAAATATTGATCTCAAAACCCAAAGATAGCAGGACTTGTTCCAGTTAGAAATAAACACAAATTGCTGAGGCATGGAAGCTTGGAGATCCAGAAGGCTTGAAAGATAACATTTGCCACTATTAAGGGATTTCTTTTGCATTCAAAGTTCCCAAGCTGAGTGTGGTTTACAAACATCCTGGTGTTGGAGGCCTGTCTAACTGTAATATTTCTGTAAGGGAGAGAGCGTTGACTTCAGCACAAGGCAGGCCCTGCTGATGGCAGCCTAAGACTGGAATGTGCAGATAATTATCTCTAAAGCTAGTCAACGGCTATATGTCTCCTATAATATCACCTTTAAGATCAAGCCAAGACATTCCAGTCTGAATCAAGGTTTATTTATAAAAGGATTTAACACTTTTAGATCCCATATTGCTTGGAGGACCACCAATTTCCATTCCCAAATATCCAATTTCTTCAATTTCACAGAGCATGAATGAGATTTCAGGTTACCATATGCGGAGGGAAAAATTTAAGACACTAAAATTCCTTTTCTTCAATGAGGTGAATTTCTTTGCTAATGCCTCTACAAAATAAAATCACCATTAGGGGACTGAAAGCAGAAAATACTGTAAGTCATAATGCCACATTCATGTAGATACAACCAAATTTTCAGGTAATTCTAGCTGAATGGTCTCTCTTATCCCCTCAAACTTGAAAGGTCAAAGGAGCAATTTGATTGTGGGTGTTCTATACTGGCCATAGACAGGAGAAAGAATGGCCCTTCTACAGCAAGTATACAGAATTTAAAGGTATGCACAGATATCTAAGGAAAGAAAATGGACCCCCATAAATTGGAGTGATCTACTGGAGGGAACCACTTAATCTGAAAGATTGTAGAAGGTCCTTCATTGGTGGTGTTAGGGACTGATCAGACATCCTTTTTGAAGAACTATCACAAACTGGCTTAAACTACATCAGAGTTGACATAGTATGCCGTGTGTAGAGAAAAGTGATAATACCCAGTGGGGATAAGAGAGGCAAGCAACCTCAGAGGAGATATCCCAGAGCTCAATATTTCAGCCTTACATAGTTATTTGATAATTGCACATGCTAGAAAGAAAGAAAGACAATGATGACCAGGAAGGCCACCAACATAAAAATCAATGTAATTTTTTATAAACATAGGATTAGTTATTTGTTGATATTAAATAATTTTAGTCATTTCATGACCAAAAATAACTCAGAGATTAAGCAAGAAAGAATTGAAAACCTTTTAGGTTGAAGAATGATCAAATGTCTTATCTTTATTACCACTAACAGGTATTAATAAGTATCTACTAATTAATAATACAATATTAAAATCACCTGTTAATAAATACCTACTAGTGGGTAGTAATATACATGCGTGTGTGAGTGTATATCTATTTTTTATATGAGAGTCCAACCCTCCTGATAGTCATATCTATCATTCTCAATGAAGGGACATTCTGGTTTTCTAAAACAAAAGTATATACACATATACAGATATTCATGCACACAGCTAGAGAAGGCTGTTTAGAAAACTATGTCAGAGAATCAAAAATAGTTTTCTTCGGCTGTGAATCATGGATTTTTTTTTCTATTTCTCATTATCCAAATCCAAAATAGCTTTATTAATACGCTGACCTCAACTGCCAAATAATACATAACTACACATTTTTAATTCTGAAGGGAAAGTATGAGAGAGAAATAAAAGCAAAATAAAAACAAAAACACAACTCCAGGACCCAGAGAACCACTGATGACCATATTTATGGCCTTCCAAACTTCTTTCCATCTCTCCCCATGGTTTCAACAATAGTCAATCATACTATATATACTGCTTTGTGGCCTTCCTTTAACTTAACAAAATACAACTGACATCTTCCGACCAGTAAATATTGATCTAGTTCATTCTCTAGTGGCCACAGTGTAATCTATCATAATCCCCTCCCAATGGGCCTTGAGGCTGTTTCCAAGTTTTCAAATTATATAAATAACTGTACAGAAATGATCTCTGAACATTTTCTCTGCTCATGATCCAGTTATTACTTAAGATAAGCTCACTGAAGGGTACTTGCTAGGTCAAAGGGCTTGCCATATCTTTAAGATTTAGAATACACACCAACAAATTGCCCTCCTGAAAGACTATATATATCCAGCATGAAGGGCATATTTTATTTTCCTCTTTGTTTCCCTGTATTTTCTGCTGATATTTTCTGTAACTTACATTTTGCTTTAAAATTCCTTGTGCAAAGGGAAAAAATAAGTAATTAAAAAAAAAATAAGTAAAAGGAAAAGGGGCAATTGGAAGGTGGCTTTTTCCAACAGAGAACTCTGAACCATAGGACAAGTGTTGCCTAGAAGGAAGATGGGGACACAGAACTCTGACTTGACACTACTGTCCATAAAACTCCTCCAGCTCACTCCCCTTGCTCATGCCTACAATGCTGTCTCCTTCCTATGTAAAGAACAAAGTGATCAGCAAGCCTGAGTGTCCAGTTCTTTTAAATGGTCCTAATCATCACTTCACTAATAAAAGACCATTCTAGGTTTTCAAAACCAAGGCAATGGCTCACCATTTTTCCCTGAATATTTCCCGTCAAGGCAGAGATTCAAAAGAATCCTCCTTAGGTTGAGTCGAGACTTTCCAATTCCCTTCCCTTGTCCTGAAACCAATAAAACACTTGCCTTTTCCTGTTACCTGATTGGTTTTTTAAAGAAGATACAGACCACTGAACCTAGTGGCTGAGGAGCAAGAAGACTGGATACTAATCTGAGCAAAGTCTCTAAAAGTAATATATTTAAAAAACACATTCCGTTAATATTTTGTCATGAAGTTTGTTCACTGTATGATAGGGAGAAGATACAGCAGGAGAAGAAATCTTGAAGATATGTGCAGAAATTAGTCCACAACTGAGAGTTATTTTTATGGGCTAGCTTCTTACCAACCAGAGCCTTGGGCTTCCAACCTCCTTCTGTTTTAAGTCTCATCTAGGAAGAAAGGGAGGCAGGGACTAGGTCTCTTTTCTTTGAATAATAAATCATTCTTAACACTCTTTACTGGCTAACAATGGAAGAGAAGATCAGAGAGCTCAGAGGCCATGAATATCTGTTTGCTTCAGAGATCATCTTTAACATTTGAAAATACCACCAGCTTTTCTCTTTAAAGTGTAAACTACATTTGCCAAAATCCTCTTTCTGCTGATACATACCCAAATCTCTCACCACTTCTAGAAAGCCAGCACCCTATAGTTCTTCCCTTCAGACATAAGGTCTGAGAAGATCATGAATTCCCCTGCGGGAAGTGACTTGTTGACTAAACTTTACCTCAGGCCAGGAGAAATGATCTGTTCACTGACTGAAGCATTTGCCAACCAGGAGTTGTAAAACATGAAAATCTAGACTCACAAAGGAGGCAGCTATGTGTTTAGTTGATTTTGAGGACTCTCTTCAAGTTTATCCCACAAAACTAGATACCTACCACCGGAAGGAGAAAGGAAAGGAACCAGATTACATGCTTCCTTCCTGGAAGTGCTTTCTTCTAAGTCTTACTAGTACCTGCAGTCTTCTATTTGGGTACATGAATCATTTTTAGACATACATATGAAAATAAAACAGGTAAGATAGAACTCAAAACCATTAAAATATCTAATGACACCTTGTTCAGATCCAGTTTTTTATGAAACATACACAGCTGTGCCATATTTCAAACATGCTTTCACCTTCAAAGTGTCCCTGATTAAATCCCATGGGCACTTTCAAGACATCAGTAATTTTCATATTTGTTTTAACTATATCAAGGATATAAACCCCATGGTCTTTACTATTATTTTTAGCATTTTTAAAATAAAAATAAAACAAGATCAGGAACTTCATTTAATAACACAATCGTTGCTGTATCAGCAAAGATTGTGATGCCCTTGTCAGCTTACAGAAGACACTCTCAGAGAACAGACAGAAAAGATCATTTTAGCTAATTTAAAAAGAACAAGTCTGGGTGCCTGGGTGGCTCAGTGGGTTAAAGCCGCTGCCTTCGGCTCAGGTCATGATCTCAGCGTCCTGGGATCGAGGCCCGCATCGGGCTTAAAGCCGCTGCCTTCGGCTCAGGTCATGATCTCAGCGTCCTGGGATCGAGGCCCGCATCGGGCTTTCTGCTCCGCAGGGAGCCTGCTTCCTCCTCTCTCTGCTTGCCTCTCTGCCTACTTGTAATCTCTCTCTCTGTCAAATAAATAAATAAAATCTTTAAAAAAAAAAATAAAAAGAACAAGTCTAAAAGCAGCACATAGGGCGCCTGGGTGGCTCAGTGGGTTAAAGCTTCTGCTTTCGGCTCAGGTCATGATCTAAGGGTCCTGGGATGGAGGCCCACATCTGGCTCTCTGGAATCAGGGAGCCTGCTTCCTCCTCTCTCTGCCTGCCTCTCTGCATACTTGTAATAATCTCTCTGTCAAATAAATAAATAAAATCTTTTAAAAAATAAATTAAATAAATAAATAAATAAATAAATAAATAAATAAATAAATAAATAAATAAATAAATAAAAGCAGCACATAAAAGGCTGTTGTGGACATATATAGAATAAAAAAATCAAACACAAAAACAGGAACTACTTATATAAATTTATAACATATCTTGGTTTTATGAAATAAATTACTAAATTTAAATATTTTAGGCCTCTTATTAAATTTTGCCACTTCTATAATTTTGATTGTGAGTTGAACTGGTTTGGATTAATAAGAGACACACAATACTTGAGCTAATAGGGATGTGTGATAAGATTTCACTTATTCTTACTGATGTCAATATACCTAGTTACAGGTAACATCTTACCTATTTTCTGATTGGCTGAGGGGGTGGAAACAAGATAACCACCCTCATTAGAAATATACGTACACAGAAAGACAATAAGCTCTAATGAAGTTATTAGGGAGAACTGAGTTTTAATTTACTGGCCCTATCCAGAGGCTTGATGTTTACTTCTTTATTCATTGCTGTAATGCAGATAGGAAAAATGCTACATAAGTAAGTTCCTAAAAAATTAGAAGTTATAGATTATTCCAAAAATCATTTGACTATTTTTAAAAAAAATCAAACTTTTAAATTTTTAAAAGATCAAATGTTTAAAAACATTTTTTTAAAAAATCAAGACTTTTTTAGACTATAGGATAAAAATAAATTATCACTAAAATTCTTCTGAATAGTTCATGTCTTCTAAATAAGACACACATATCCATAGTATTTGCATAAGAACATCCCAACCCACTCACAGCCACTGACCCAGAGCACAAATTCCACCTTAAAGTCAAGCCAGGCAATTCTGAAAGAAGTGTTAAATCCTCTAACCACTGCAAACCCATTCCACTCGCTGTGGCAACAGCGCGGTGAGTATTTCAGTCCCAGTGGCCTAGAAGAATGAGTGTACTTCGTAAAGCACCCAATTTATTCCCATAAAATGCTTGGCATGCCAGTTGACTTTCGGCTCATTTTACACAAAAATCCAGGTTTTTGGAAAGATCTACTCTAGGGTTTCCAAATGTTTATTGCCTCGCTGACAGATTTTTAGACGGGTACTTGTAACAGGTGATTTTTCACACCACTAGGAATCCAGAATATGATTCCAGAACATGGGGCAAAAGCTGTCTCTAAGACGTTAGTTGATACCAAATCCCACCAATTCTAGAATCTATAAAAGCAGAGAAATACTTTTTAAATTAATAATCAGATGTGAGATAGTACAACATCATCAAAAGCTATACCCTTTATAAAGTCTATGCCTCTAGCATTTCTCTGCTCCTCAGGTATGCTGAGCTTGTTCCCCTCAGTGACCTGCCCTTGCTGTTCTTGATGCCTAGAGTCCACTCATCCCAGTGCTTTGCAAGGTTGCTTTCTGCTCATCATTCAGCTTCAGAAGTAGCCCTCCTCCCTATCTACACCACACTGTATATAATATTGTCTGGTAATTTCCTTCAGAGTAAATATTACAATCTCCAGTTGTCTTGTTCATTTTCAAATGTATTTCTTATTAATGACAGCAGAGCCTTTTCATCCTTATTCACAGTCACTTGTCTAGTACCTGGACAGAGTAGGGACTCAATCAATGTATGCTAAATAAATAAAGAAAAAGTTCAATTAATCCAAAGTACTAGGGCTTTTCATGGAACTATACTCCAAAGCCATAGGTTTGGCTTCTATTACATTCTAAGTATTCCACTATTGTAAAAACAAGATACATTCCAGAGGAGACATATTAAGATTATGCTCATCGTCTGCAGAATGAAGGTGATTATATTAATTTACTAATTTCCCACTGAAACCCATGAAGATAACCTGCTGTATTTTTTCTTCCATTATGTCAATGCTTTAAAAGTACTTTGCTTTTCAAATGAACTTTCTTCAATTAAATCAGAAATATGCCCTTATCCACTTTATATCAGGATTTTTGAAAGATAAACAATGACACGTAGAAAAAAGTGTGTAATGAATGTTCACAGCAACATTAGTCATAATAGCCGAAACGTGAAAACAACCCAAATGGCATCAACTAATGAATAGATTAATTAAAATGTGGCATATCCAAATATCTATACAATGAAATTATTCATAAAAATTAATGAAAAATTAATTTTTCATTAATTAATGAAATATCATGGATAAATAACATGGATGAACCTTGAAACACTGTCCTAAGTTGAAGAAGCCAAACACAAAAGGCCACATATAAATCCATTTATAACAAATGTCCAAAACAGGTAAATCCATGGAAACGGAAAGCAGATTCATGGCTACCAAGCACTGGGGCTTGGGAGTGGAAATACAGAGTAACTGTTTAAAGGGTACAGTGTTTCCTTTTGGGGTGATAAAAATGTTCTAAAATAGATTGCAATAATGGTTACATTCTGCAAATATACAAAAAAAATCACTGAATGGTACACTTTGAAGGGGTCAATCGGATGGTATGTGAATCATATCTCAATAAAGTGTCATATATGTACATATTACATATATGTATACATATTTGGCATGTAGGTACCAATTATATCTTTGGAGATGAAGCTGGATGATTAATTCTCATCTAGACCTAAAGTCTACAAATAAACATACTATCTGCTTATCTTGGGATGCACTGCTTAAGGAAATGTCAGCTGCCCTAACAAATAAATTCTGACATCTCAGTAACAAATTATAAGATTATTTCTAGCTCAAATAGATTCCAGTCAACAGTGGGAATGGGGTGTGTGTGTGATGTTTACCCTGAGCAGTCATTTAGGTTGTTATATAATAGCTTCACCATCTTTGAGTCTGGGCTTCACAGTTCCAGTGAATCTTTTGTATCTGGACAAGAAGATAGAGTAAATTACACTTTGGTAATAAATTACCAGGGTAATTTATATGCCAAGTCTGAAATTGGCAACAGTCACTTCCATTGACCAAAACTCAGCAATATGGGCCACCCCTAACTACAATGGAATGTCGGAAATGTGACCTATCTGTGTGTCCAGAAGGAAAAGGATTCAGGTTTTGTTGAAATGTGTAGCAGAGACTTAGCAGAGTTTACTACCTAAAGGAAAGACAGATTTGGGAGAAGCCTATGAGCATCTATTTTGTCATACACAGTTTCTCCAAAGATATTCCCTCTTAATAAGTAGTTGGTACCAATTAGAGAATAAATTGGTAAAACTGCTTTAGAAAGAAACTTGGCAACATCCAGGAAAGTTGAAGATATGTGAAATCCATGATCCAATGCAGAAGATTAGAAAGACCTGGCCAGAATATTGTGCAACTTCTTTTATCCTGTGACCCTAGATTGGCTTTGTGACTTGCTTTGATCAACACAGTAAGGTGGAAGTGATGCTGAGTGCACTCCAGAGCCTAGGACTTAAAAAAGCTTTGCATCTTCTACTTGGCACCTGGGTGGCTCAGTCGGTTAAGCGTCTGCCTTGAGTCTCAGGTCATGAGCCTGGAGTCCCAGGATAAAGCCCCAAGTCGGGCTTCCTGCTCAGCAGGGAGTCAGTCCACTTCTCCCTCTGCTCCTCACCTGCTCATTCTCTCTCTCTCTCTCAAATAAATAAATAAAATCTTTTAAAAAAACATACTACTTTTTCTAAAAACATACTATTGAGAAAAGAAAGTCAACCCAATGATACACATTTATTCAATCATCCAATATTTATAGAACACTATGTAAGCTACTGGGATAAAGCAGTTATGAAAACAGACCCAAAAAAGAAAAACCAAAGAGAAAACAAATGAGCAAAAGTCCCTGTCTTCAATGAACTTGCATTCTACTGCAGAGATACCAACAATAAAAAAGAAAGTAAGCCAAATGTTTAGTAACCTAGATGGCAAAAAAGTACAAAGAAAATAATGACAAAGGGAAAGGAGACAAAAGATTAAAAGGGTTTACTGTTTTAGATGGAGTAGCCCAGGAAGGCCCTAAGGCAGTTGCTTAAATAAAAACATGAGGGAAGTAGGAAACTGGCAATGTGGATGTTAGGGGAAGGACAATCTATAGGCAAAAGGTAACTGCAAGGGCAAAGGCAGTGATGTGGAATTACAGCTGGTATTTGCAAGGAATAGGGAGGAGGCCAATGAATAATTGGCCTTATAAGTAAAGAGTAAAGTATGAAACCATTTATGTTTCATTTCAAGAATGTACAAAATAATGTTGTTTATTATTTATGAATTCATAATGTCTAGTAAATTATAAAAAACAGTCTATTTTGCTTAGAAATAAGTATATGTCAAATAAGTATAAAAATAAGCCTGAAAAGATACACATAAAATTCAGGATAGGATTCCCTTTGGGGAAAGTGAGGAAAATGGAATCAAGACGGGGTATAACATTTAATCTTTAAAAACTGTTAAGCAGGGCGCCTGGGTGGCTCAGTGGGTTAAAGCCCCTGCCTTCGGCTCAGGTCATGATCTCAGGGTCCTGGGATCGAGGCCTGCATCGGGCTCTCTGCTCAGCGGGGAGCCTGCTTCCTCCTCTCTCTCTGCCTGCCTCTCTGCCTACTTGTGATCTGATCTCTCTGTGTCAAATAAATAAAATCTTTTAAAAATAAAAATAAAAATAAAAACTGTTAAGCAAATATGACAAATTTTATTTACATACTCATTTATTAAATGAAATGTATTAAGTGTGGGAGTTGGGCAAACGCATTTTAATTACAATATTCTTTGTATTTCCTAGGATGTTTGAAATATTTCTAAGAAGTATTTAATCAACAATCAGCAATTGCTTAACGAAGGAGACATAGTTTGGGGACACACACATACACATACACATAATAAGTGAGAAGGGTATTTGCAAACTGTCCACAAACTCAATGGGCATCTGGGTATGGAACTCACTAAGAAGGACATCATATCTACCTGGAGGTAATAGCTACCACATACTTCTCACACAACATTATGTAGGATTTAATCCATATTTAGTGTGTGTGGTTCTGTTTTGATGATGGCAAACACCAATATGGCTTCTGCTTTAATCCTTCAGTTCCTCTGTATCTGCTTCTAATATAGCTCAAGGAGAAGATGCTTGTACAAAACTGGACAGGAAGAAAGGAAGTTTAATAACGATGGTAATAATGACAATCACAGCACTGACGTTTACTCGTTTACTGAGTGCTCAGAACTTTCCTCAAAGTTCTTTGAGGTAGGCATTGTTATTTCTCCCACCTGAGCACCACAGAACAGAGGTGCAGAGAGGTGACTGACTTACCCAAGGTCACATGGCTGGGCTAGATAGTGATGAGCCAGTCTTCAAACAGAGCAGCCTGTCTAATGGCAGAGGCGGAACTTTAACCATTAAACTCTGCTGGTAATGCAGAAACCCCGAGCACACCCTAAAACTGCACCCACAATTAGCCACTTGTATACTAAAGTTAAAACCAACTGTGAATATGTTTGTGTGCCTGGGTAATAAATTATTAACTGTACATGGTTCATATTGGCTTCAACTGATGGGATTACAGGCTTCAGTCGAATCAATGTGAACCTTGATTACCCACCAACATGAATTTGAAATCTTGCAGACTCTTGTAAATAAAACTGCATCCAAAGTAGTTGTGACCTTTTAAACTCTTATAAACACTGTCATCCTTAAGATGATGTTTGGAGAAGTTGGAGGCAGAATCCAACTTAGCTCTGAGAAATGCCTCCTGATTTTCACTGAAAACCATAATCATTTCCCTAAAGGCTTTCTTACCACATGTTTCAGTCCTATAGAGTTATATAGGCAAAGTTTGGAGGTTGCCTCTCTATCAGCTATTCTCAACATGGCAGGCCAAAATTCTCTGTTATTGCAAAATGAATGATCAAAACTGAATATGGTTTGGGTTTTCTTTTCTTTAGCTTTTCTTTTTTTTTTTTTAAGATTTATTTATTTGAAAGAGAGAGGGGGCACGGATGGGGCAGAGCAAGAGAGAAACTCAAACAGACTCCATGCTGAACATGGAGCCAACACAGGGCTCAATTTCAGGACCCTGAGATCAAACTTGAGCTGAAACCAGGAGTTGGATGCTTAACTGCCTGCATCACCCAGGTGCCTCTGAACACGTTTTTTAAAAAAAGAGACATGCTAAGACCAAATGAATACAACACAAAGGCATCTAAGATCATGAAAATCAGCCTGAAAAATGTAAATAATTGTGCTTTACCTTTAGCCACAAAAATGAAAAAGAACTAGCACACCACTTATCTACTGGTTTTATTTAATAATAGGAGATTAAGTATGTATGCAGTCTATATATGGAAAAAACTATTCTTCATAAGTGGAAATAACTGGAAAATCATGTTTGCTAGGAATTATACGCAATGGGGAACATCAATAGTATTTGGTGGGATATCAAAAAAACAAATTCATTGATGGCTAACCACATATTTCAGAAAATCTTCATTATTAATATACTTAAGATTTTCTCTCATTAAAGCAAAGCTCTGTTAAATAAGATCAAAAACACACCTCTGTCCATCTCCTTGCTAAATTCTAACAATTGTATAGTACCAATTCAAAGGTACGGTCTCATCCTACACATTAGCTCACACAAAGAACATTTATTCACAAGCCTTCCCAAACATACCTCATTTACTCTTCAAATTAAATAAATGAACTAAGATTTTCTATTAACTGTCCCAGAATATTTCTGATCCATATAGTTCAAATCAGTGACTTTCAGATTAAAGCTTTATATAAATTATTTCTATTACTAGAGGCAAAGTAAATTCAATGCTCCCAGAGTGATGTTTCTAACAAAACCAACTCAAACTTTGCTTCACTAAAATATAGCCAACAGGGAGAAAAACACCGTAAACATAGTAATTATGGTAAGATAATCAAAGACCTCCACACAGAAAAAAAAAAATTGTCCTAAAAATGTCACTTGTGGGTTTTGAGGCTTTGGAGCCTTGAAAGAGACTTATTTTAAACAGAAGTTGAGAGGAAGCAACACACTTTGGATCTTTCTCTGTCCCCTCTCCCCTTTCTCTCACTCTAGGGAAGGAGAGAAGATATAAGATTAAAAAAAAAAAAACACGAAAACAAACAATCAAGTAGCTCTTCTCTGCCACCACCACCCACACCGCCCCATTTTCTGTCTTCTTTTCTACAGTGGCATCAAAACATCCCAATTTTACTTAGAGTTTCTTTCCCCTCAGATTTCCCTGGCTTGTCATTATAGTTACAGGGAGCTCCTACAGGGCTGTCTTCAGGATCTTTCGGTCCTCATACAGGGAAATTTCTGGCTGAAATTGACTCTATCCTCTGCTCTTAAAAGAAACCAGCAGTATGAGCTAACTAAAAAGACTCAATCCGAATAGACATTTCTCCAAATAAGATACACAATAGGCACATGAAAAGATGAACGACATCACTAGCCTTAGGGAAGTACAAATCAATACCACAATGAGATGCTACTTTCCAAAGACTGCAAGGGTTCAAGAAACTGTGGGGAACTGGAGTCCTTGTGAATTGTTGGTAGGAATGTACAATGGTGTAGCCACTGTGGAAAAGTGTGTCAGTTCCTGATTGTTGAATTGCCATACAACCCAGAAATTCCACTTCTGGGGCTATGTCCAAAGAACTGAAAGCAGAGACTCAAACAGTGCTCATGACAGCATTATTTACAATAGCCAAAAGGTAGAAAAAACCCAAATAGGTAAATAAACATGTGTTCATACATGCAGTGGAATATTATTCATCCTTAAAAAGGAAGGAAATTCTGACACATATTACAACATGGATGACAGTACGCTAAGTGAAATAGGCCAGACACAAAAAAGACAAATATTATATGATTCTGCTCGTATGAGGTACTTAGAGTAGTCAAAATCATAGAGACAGAAAGTAGAATGGTGGTTGCCAGGGGCTGGAAGAAGAGAGAAATGAGGATTATGTTTAATGGGTACATACAGAGTTCGAGTTCAGGAGATAAAAAAAAGTTCCGGAGATAGATGGCAGTGATGGTTGCACATCAAAGTGAATATATGCAGCTAAAGTCACAAAACTGTACACTTAAAAATGGTTAAAATGGCAAATTTCATGATATATTTTACCACAATATAAGAAAGTTGACTCGAAGGATATAATTATAAACACAGAATGGTTTTCAGTCAACTATTACCTTTATGAATCAACAAGCTACCATTCTGCAGTTCCACACTAGGCTATAAATATGATGGTTCTGGGCTGCAAAGGCTCTCCTTTAGTGCCCCTCAGATCAGAGGCTAGACTGTGGTATACTGAACCACAGGCAGTCATGCCTCTACATTCTCTACTGCTTTAGAAAGAAGGCACTATCTTAAGACAAATGAATCACCTTCTCCCAATGCATAGATCCTGGCAGACATCGCTAATCAATCACAGCACTGCTCTGTGCAATTTCATAACCCTTCCTAACATGGGGTTCCAACAGCTACCAATTAATCAGAACTGCCTGTCAAAACAAAATCTATTTGCCATAGTGGTCTAGATGTCAATCTAGTTATTTTTACTCAAACTAAAATCTTACACATTAGAAACCAGTTACTATTAAGCTAAGGATGCCAAATAACAGATGTAAGAAGACAAGTTTGCCCCAATCTCTGCCCTTGTCTTTTCATTCTCCAGGATTCTGAAACATACAGGGCCAGGTACAAGAAAATCAACCCAATACAAGCAACTCGAGTGACCAGAGAAACAGAGATTCTTATAGCCTAATAATAAAAAGGGGTTATGTCAATATAATAAAACCTTTCATTATGAAAGCCCTCATTGCTTTCTAGAGCAAAGGTTGGCAAACTTCTTCTGTAAAGGGACAGATAGTAAATATTTTAGACTTTGTTGGCCATGCAGTCTCTGTGGCAACTACTCAATGCTGCCCTATAAAAGCAATTATGGACAGTACATAAATGAATGAGCATGGCTGTGTTTACAAAAACTATTACAAAAACAGGTGGCAAGGGGGATATGGCCTGTGGGCCATAGTTTTCCAACATGGATTCTAGATATTTCATCTTTGGTCCAGATGTCATTAAGGGCCTCTTTCCCCTTTCCTTTTATCCACCTTCAGAATTTAAAGCCATTTCTATCCTGACCTGAGCACTGACCCCTCTCCCCACAAATAGCTGAATGAAGGACAACTGGCACAGAAAGCACAGCACTAAGCAGGAAAGTGGAAAGGGGCAGAGAGAGAGAAGCCAAGAGGTGTGCTATCTCGTGTGTGTGGGTGGGGGGCGGTGATGTGTAGAACTGAGAACTAAAGGTCAGTAACTAAGGCCCTTCTTCCAGTGGAATGTTGGGGGTGGATCAGTAGAAGGGAGAAGCCACTCCCCAATTTCTACTCAACCACAAAAGCCAGATGTATTGGAGCATGGGATTCAAATCCACCCAAAGTGAATCTTCTCTGGAGGTGGTCTTGGATTCTATGTGTAAGCTTGACATGACTAGGGCCCCATTTGGTTATGGACGCTACTGTCTTGCTAAGGATCATACAAAAAAGTGATGTCCTTATGTCATCACCCTGGAGACTGGTGCAAAGCAAGTTTAAAGCTAACACAGAGTTATTGCATTCATTGCCACTTCCAACAAATCCTGCTCAATAACAACCAGATACAGCAGAGTAAGTCTGAAGCAGGTCAGAGCCAGGATAGCTCATTCCTGGACCAGTTGCTGTAGTTCACTGATCTCGGGCAAGCTCATTAAGGTCTGTTTTTTACATTTAGGGTGGGAATCCAAATGCCGGTTCCATATAAGGATAAGCACAGATACACATTCCAGGTGATCTTCTTTCAGACTGAAAGATAACATCTAATAAAAAGAAGAAAAATCCCTATCCCAGCAAGTATCAGATGGTCTGTCTTCAATACAGGGCGGGACTGAAAGAGATTAAGATACTTGGTTGGGAGAGACAAGAATGCAGGGGAAGAGCTAGGGAGAAAAACTGTGACTTGAGAATGGAATTATGGAAACACAAAGATCAAACACCTAAGTCAGTCTACAGGAACAACATATAGCTTCTTGAAGAATTTGACACATAAATGGAAGGATGTGAGAATAAGCAGGAGATTGTTGGGGAAGGTAAGTGGGAGAAGGGGCATTCTCAACATGAAGAGCCACAGGGACCAAAGCTCAGGAAAAAAGAAAGAACAGGTTAACTGTGTGTAGGGAGTGGATCTCTTCAGTGTTACCAGACCCTAAAACTGAATGCAGATTCTGGTACAAAATGAGGCTGAGGCTTGGGCAAGACAATGGAGGGCCTTAAATGTCCCAATAAAAAGAAGAGTGCATTCTGCAAGATGACCAAGATGTTGAAGGTATTAGCTAGGGCAGTGATGAGGAAGTATAGAAAGCTAATCAGAACACAGTGAGGCTGGAGGCACTGGGGTCAGTCAGGAAGCCATTGCATAATCCATGCAAGAGAAGATCAGAACAAAGGTGGAAGATAGCAGGGATGGAGAGGAGGACTGATTCAAGAAATATTTACAGGCTAAACTCAGCAGGACCTGGAGAGCAATTCAATGCAAGGATAGGGGTATACAGGGAACAGGGAGGAACTCTGAGAGACAGCATGACTCTCAGATTTCTGGTCTGGCCAGTGGGGCAGATGGCCACTCTGTATCCCTGTGAGGCCAGACCATACCAGACCCCAATATGATCTTTCCAACTACAGAGAGAGTTATTCTCCCAGGAAACAGGCACTCTGGAAATAGGTCTCAAGAAAAAAAGATGTAAGGGCAAAGCCAAGTTTGGAAATATCCTGGTAACAAGTACTGAAAATCATAATTACACACATATAAATAAAAGGCCAGTAGAGATGAAGGGCTAAAGGATGTTACCATTAAATCAGGTTTCACTGTACACAGTAGTATTTCTACAATGTTTCTTCAATATGTTGTCTGAAAAATACACAGCTATAAAATGTATATCACATGTGTGTCTGTATGTTTTACAACCATACCATGCCTCAGATGAACACCTTCTCTCCTGCACTATTTCATTAGACAGTGTGTGTAAACAGTGGAGGAAATTTTAGTAAGTATCAATTTCAAATTGCTCATCCAGAAAAAAGATTTGAGTAGGTGGGCATCGATTTACCATTTAGGTTTATAAATTATTGTTATTCTTGTAACTTTAAAAATATTTTCAAGTAATCTTAAATAGTACATATCCTTAAACGGATGCCAAATTATTAAGGAAAAAGGACATGGAATTGCTGGACACTTAAGGTACCACAGGTCTCAGGTAACTAAATCCAAAAAAGCATGTAGGGTAAGAAAAAACAAAAATGAGAGCACCCTGGTGGCTCAGTGGGTTGGTTAAAGCCTCTGCCTTCGGCTCACGTCATGATCTCAGGGTCCTGGGATCAAGGCTGGCATTGGGCTCCTTGCTCAGCAGGGAGCCTGCTTCCTCCTCTCTCTGCCTGCCTCTCTGCCTACTTGTGATCTCTCTCCCTCTGTGAAATAAATAAATAAAATCTTTAAAAAATAAATAAATAAATAAATAAATAAATAAATAATGTTTATAGGGGAACCGGGGTGGCACAGTCAGTCAAGTGACCTACCCTTGATTTTGGCTCAGACCCTGATCTCAGGGTTGTGAGATCTGGCCCACACTCAGCACGGAGTCTGCTTGAGATTCTCTCTCCCTCTTCCTCTGCCCCTTCTGCTAGTGTTCTCACTCTCTCTCTCTCTCTCTAAAATAAATAAATATATCTTTAAAAAAATTAAATAAAAAATAAAAATAAATGTTTATGTAGTTAATAGCAGTGCCAGAGTTAAAATCCAGATCCCCCCAATACAACCCCAAGGAATGGAGGACAACTCAGTTCCAAGTTGGATCCCTGTCCATCCTGTCTTTGCTGTCAGATCATTTGGGGACCTGCCTCATCATAAGCTTTCCCAGCTGGTTCGTCTCTTACCAGGCCTTCAAGGGCCATGTTCCTAAACTACTCTCCAGATCTTCCTGGTTCTTCTAAAAGGAACTATCCCATTTACGTTTGTCTCAGAGTTTACATTAATAACTATAAACAGGTTGAGCCTGGCTTTCAAAAATGGCAAATAGGGAAGTTAGAAAGGTAAGTACAATTTCAAAGTAGCTTCTCCGAACTAGACCTCAGAACTAGACCCAATTCCTCTCCCTCTTAAAGATCCTTAGGGAATGACAGACCTCAGGGAGTTCCACCATCCCCCTATTCCTTTGGTTGAGAATCAACCTCTGGTTCTCTTTCCATGTCCTTGTCCAGGGTCCCTCTTCCTTGGCCAGCAGAGGGAGGCTTCCACTCTCATCTTTCTTGCATTATTCCTATCCACTGATCATTGATCTCTTTCTCCTGAGCTTTAAGCTCTGGGCAAATGACTGTGGCTCTTTCAAAGGGGAGCTCCAGAATAGTATAAACAAACAACTCATCCTAAAACTCCCTGCTCCAAGCTGCCATCCTGCTGTGTACATTCTCCAAGTCTCCAAGGCAAGAACTCCTCACCTGGCAAAAGGCACTTTCCTGGGCAGGGGCTCTAAGCCAGCCCTGACCAGGCACCTCCACTCCCTCCCCAGCTTCTCCTAGAATTTTCCTCTTGTCACTAACCCTGGTTGAGCTGAAGCTTTGCCTACTTTTTTCTGATGACTTTGGGTCTTCCCTACATGGCCACTTTTATTTCACTCCAGTTCCTCCAGTGTGGAATTTTTAAATCTTGCTTTCAAATAGGCAAACAAAAAAGTAGACAAATCTAACAAATAATACATAGGGATGCAAAATTAAGCAAGAAAAAAATGTAAAGGAAAGTAAGGCAATGATTACCATAGAAATTAAAAGAGCGGATATTTTGGGGGGAAGAAATGAGTTGTTTTGAACAGGATGAGGGCTTCTGGGGTAACTAGAAAGTTCTAGGTTCTTTCACGAGTAGTAGATTCAAAGGTGTTAGAAATTAATTAGCTGTACATGCTTGTGTTTTAGCTGTTTTCTGTATTTGCATTATACTTCAGAAAAATTGTTGCTTTCTTTTTTAAACTCTCATCCTCTTTGATTCTACAAACTAAGGATCAACTGGATTTCTGTAAATAGAGAAATGTACGAGTCTCTTCCCATGTTCCTGTGAGTTCTCATCACTGCAATAAATGTTTCCTATCCAACTTCCATCTGCTTGTCTCCGTTCATGAATCAAAGCAGATCTGTTTGAAGACAGAGAGTATGTCTAAGGAAAGCTAGGCCTGAGAAAACTTTGGATGATGAACAACCTAAGGGGTAAAAAAGGCCTGAGTTGTTCCTAGAAATATAATGCTCCTTTTCTTTTATGTCTATTAGAGTATTTTTAAGAATTACTATGTGCAGAGAAGAACTTTTTAAAGTAGATGGGGACAATAATAATATTATTATTATGACATCTATTGTTACTGTGTGCCTAGGACTAAGTATTACTGAACTTCATCAGATTTAATCCTTACAATAGCCCTAGGAGACAGATATGACTTTTCTTAATAATTCTACATGAGGGCGTCTGGGTGGCTCAGTGGGTTAAAGCCTCTGCCTTCGGCTCAGTTCATGATCTCAGGGTCCTGGGACCCAGGCCCGCATCCGGCTGCCTGCTCGGCGGGGAGCCTGCTTCCTCCTCTCTCTCTGCCTGCCTCTCTGCCTACGTGTGATCTCTATCTGTCAAATAAATAAAAATTAAAAAAAAATAATTCTACATGATGTGCAGTGCTTTTCCTCTGAAAAGCCAACTGATGCTCACCACTGGACCTCTGCACACACTATTCCCTCTACTTACAATGCTCTTTCCCCCAACATTTTGCCTGACTAGCTTCAGCCTCCTTCAGGTCTTATCTTAAATGTTATACACTCCTCATTTCGCCACTACCTTCTTTCACTTTCTGGTACCCCTTAAAAAATATTGCTAACACATCAGCATTCATAAAAGCAACTGTCCAGTTCTTCATTTCCTGATCACAACTGTGGTAAAATCTTCCGAAAGTGATAGATCATCCTGATGACTGAGCCATCCTGGAATTCTTTTCAATAAATACCCAGCTGGAATAAGGCAATCTATCTTGAGATACACATATATTTTGACAAGGAACCATGAAAAAGCAAGTAATTGATATATGGGCCTGGCCAGGAAAAAAAAAAAACCTGCTCTTGTTAATTACTATAAAGAATAAAGGAAATAATGGTGCCAAATCACAAGTGCCAATCTTCAGGATGGGAAGGGAAAAAACTTGCCCTCTGTGCAAAGACAAAGCCAAAGAAAAGAATCTTAATCTCTCAGCAAAATAGCTATACCTGGGTTTTGGTCAGGTCATGTTTTATTTGCAGTCTTTAAGCAATAATAAAGATGGCAAACAAAATGCTTCAGACCGGAGAAGAAAGAATAATACTAGCTGCATGCACTTAGTCCAGTGAGGAAGCATTCAGAGCGTTTCTAGAATTTATTTCATAGTTAAAATTTATGTTTAGCTTGGTTTTGTGGCTGCCTCTGCAGCCTGTATGTGCAAGGCATTATAAATACTATTCAGGGGTCCTGCCTCCCTCCGACACCCCATAGCATCAATCAAATTAACCAAGTAGCCATCAAAGTACTTTTGGAGGGTGCTCTGTGGCCCAAACCAGCTGCAGGTAAACCACTTGGCCACAGGAGCCATTCCATTTCCTCCTTAGTCTCCTCGCTCCCATGGCCTCCAGTCTGGAGACAGCGTCCAGCCTCTCGATTTACGGGAACCCCTTGCCCACCTCCTGCGCGTGGGTATGCAAGGCCATATTTAGCTCAACCTACCCATAGTTCACTTCACCTAACCAGGTGAAGCCAGACACCAAGGGAGCACAAAGAAGAAAAGGCTTTCTGTCTCAAGTATCTGTCTGTGTGAAGTTAGTGGCTTTTTAAAGGCTACCACTTTGGTGCCTACGCGTCAAATTCTTTGGGTGCTTAATTTAGAGGTGGGAAATACAGTTATCTAATGCCAGCAAGCAGAATTAAGAAGGCTATGATATTTCAAGTAGAAAATAAAACAATTTGGGAATGGATGTACACGTGTGCGCATATGTATCTACAGGCATGCATATATATCATATGTGCTCAAACAATGAGGATATGGCTTGCTGCCAAACATTAAGAAAAGTTTTAAAAATTTACGATGCTTGGAAAAAGTATATGAAGACATAAATCTTAGATTTTTCTCCCAATCAATGCTAAACTACCAGAACAGGCATGCAAATCTTTAATAAAGTATAACCCAAGGAATTGAAAGTTTAACAGAAAACCTAAAATTAACAACGGCCTCAACAATCATATCAGAAAATGACTATTTAGTCAATGCTAACTACAGTATTGGTGATAATGGCAAAAGTAATTCTGTCTGTCACTTCCTGAGCACATATCATGTATAAAGAAATAAGTAATGACCTTACACTGAGAATGTCACTGGTTCATACAAACGTGTGAGGTCGTCAGTCTTCTTAACCCCTTTTTAAAGAGGAGAAAATGGAGGCACAGCAACTTTAAGAAACCTCAGTATCACCCAGCCATAAAGTGAAAGGAGGGGGTCTAGATTACAGGACCGTGTAACTATAGATTAAAGAATGAATAGTGACGGCCATCAATATGCAGCCTCCCCTATGAAATGGGAAGTGGGAAAGGAACAAAAACTAAATCTAGAATAAGAAAGAAAATCAGGAAGAATTCAGAGAATTTTCTAGATAATTTTGGCCCCCAAAGAGTCAATGTTATCCACAATTACGGCATAATCCATAATTATAGCAAAATAAAGTTTTTGTGTAGTTGCAAGTGATTTAGCATCTCTCATTGTATAGAAGCAGTCATTTGAGAAGTTGGAAACTCAATCAGTGTATTATTCATACGATGCCTAAAAACTAGCTTGCTTCATTTCAAAATTGAAAAATGTGGTCTGCGGAAAAAAAAGGTGAGTTGACAAAATACGCCAGAACTTTCCCATCTCCATGCGAATTGCACATTATCCCTATTCTAAGGAGTCACCCTGGAGGCTGTTACTTATTCCAAAGAGCCAGGCTTTTCTCCAAGACAGTTTGGGAATCTAGCCTTTGGAATCATATCCAAAGTCTGGCACATTTTTGTGACAACGCAGCAGAACTTGCCAGCAGCAGAACTTAATAGTCACATGTCTTTTAGAACCAAGTATGGGGAATAAGGCTGTTGATCAGAATAGGAAACTCTGGTTTTAGAAAAGAAACTTGTGTTGTGATTACAAAAGAGTAAGATCTCTTGTGTGGCTTTTAAATGGCCAGAGGAGCTCCAGAAAGCTTTTGAGTAACCGCTGCCACACAGGGAAATATATACACGAGTTCCACTGGGTGATGGCTGAGAAGGGAAGTATGCATTTGGAAATGACAGTGTCGAAACTATCCTATTTAAGATGGTGGCAATGATGTAGCCAACACACTCACGCTGACTCAGTGCCCCCTCTGGAGTGCCTGGCACAGAGCGGGTGCCCACTGAACAGTTATGAATGACTCCAAGACTCTACCCATCTGTCGGTTAAACAATCAACAAACTCACTCCTAGTAAGAAAATTCTCCACTCTTTACCACAGTTTTCGGATCAAAGACCTGAACGCTCACAATGGTATGGCTTCACCACAGAACTAAAATAGGAAGAAAAACCTGCTGTAAGGGTCTGCTGCTCATTTTGCCACCTTTCCCCAGATCTTCCCAGTCTGCAGACTGTGTTTCCTAAATGTGGGCATATAGGGTGCCTGCCACACAAAGCAGTCACTCTGAGGGCAGGTGGAATGAGCTTTCCTCTGGCCCCCTCACTATGCCGCCCACTCTGCTCTCACAGTAGCCACTCCAAGCAGCTTCCAATGAGGACAGCTCCCCCCTGCAGCTAAAGGGAAGAAAAAGTAACCAGAGCACATCTTCACATGCCAACAAGAATGACTCTTGCAGGGCGCCTGGGTGGCTCAGTGGGTTAAAGCCTCTGCTTTCGGCTGAGGTCATGATCTCAGCGTCCTGGGATCGAGGCCCGCATCGGGCTCTCTGCTCAGCGGGGAGCCTGCTTCCTCCTCTCCCTGTCTCTCTGCCTGCCTCTCTGCCTACTTGTAATCTCTCTCTCTGTGTCAAATAAATAAATAAAATCTTTAAAAAAAAAAAAAAAGAATGACTCTTGCAGGAAAAACCTGTTCAAAGAAACCTCATGATAAGATCTATATGATACATCTTCTATTGTCTGATTATTAGCCATTTATGTGTGCGACAGTTATTAATAATTAAATTATTATGATCTTATTACCTACTGGCACTGAAATAGCAGCATTAAGGCATACACCATCTCTTCCAAGGAGGCCGCCATAGAGTCTCAGTTGGAACACACTCCCCCTGCTCTCTCTGAGTCCCCAGCATGCACTGCTGCCCAGGTGGGCAATGCTCTTTCCTCAAAGACACAGCTCCCCAGTCCTTCACTCTCTTTGCCAGGCAGCAGCTCCCAATCCATGGATATGCTATGGGAGCTTATTTTCCATTCTGCTTACTTACCATAATTCATCTATGCAGTTAGTCAAAAATATTTATGAAATGCCTACCGAGGGCTGACCCTGTTCTAGTTGCCTTCACCTCTGAGCAGTTTGACCCCAGTACTTTGGGAATCCATGTATGAACCACTCAGTGGAGCTTTACACGAAATCACAGACATCTATTCACATAACATTAGCAGGGTCTGTTTTATAATTTGGAGGCACATGTGAGTATTTTTTTTTTATCTCTTTGTCACACAGAACTATAATTGTACCAGGTGATGGAAAAGCCCTTGCAGAGGGTCACTGCCTCTCGCGTAAAGAGTGCTTGTGAACAGTTCAGGTGAAATTGTGCCAATAAGTACAATAGTGGCAAAAAATATAAGTGATTTTAGATATAAGTAATTAAACAAAATAAACATCATAAACAGACATCTTGACTATTTTATCTATACCTCCTGTAAGTTTATATATTCAAACTGGAAAAATTTTTGTGAAATTCTTCTTTGAGAAACAGTAGATGGCAATATAATCAGGGTACTTACATTTGAGTATACACAGTAACATTTCCTGACTCATAAATGATGGAAGAAAGTGCTCATCAGAACCAGAGAAAGGGCCCAGCCCTCAGCCTGAAGACATTTGCAGGGAATGCCAACAAAGCTGCAGGAGCTGGCTAAGGTAGAAAAGTCTGCCTTTGCTTAGAATGTTCATCTTCTAAATGTATACTGCTGCCTAGTCCAACTTATAAAAAAAACAAAAACAAAAACAACTCTTTGGGCTATATTCCCCCATCTCCTAGTATGTCTTACATTGTGATTATGTCTTTATGATTTTTTCTGTCCATTAGACAGGGTGAGGGAGAAGCAAGAACCTGGTCCTAGAAACCCAAGGGTTTAGTACAAAACCTGACACAAATGGCTGTGGAATGAATAAATATATAAGTGAAATTTGGCTTTCATAAGCATGTAAAACATAGAGATATGTATGACCTTATTTTTATGTGGGGATAAAACAAGCCTGAAGAATTAAAAACATTATAAAACCTATTAAAACTGAAAAGAGGATCCTCCTATTGCCTATATATACCTCCCAGACTTCCTAGCTCTTAAAGATGCACTTCTCAAACATTGGATTCTAGTGTACATGTGGCAATTCCTTTGAAGTGAAACTTTATCCGGGTGACCAAGTCACAGTCTAGAATGCCCCTAAACCCCATTTAGAGTAAGGGGCAAAATAACCTTGAAAGATGACTAAAAGGCTAAAGCCATCATTAAGCCAAGTTAAGAGAGGTGCAGTTCATTCAGAAATTATAGGCCCATTTATGATCAGACTCAGGCATCCAGGAGACAGACATACATTTCAAGATTATATTGTTTAACTGTTAACATGTTCAAATTTGCGGTTTTCTAATTTCTCATAAGGATCCTTTCACAGCCAAAAACGTACAACCAAAATAAAAACAAGCCTGCTGGTAATGACACAGGGACACTCTGTGCTTCATTTTCAACCCGTATAATTGATTTTGACAGCATAGCAAGAACCTAAAGCACTATAGTCCACACTGCCAAAGAACGGCTTTAGCAGGAAAAGGGCAAAGCTGCGTCCAAATGAGAATTGACAACGGATACCTGGGGAAAAAAATGGAATTTTATATTTAAGGCTAGAATAATTTCTATATCTTCCTCTAAAACATTCTTTATCTAATTTGGATTTGGGGCATAGCATAATGTGAGTTTATAATCAGAAGTCAATGTCGATCCCAAAGTCAAGAAATGATAATAGAAAGAAATATAACCATACCTGTCATAAACATCTTTCAAGTTTGCTTCACATCAACTTTTTTAACAAGGTGCAATTTTTAAAAGGTATATCAGAAGTAGGATTTTCTAATAAAACTGCTTTTTAATCAAGTGGCGGGCGCAACACCATTGCAAGATGCCCAGGTGAATTCTTATTCAGCAAAGATAATTTTATGCTTAATAAAGTGTCATTGCAGAGTTTTTTCAACCTCAAACTGTAATCAAAGAGCTGACTGAATATTTCAGTTATCAGCACTGTGAATTGTCTAGATCAGCATTTACCCAAGTTCCATAAAATACTAACTCTTTGCAATGTTAATAGATGTTCCAGGAAAAAAATCTTTTTGTTAAATGATTGGAGAAATTTTGGATTAAAGAACATTAAATGTGACTACAGAACTTCTCAGAGTCTTTACTATGCTAATATGCATGGTGGCTCTCCAAGTGAAGAACAGAGTATGTATTATTTTCCAAAAGCATTTGACAAATGGAACCCTTTCTTCTAACGGTCTCTTATAGAACTTCACTTTGATAAACAGTCTTTGGGAAATGCAAACCTAGATAGTATCAACCCAGTTTTTGTCAAATTAGTCTCTTTCCATTTTCCCACAGTTCGTTATGACCCACATAGATGAGGGGGGAAATAGCCTCTATGACACGGTGGCTTATTAAGATAATAGTCTATGGCCACATAGCTCCTGCCCTTGAGAAAGAAGTCGGTAACCCCGGTGGCTCAATTCTGGGGAGTTCCTGCATTGCGTATCTTGTGTCCTGGCTGTCACTGTTCTAATCTTTATTTCTACTTAAAAAGTAGCAACTGGTGGATGTGTTATTATAACTGACTACTCTGAAGAAAGAAAACATAATGTTTTAGTGCACACGACAAAAGTCTTCTCAAAATGGCAGGCGTGGTACTTCAGATAGAGAACAGAAAGAGTTCAGAATCAATAATACTGAAAGCCAAATAACATATTACCGAAGGCATATTATCAAGGCTGGTACCAAAGGAGGTCAATGGATTCCCAACTGGAAGACGTCCTTGCCAATGACGTGGATGCTCCATTAGGGCAGCAGATGGCCATGAGTTGCCCTCTTGGGTGGTACCTTTAATCATCATATGCAGGCACCCTTCAGTTAGTCTCAGGATGTCAGGATTTCAGAGTTGAAAGGGCCTTACCCCAGTACAAGCCTCTTGTTTTGTAGATGAGAAAGCAGGCTCAAAGAGGGGGAAAAACAAAAAACAAAAAACAAAAACAAAAAAAACTACGTGCCCAAGGTCACATGGCTAATTAGTGATTGAGCCTAGACTAGAACCCAGATCCCCAGCTCCCTGGGTACTCTCATCCCTCACTCAGATCCTTGTATTCCATCGCAGAACTGTGATTCAGATAGCCTTCTGGAAGTTTCTGCTCTGGCTTGCCAGAGCCAAGGCTCCAGCTGTAGACACATCCTCATGGTTACCTCTTCCCAATGGTCTTCTTCTATTTTAGAACAAGCAGCCACCAAGGAACACATGATCTGGACTTGCAGAAGCTGCTGCAAGTCAGATCCCAGGGAAGGACATCTTTGCTCAGAAGAAAAGATCTTGAGATATTCAAGGGTAAAGAATTGTGTCTTACCAACAGTTAAATCCCAGCCATAGCACAGTACCTGGTACAGAGAAGTTCTCAAAAAAAAAAAAAAAATTACTGGGACTACTTCAGAACTCAGGGCAGACCTCTGCATGCCTTGAAGAAGCATTTCAGTCTATCTCATTAGTTAAAAGAAACTTATCCACTATCACATAAAATTTATGTGCAGCCTCTTTACCCAAGTTTATGCTACCTAATTTTGTATTTTTGAATAGCCTGACCATCGTTTTCACTATTGCCATAGTTACTGGGGCTAGTGAGCATATAAAGAGACAGTTTGCACAGGAGAGAGGGGTTCCCCACTCAAGACTGAAACCTGAGAAAGAATGTCAGTTCTTTCTCTTGTTTCACATCACCAACTCTCAATCTTCTCAACTGTACGATGGTTCCAACGATGATAGCTACCTCATTCATTTCTTGGGAAGATTAAACAACTCAATATATACACAGAGCAACTTGGCCAACTAGGATTGGTTTTTAACAGCTGCTTGTATTTTTCTTAAGATTTTATTTGTTTATTTGACAGAGAGAGAGAGAGAGAGAGAGAGAGAGAGAGAGAGAGAGCATACAAGTAGGCAGAGCAAAAGGGAGAAACAGGCTCCCCACTGAGCAGAGAGCCTGAAGTGGGGCTCCATCCTAAGATCCGGAATCATGACCTGAGCTGAAGGCAGACACTTAACCAACTGAGACACCCAGGCACCTCAACAGCTGCTTGTGTTGAAAAGAAGTATGAAGCCAGGTAGGCAAGAGTCCCAAGACCAGCGGCGTATGTCTGCCATGATAATCAAGAGAGAACCACATGCGTATCAGATACTCACTGGAGATGACATGGCGTGCTGCCCAGATTCCTCTTCAGGACTAAGGCATTCCTTCCCCAGATGCTGCCATGGATGTGCCTTCCAAGGTCTTGCCCTCCCCTGGGGTTACCCATATCCACTCACTTGTTGAGATGAGAAAACGTGTGTAGATGAAAGGTAACAAAGGTTCAGTCCTCTCATCTCAATTGGGGTCAACTCCCTCCAAATGGCCACCCCAACTCCACAGGGTGCTGATGGGAACTGCTGAGGCTCCCTTGCAATGATGTTCCAGTTCAACTTCTCCAGTGCCCAGTCCTGCTTCTCTCCCTTCCTGAGAGCACCCCCACCACAGTAGATCTCCTGCATGTTAATCTCACTCTCAGTTTCCCAGGGAGCTCAACCAAAGACATTATCCTTGGAATAGCTCTTCGCTCAATAAAAAATAGCAGCCAGTATTCTAATTGTTGACATATCTAAGCAATCTATACCTCTTTTCCATAAGAGACTTTCTGAGTTCCTTTATGGATGACATCCTTTTGTTGGATGAGGAAAGCGGCAAAGATATAAATAACTTAAACTGATCTTTATTTAGCATTTGAAAAGTCCTAAGCTACATAGTCTGTCCTCATAATTTTCCTCACCACCGATTTTCTACTTTTTTAGTTATTCTAATTTTAAAGACATTAAAGAGTCGTAGAAGATGATAGAATACCCTGTTCATAAGCTTTGCATAAAGCTTAGTTTATTGTGAGGAATCATTTCATGTCATCTTAAATGGCCTACCTAATATCCACTGCTAAAAGAGCACAGGCCCAACCTTGGGGCTTATGGGTTAATGGTTCAAATCCTACTGAAGGTAGACATATCTTATAGAACCAGTGGGCTACACAAAGCACATTGGACAAGGATGCAAAAGGCCTCGGATTTTGGTCTCCCCTCTGCCAATAACTCCCTCTGGAATCTTGGGCAGTTCATGTGCCTTTTCTGGGCCCTCCTTCCCTCATCAGCAAAGCAAGGGGCTTGTATTAAATAAAATCTAAAGTCCTTTCTAGTAAGAAAAACTTACGATTGCTTAACCTTGCAGGGTTTTTCCAGGCAGCATAAATAAATAAGATGTAGAGGGAAAGTGTAATACCAGAGAAGAAATTAAAAGTGTCATAAATTCAAATTACCAACTTCCCAAATGTGTATTACAGGAGAGACTATTAAATGACTAGGAACAGATTTTATAGTTGTATTTTCCTTTTGCAAGATTTCCATCTAAATCATTGCCCATGTCATTGATTGTCATGTCCTTAATCTGGAGTGTTTGAATATACAGCTTAGCAATGCTTTGGACAAGCCATAAGTCAAAGTTAACATTTAAAAAAAATTAACCATGCCCAGGTCTCTGCCTTGCATAGAGACATGCTGAAATACCAACATCTATTAGAAAGAGGTTATTGATGTAGGGGTGACATGCACTGTGATTTGCAGGTGCCCCCCTGACTAACCTCTGGTAGTCATATCTCAGGGTAAACGTGCCATAATCACCCTGGCCAGGAAGAGCTGGTTTAACTGTACTGGCTCTTTTGATGTATGTTGAACATGACTGCCCTTTAGGGATTTCCAGGGTCCCTGTGTGTGAGTTATCATGTGAATTCTACCTTTGGCGGGGGTGGGGAAAGGTATGCTATCAGAATTATTTTTTTCTTTCAATACCCTTGCCTTCAAAGTATGAGTTTCTCAGTAATACCTTCATTGTATCTACTTTGAAAATTATATCACACTGCTATAGATTCAAGCAGAATGGAAAGACATACAGATGCTCCTAAGCACACACCCTAAAGGTCTCTTTTCTCAGTGGCTTTTAAAGCACAACTCCTGGTTCAGAAACTTTTGCCTGGGGAAGCAATTTTTTCAGTTTCCAAAAGCTGAGGGTTAGTCTGTTCTTCACAGGAAAAACTCTTATGCACTGGCACCTCCTCAAAGCTTTGCCTTTAATGAGACCTACGATTGCAGATGAGTCAATGAACAACTGTCTGAGGCTCAGTTTCCCCATCTATAAAACAAAAACACACAAGCCTGCTTCACACAATCCTCAAGATCAATGGGAGGATACAGTCGGAAGACCACCTCATGGAAGCACTTTGAGAGGCACCCAGGGCTCTAGGTAAAATGCGTGGTTGTGGTTGTTGACTAACCTGATCATCTGCAGTAAATTTAAAAAAATATATTAAAATGATGTCTCCAGTTTATGGCCTAAGCCTCACCTCAAAGTAAGCCCAGAGGTCAGAGTTAAAGGTAAACAGAGGGGGTGACTGGGTGGCTCAGTTGGTTAAGCATCTGCCTCCGGCTCAGGTCATGATCCCAGGGTCCTGGAATCGAGTCCCACCTGGGGCTCTCTGCTCAGTGGGGAGCCTGCTTCTCCCTTTCCCTCTACCTGCTGTTCCCTCTGCTTGTGTTATCTCCAAATAAATAAATAAAATCTTAAGAAAAAAAAAGGTAAACAGAGGAAAGGCAGGTTCTATAAAGCAAGTCCCCACTCTTTCCCTAGAGCTGAGGCACAACTATGAACACTTCTAAATCTCACGGGAGAACACAGGAGGATGTATGCCACCTTTCCCTTATTGATTTATATTTCAGGGACCAAAAAGAGAAAATGGAATTATACCTGAAAAATACTCTGAGCCTCCTTAGGAACCTCCTTTGCAATGAATAAGAGATTACCATACTATTCCAGCAAGATTCCTTTCTCCAACCCCCATCCTCTCAAGCTTTGTCATTCCAGAGCATTCAGGACTCTGCTTCCATAATAACAATGATTTTATTTGACAAATATGTTGTGTTTCATTCTGTAGGATCTTCAGCCTTTGACAAACAAATATTCGCTTTGCTGAGGACTAAGAGCCACTAATGGAGTGAAACCCGAAAACCCTTCAGAAAAGAATAATGAACCTCACTCTGTCTCCAGGGGGTAATTTAGTAGGTAGATTAGGCAACACTTGATTAAGGGTAAACCTCTCTTTTCCATAGAAATATATTGTGTTTGTATAGAGGGGCTGTATGAAGTGGAGGATTAGGTCACAAATCCTCAAGAAAAAGCAGAAGACATTTCTCAGAAGAAACATGCAAGTTACTGCACATTTGGAAAAACAAGTAATACTTTATTGGGAGGAAAGAAGAAAAATCCCACATACAACAGTTTTATTTACACGATTTCACTTAGCTTCTTGGAACATTTCTAACTAATGGTTAGTTCCCAAATACATTGCACAGGACGCCTTGTCACCCCTGACAGTCTGTGAGTTACTACAAAGAGTAACGACTCAACTCAAGGCTACCAGAACTGATTGTCAAAAGATTTTCTGAGACTGCCTATAGGGAGCTGCTACAACAAAAGTCGTCTTTGGCTCGTGAGGGATTATAGTGTGAAAGAAAAACAAATGTCAACATAAATCCCCAAGGAAAGAAAGCACTTCTGTACTAAACCTCAGTCCTACCCTCCAATGTTCTATGTGTCCTCTGCAGACTTGCAAATACTTGAGTATTTCTTGTTGTCTGAAACCATGAACAGAGTCTGGAAATGTTGGATGTGGCTCAGTCCACATTTCAACAACATGACAGAATTTATTCACAGTTTAATGGAACATCCCAATCTCTACCCATCACCATAGAAAATTGCAAGGCAAACAAAACACCTCTCAGTGTTAAAAAAAAATCATACTAAATTCTAATGCAAATTTGAACAAATGTGGATTTTTCTTTTAAACCTGTGTTTGGATGACTTTTCCCATCTTTCCATATGTTGAACAAGATGGCTGAAATGGAGCCTCCCTAAATCACTCTACACTGTGCCTACCAAACAGCCATGAAAAACCAGGAACTAAATAAACGTGTTTTGACAATGATGAATCTCTTAACTCTGCTGATCAGGTTTCTTCTAATGGCAATACTTAGAAGTGTACCATAACACATGAACATAGATCAGTTTGAGTAACAATTTTAAGCTTAGGGAATTGAAAAAGAAATGAACTTAACTCAGTGACTTGGAGAGATGAATATACAGATATGAGGCTTAAAAATTGCTGCTTAAGTCATATGTGTCCCTCTGCAAAGAAACACAACGCTTGGGAACTTCATAATGAACTATATGTTTTGCTGAAAGCAATGAATTTTTTTTTAAGGTTAATATTGTTTGTTACACTTCCTCAGTTAGCTGCCTCCAACTCTAATTGGAGAAGCAAAGTAAAGGAAGTCCCCTTGGAAAAAAGATATGGATATACAGACTTGCATAAATTGAAAAATAAAATTGTCTTTCTAGCTTTCCTTATTTTTTAGAACTCTACTAAAAGGACAAGAATAAATGGGAACATTCATTTGCTTTTTAAACTGATCACACTCAGGTTTAACCACTGGCAGAGAAGAAACTTTACAGTTCCCTGGGAACCTATAATTTGGAAACGGAAGCACACAAGAACAGACTTTAGTTTTCAGGCAATAAATTGAAGAGAATTCTGCAGACATACAACAGAAAAAGAGCATAAAATATTGGCTTGTGCATTTCTTAGAATGTTAGTTCATTAACTCGATAACTGCACAGGGAAAAATGCGGCCAAAATCTACAAAGATGTCCAATGGGATTTCAAATTGGCATATTTACTCAGCAAGAAATAGCTAGAGGTTGGGGGTGGAGGGTGGGAAAGCATCCCATTCTGGTAATGACGATTTAGTGTGAATCTCCGGAAAGGCACCTTGTTGAAAAATCTCCATGCAGTCTCTAATGGGACACACAGAAGCCCAAAGCCCCAAGGCCAGACATAAATATCATCCTCCATAATCTGTGTCCTGAGGAACAGTTCTACAGAATTATACAAAAAAAAATCACCACCTTTTACATTTACCTTTCACACACAATTCAACATAAACTTGAAAAGTGTTTTAATTTTTCCTCCTTATTGCCCAATATGTTGTCTAATGCTTTATTGGAAACTTTCACTTACTGGTGTGTGCTCTATATCTGTATTACTCATCAGTATAAAATAGTTGCAAAGGATTTGTTGGATGATACTCCCAATGGTCACTGTCTTCTGTGGTTAAATGCTCACTATCAGTCTCTCTGGAGGAAAGCTCTAGTAACTGAACCCCACATAGATCAGGTACTGTCCTAGGCTCTTTCATAAACCTCATCTTATTTGACACTCCCAAGGCAATAGAGATTGTAATCCCTACTTATAGATGAAAAAAAAAGTGAGAGTCAGAGAGTTTCCCTACCTTAACTCAAAGTCCTGAGATAATAATAATAAGGGCCAATATTTGAAAACTGGACAGTTTAGCTCCATGGTTCTTGAACTTTCCCTTCTTGCTCTCCTTGCCAAATTCTCCGAAGTATGATGTAAGAAGTTAAATCAAGAACACTCTCTATTCCTATAGATTGTGAGCATTTCCTCTGATGAATAATAATTCAAAGTATTTGAGGTATTTACAGACAAAAAAAGGACTCAGGACAAATACACTAAACTGCCCTCTCTTGCATGGATCAAGCTGAGCTAACCACAGTGCTAGCCTCTTTACTTACATCATGTGAACCCATTGGACCAGAGTGCAGGGCTGCACAAGACTCTACAAGCCAGTGGTCAGTTCATCTGCCCATGTGTTTCACTGGACCCAGAACATTTTAAAAAATGCACCAAATCCATAGATTTCACATAAAAATTTATATATTATGGCAATCAGAGGGTCCCTCAACCCTAGGCTCACCTTTATGGTAGCATTTGGTCAAAGCTTAGTGGTCTCAATTCCTTTTGATGAGCCATGGGTTCTTGGGTTCCTCACAGTCCCTACCACCCTCTATCAGATCCGTATACTAAGGCCACTGCAGGTATAATTTTCATTATGTTTATGTTACTGTCTTTTTCTTATGTGGGGAAATATTTCTCCAAATCTTGTCTCTTTTGACAGTTTGAATGATTGGTCTCAAGTCCTCACCCTTCCTTGTATCTGCCCCTTTAAAATGGTCTCTTCATGGGTACAGTGTACTTCTCTAATCCCCACTTATTTGCTCATCCATGTGTCTTGCTTTGGCCAGTGGGGTGGGGTGAAAATCATAGTGTCAGTTTAAGTCTAGGCCGTCTGAGACTTTGGAAGTTTTTGCTTACTCTCTTATGCCTCTGCTACTGTCATCAGAAGAGTTTCCCGTGTGGCAATGACCCCCTTCAGCCTGAGTCTCGGAATAAACATTTGTGGAACAAAGCTGCCCCAGCAACCCACAGACCTGCAGTGAGAAATAGGCATGCCCACTCAAGCCCACGCTGGAGAAGCTGAGTCTCTTGGTCAATCTGAAAAATCTGGGACAAAAACTATTGATGCTTTAAAGTCACTGAGCTTTGGGATGATTTGCTACACAGCATTATTATGGCAATTGCTAACTGATACAGCTTTACCAAAAATTTAAATTAAGACAGGCTGAAATAATGAGACATGATAATTTTTTCTTACATGAAAACCTGTTTCTTATTTATGCTAATGGCCTAGACCCTGGAGGTATCTGAGTTTGCAATTCCTGCCATAAAACTATAAACCTAAGAAGTAAAGAAAGTTGGGTTTGTGAAATGTTTCTTAGCATGACTGTATATCCAGATTGGACTGAAACAGCCCAGTTTTTGCCTGCTGCTATTATGTCCTAGATTGAATACATTCAGCTTTGTCTCCCATTTTCATAACTAGTTGAATCTCTTCAATCTCTCCTTTGAAACCTCACCCAACAGCTATTATTGTTGCAGAAAATACTCTACCTGAGATTTTTTGGATGTGATACCTATTTGGTTGATCAAAATCATTAAGTCAGCATGTCCAACCCTTACAAAAAACTAGTATAGAATAAACCAAATTTAGTAGGAGTCAATCCCACAGCTACTAACCAATCAACCAACTGTTCAACTAACCGAATTAGATCCCAGTTGACAGACATTTATTAAAAGGCTGAAGAAGCTAATTCATAAACAGGAAATACTTAAAACAACAGTGATATTAAAAAAGCAAATGCCCCAAGAAAGGAAAGTTCTGTCTTCAGAAGGCAGTAATTACTGCATCTGAGTACATCTGCTTAAAAATCCAAGAAAGTGGGAGTTTCACTCTCTATTAACCTTAACCAGAGACATTTTCATCAAAATTAATCGTGATTAGTTTTTATTGCATTTCAAATGCTATCCTTTATTTGGGGTGGTCAGGAATGCAACTAAACAATTCCAGACCATGCTTTCTTTTATGAATAGGTCTATGAGGTAGTTATCAAGAGGCCCCTTATAAAAATATTGCTATGCAGAAGTTCATGAGTCAAAACAAGACATTAATTTCCATAACTAGATGTGTCCTTAGAAATGACTATATATAGAAAAGACAGCAAGTCTGATGTTCAAAACATATCAGAGTAGAACTGTATAAATGCCCACGCATAATATAGACAATTTCACAAAATGTTCCTTTTCCTTGTTATCATAATAACAATTAATCATTAACACTTATTGTGAGCATAGCTTGTGCCAAGTATAATTCTAAATTCTTTATATGCATTGATTCTTTAATCCTCAGAGCAACTCTGGAGTAGATGCAATTATTATTATTCCCATTTTACAGATGAGGAAACTGAAACGAGGGAGAGTAAGTCACCTGCCCAAGGGCATTCAGCGAGTAAATTCTGAAGCTTGGAGTGAATCCTGGGCCTTCTAGCTCCAGAGTCAGTTAAAGAAAGATGGTAACACTAACTTCCCTGGAAACTGACACCACAATCAATCAGTCTGTTATGTTTTATGTCCTCCTGTAGCTTGCTCTACACAGACTCTATACCTTTGCTGACAGTTCTCTTGCCTGGAGTGCCTTCCCTACTGCTGTGTCCCTCCCATGTCAGCTCTAATCCCATTCGCTCCATGAACACTCTGCCACTCCACAGTTTTCTTGTCATCCTCTTTTAGAACTCTGTTCCCGAACTCTCACCATCTAAAGATTGAGTCCTGGCTCTGTCACTTACTAAAGTAATTTTAGGCAAGTTATGTAACCTCTCAGAGCCTCCTTCTTCTCAGATATCCATTGGGATAACAGCTTATCTACCCCGTAAGATGGCTATAGTGGATCTCCATGGTTTTACTGTCCAGCATCCCTTCTAGTAACACACTCCTTTCTTTCTTGTGGGAGGTCACCTGTTCCTACTCTCAGCCCATGGGATTTGGGTATGGCTAACATGTACCCCCTAGCCTCCAGGTGATCACAGCCTGGCCTGGCAAATATATGCATTCTTTCAGGTTTGAACTTTTGCTAGAACCACTGAGAAAGAACATTTCTCCTCTCTGAGTGTGAATGTACTCACAATGGAGGGTGGCTTCTGGTGGCCACAATTGGCATGATTGTGGACAGTTCTCCTAAGAATCAAAGCACCTATGTGTAGGTAGAGACAGATTCCTGATACCAGTGTGAGAATTTCTGAGTATAGTCAGGCCTGAAGTCCACCCTGGCCTTTTCAGTTAATTGATGCTCTTTTTTGCTTACTTCAGATTGATCTGTGTTCCTATCAACTGCAACTAAGAGTCCCAAATGACCCAACTCATATAAGAATTAAATAGGTGCTGGAGCACATGGGTGGCTCAGTTGATTAAGCATCTGCTTTCTGCTCAGGTCATGATCCCGGGGTCCTGGGATCAAGTCCTGCCTGGGGCTCCCTACTCAGAGAGGAGTCTGCTTCTCCCTCTCTGTCCCCGCCCCCTGGCTTGTGCTCTTTCTCTCTCACATACTCTGCTCTCGCTCTCAAATAAATAAATGAAATCTTTTTTAAAAAAGAATTAAAAATACTATGCAGCTATCAAAAGAAACGAAATCTTGCCGTTTGCAACGACATGGATGGAACTGGAGGGTATTATGCTGAGCGAAATAAGTCAATCAGAGAAAGACAATTATCATATGATCTCTCTGATATGAGGAACTTGAGGGGCAGGGTGGGGGGTCGTGGGGGGTAGGGAGGGAAAAATAATGAAACAAGATGGGATGGGGAAGGAGACAAACCATAAGAGACTTCTAATCTCATAAAACAAACTGAGGGTTACTGGGGGGTGGGAGGGTAGGGATAGGGTGGATGGGTTATGGACATTGGGGAGGGTTTGTGCTTTGGTGAGTGCTGTGAAAGATGTAAGCCTGATGATTCACAGACCTGTACCCCTTGGGCAAAGAATAAAAATAAAATTAAAAAAAAAAGAATTAAATAGGTGCTGTAAAGTACATAGCATAGTATCTAGTATACTCAAAAACTCAGTAAATAATAACTACTACTGTCATTATTCCTTTACATTAGTTTCTCGAAGACTGACTCCAGTTTTACTAAATGTAAAATCACCAACATTGTGGTGAGGAACAAATGAAAATATATGCCTGGCAAGGCAATAAAATGTTCTACAAGTTTTAGTTCTCATGATCTCAGTCGGTAGGCTCCAATCTAATATGTCATATGATTGGTGGGAAAACTAAAACCCAAATCTTGGGACAAGAACATTGTGAAAGCTGTAGATTCAAATAAGCTACCAGTCCATGCTCAGGTGTTCCCAAGCCTGAACAAAGGACCTGATGTTACTATTGTGCTAACCAAATAACCCTCCATGCAAAGGGCCTTGACTGAAACCATTAAGGCACCTCTAGGACACAGAGAAGGAAGAAACTAACATTGACTAAGTAACCTCCATGTGCCATGCTCTGTGTAAGACATTTCCTTGTATTTCCTACTCTAGGATAATTATCTATTTCCCTTTTGGTCAATTAAAAAGATGAACTGTGAGTACATATTGAAACTATCTAACTTCTTCTATCTCCAAGGAGGAAACCTAATATATAACTGGAGAAAGACACTAATTAATAAGCAAAATTTAACATGAACACTGGCCAAGTTGAACTGGAACTGTTCTGTTTAAAAGCACACTGGAATAAATAAAGGAACTTCAAAGCAAATGCCCTATTTTAGCTTGAATGTTTTATTGAGCACATGGGGAGAGCTCCTTTGCCAAAAATAGGGATGGTTAATGAGGAAAAATTGGTGTTTTCAGTCAGCCAGTTGGTTTCTGAGATAGAGCTGTCCATTCAGAGATAACCATATTCCACAGAGAAGACAGAATAATGATCTGTCTCAGAGCCTCAGAGTTTTGAACAAAACAAAACCAGTTTTGTAAACTGAGATCAACTTAATGCATCCTTTTTCAAATACCTTCTGCGATAATACGCATACATTTCCCTTCTACTAACGCCAAAACCACTGAAATGTAATTCTAAAAGGAGGACATTTCTATGTTTTGAGCTTCTTGCCAATGATATAAACGCAGCCCTTACCTTTTAAAGTGAGATATAGAAACCAATAGACTGTGCAGTATCAAAGATTCCACCATAATCAGCTCTTCTTGGGCACCATTCTGAAAACGATGCTCCACAGCTGTAAAGACCTGTTGGGTTCTCTGGGAGTACATTGTTAGTACTGGACTCAGAGCTAAGGAAAGTCCCCCATTTCTGTTCATATTTTTCCACAGCAATGGGTATATGTCAGAGAGAGTCGATCTTCAATTATTTAGATTTTAAGAGGAGAAGCCTGAGCTCACCTGCAAGTGCTGTGAGTTGTCAGCCATGCTATCTTCTCGCCTGCGGACTTCTTCCAGTAATTGGGCATTTTTCTTCTTTTCCAACTGTTGGTTGTGCTTGAGGTTGGCCACCTTCTTATTCTGATCCTTCATATGCCTGAGAAAAGTCAGCAGAGTGTGATTAAATTCAACCTCTGGAAGATTATATGTTATCACAACAGAAGTACTAAGGACAGAATGTATATATTTTTAATTTATTTATTTGACAAAGAGAGAGATTACAAGTAGGCAGAGAGGCAGGCAGAGAGAGAGGAGGAAGCAGGCTCCCTGCTGAGCAGAGAGCCCAATGTGGGGCTCGATCCCAGGACCCTGGGATCATGACCTGAGCCAAAGGCAGAGGCTTTAACCCACTGAGCCACCCAGGTGCCCCAGATAGAATATATTGATATGGATTCAGGAAAAGTTGAGGGCGCCTGGGTGGCTCAGTGGGTTAAAGCCTCTGCCTTCAGCTCAGGTCATGATCTCAGGGTCCTGGGATCGAGGCCCGCATCGGGCTCCATGCTCAGCAGGGAGCCTGCTTT
Source organism: Ailurus styani (assembly GCA_002007465.1). Taxonomy (NCBI): domain Eukaryota; kingdom Metazoa; phylum Chordata; class Mammalia; order Carnivora; family Ailuridae; genus Ailurus; species Ailurus styani. Next base: position 632,869 of record LNAC01000358.1, read on the forward strand.
CTCCTCTCTCTCTGCGTGCTCTCTGCCTACTTGTGCTCTCTCTCCCTCTGTGAAATAAATAAATAAATAAAATCTTAAAAAAAAAAAAAAAGGAAAAGTTGAAACTTCAGAATATTCTATTAATTCATCCACAAGTATGTATTGAGCACCCACTTAATGTCAAGTGTCAGGATGGGACTGGAGCTGCCATGGTGAATGAGACATATATAGTCTTCACCCAATTCATGGAGCTTGCAGTCCAGTGGGAGAGATAGACCAGTACCAAGGAAACACAACTTAGGTTTCCTAAAGAAGAGGAAATAAATTGCACTCTGTGACAGATGATGATGTGCATTGCATGTGTGGACAGGTATGGGATAGGAAGATGACTTCAGGCACTGTGGCCAGGAAACCTCCCTAAGGAGGCAAGACAGTGGGAAAGACTCCAAGGAGCCGGGCAAGAAATCACCAGTGGAGATGCTCCCCAAGTGGAGGGAACAGCAATTGCAATTCCCCAGGGAAGAAGGGACAAATACTTCTAGGAACTGAAAGGCTGCAATGAGGCTAGCCCAGGGTGAGGGGGAAGAGAACCCACTCTTCCTGGGAACCTGGGACTGCAAAAGTAGGCAGTACTCAGGGAACACAGGGCCCCTGGTCTGTGACGGGGCATTTATTTCCTTCTAAGTGGTTGCTCTTCTAATTATTATTATTCTTTTGGATCATGTTCCCATTCTGAGATCATAATCCATTACTTTGCTTTTAAAATAACAATTACAAGGCTCCAATCAAATACATTGTCATCACTTAGCTCAAACAGAATAACACTTTGGCTAATCATCATGTTAAGTAAAGCCCTGGTGCTTGGAATAAAAGTTCTTAATGAATCTACAGGAGTCAAAGTGCAAAATCATAAAGTGATCAAGTGAGTAAAAGACTAAGGACAAAGGATGGGTTAAAAGAGTGGGGGGAGGAGTTCTAGGGTTAATGTGGACTATTTCACCAGCAGCGTTTAGCAAAACATTCCACAGATTTAGGCAACCATGTCCATGGCAGCTGGTATAAATCTAATCTCACACGTGAGGAGGCAGGAGGGCAGTACAGAGGGCTTGAGAGCACTGATTCCAAAAGAGGAAGGGCGCGGAGCAGAATCTTTTGGGATCCTTTGGACTCTTCCCCCACCCCCCAATCCCCAGACATTGCTAAGTCAGCCTCTATCACTGAGCTCTGGCTCCCAAAGCAAGCAAGAGAGAATCATGGCTCTCATGGAAATGTGCACGAGATGAGAACTCAATGATACACAGCAAACATGTCAAATTAAAATAATTAGTAATTGAATGGAAGCCATGCTCAAGAAGAAACTTTTATTTGTAGTCCTTATAAAATTATATACTCCTGTACTCCCTCTCACTCCAAGAAAATGAACATCAAGAGAACTTATTAAGCTGAATGATCTTCTATCAGAAATCCTGCTGATGAAAATATTCTGAACACTTTGGTCCTTATGAAAACTTACAGTACTGGCTGAAGTAAGCAGTGATTTAACTATTCCTGGTGACACTTATTAAGAGGATTGTGGTGACACAGAACAGCCATCTACTTGGTCAACATTTGGATTGGATAATTTTTATCTGACATTTCCTTGTTTTTACCCAATACAGTAATGTCCACATCTGAAACTACCAACTCAAGTCTACATACTAATCTCCCTTTAGAAAATTATCTTTTGGTTACTACAAAGATGTTGAGAACAACCTCTTGCTTCCTAATTGAACAAGCATATAGTATTTCTAAAACTCATACTAACCCGGGGCAAGCACCATTCCCAGCTCAGGAAATAAGGTCCATGCCCAGTAATAGGATGTGATGGAAAGGTCAGTGTTATTAGTGAGATTGTTTAAGTAGAGGACATTTTTATAAAGGAATACTTTTTATAACTTTGAAGCACACACTTAAATAGAACCAACTGGTAAAACATTTTCTCCCTAAGTACCACTGAAAAAGAAAATAGATTATTATTCCAAATATCATTTGCATAAAGAACTCTCACAAAGTTCTCAGGGCAGTCTGAAAATACATAGATCTTACTTTCAGGGATCCTGCAGTGTTTCTTCAATCCAAAAATTAAAAATAAACCTCCAAATCCATGCATCACTTAAAGCTTCTCTGAATTACGAATGAGTGGCTAAGAATAATGGAAAACTGAAGTTCAGACGTTATGATGGAGGCCTATCTTCCATATTCTCCAATCATTCCTTCAAATGCTGCCTGAAGTAGGACACAAGTGATTGGAAAAGAAAAGCTGGGTTCTGAATGGCACTGCTCAGGATTTGGCCAATTAGATGGATGCAGAGCAAGATGATGAAAATGACCATCTTGTCTTTGTACATATGAATATCAATAGATACCTATAAAGCATATGCACTCTCTTGCAGGAGTGCTATGGTTTTCAAATATATTTCTAGCAGCAAAATACTTTCTTCTGGTAAAAGTTTACTTGAAAACCAAAAAAGGAGAAGTATTGCACTGGCAGAGGTAGGCAAAAGATAAGGTGTGGGGGAGACAGGGGAGCAGAGCCTCACCTCTAGACAGTCACTCTATCAGGTACCCCTCAGAGAAGCCCCAGGGCTACCTGAAGCAATTTATGAGGTAGGAAACAGCAATTTATGAGGTAGGAAGAGAAAGAGAGGCAGGTAGAGAAGTCATGAAATTTAAAAATATGACATTTCCTGGGCGCCTGGGTGGCTCAGTGGGTTAGAGCCTCTGCTTTCGGCTCAGGTCATGATCTCAGGGTCCTGGGATCGAGGCCTGCATCAGGCTCCCTGCTCAGCGGGGAGCCTGCTTCCCCCCCACCCTGCCTGCCTCTCTGCCTCCTGTGATCTCTCTTCCTCTGTGAAATAAATAAATAAAATCTTAAAAAAAAAAATATGAGATTTCCTGATGAAGCCAAAGTTCCCTCCCAGAAGCTCACTAGACACTTCTTGAAGGAATGACCATTGTGATTTTTGCTAGTAATAATTCCAGCATCTGCAAGAATAACATGTGTAGGTGACCTATCACTCCCTGCCTCTCCCCCCACCTACAGAAGTAAACCCACATGCATAAATAAACTGGGCTAACCTCAGTACAGTTCTCAATTGTACTAAACTCGGTGAGGTAGAACCCCTGGGGATACAGAATCCAAAGCCCTCTGGCAATACTGCCTCCGAAGAGAATTATCATTGATACCCACTTCCCAAATTCCCACTCACCAGGCCACTCAGATTCAAAAGCTCTGCCAGAAACTGACCTGCTCCATGTTCAGAAAAAAAGTTTCCTTGGGGTGGAACTTTTTTCTCCAGGGAAACACCATTAAAAATATATTCAATATGCAAATTTTTAAGAAAATCACTAGGGAGGCGGGACAGAGGGGAGGTTAGCTGGAGAGTACAGTGGTAGGGTCAGTTTTTCATCATTCAGTTTAAATTGACCAGTTTCATGAAGCAAGTCATGTCCCTTTTCAAAATTCAGCCATCATTAAGGAACTTGGATTAAATTAAAAAAAATTCCAATAGGTAAAAAGATTAACAACTATGGCTACTATATTAAGACAGAATGTTAGAGGGCGCCTGGGTGGCTCAGTGGGTTAAAGCCGCTGCCTTCGGCTCAGGTCATGATCCCAGGGTCCTGGGATCGAGGCCCACATCGGGCTCTCTGCTCAGCAGGGAGCCTGCTTCCTCCTCTCTCCTCTCTCTCTGCCTGCCTCTCTGCCTACTTGTAATCTCTCTCTCTCTCTGTCAAATGAATAAATAAAATCTTAAAAAAAAATAAAATAAAATAAAATAAAAAAGACAGAATGTTAGAGAGGACAGAATCCTGCTATTCACTAGAACAGTCCATCAAATTAAAATTAAAATTAAAATTAAAATTAAAATTAAAATTAGGAAATGCTCCCTAACTTGCTGGTGAGAAAGTATCAGGCTTTGAGGCCTCTAGAATTACATAGCTGGGAGGAAGTATGAAGGAGGAAGTACATATGTGCATGTGTATATTTTATATACAGGAGAAAAATCAAAACTTCTCTTTTCTTAAATCTCAGCAGAAAAAGATACCATTTTTAAAAACCCATCTACTCTCAAAAATGTTAAAAGATTCATAATGTCCATTGTTGGAGAGAGGGCCAGAATCTAGCTCTTTCATATGTGGTCAGAAAGAGTATAATTGACAAAAATTGGTTGCAAAATTATAAAGCAATTTGGCAGTATCTACAAAAAATGTCCATACATTTTGCTCAAGCAAACCCACTTCTAGGAAAGTAGCCTACGAAAATGCTTGCACATATCCACGGTATTTATGTATAAAATTTTCGTTATAGCACTGTCAAAGTGAAAATTTGAAAATTGCCAAATTATCCAGCAGAAGACTGGGTGAAGAGATTAAGTGCATTCATACTCTGGAACTCCAAGCTAACTAAAAAGATTAAGGCAAAACTAAAGTATGGACATGGAAAACACTTCAAGACATATCACTAATCAAAAATGAAAGCAGGTAGCAGAATAATCCATATAGTCTGATCTTATTTATGTTAAAATATAAAAGCCTATTTGGATGTATATATATATATATATACACATCCATTGAAATGGAAACTGATGGAAACTCCACACCAGTCTGTAAACAGTGGTTACCACTGAGGAAGGCAATGGATCAGGGAAGAAGAGGGTGTTTTCGTGTGTTACTGTATGCATTTGTGTGTGTTTGTGTGTGTGTGTCTGTGTGTGTGTGTGTAAGTGAGGTATAAATACATACAAGAAAATGCACAGATATTAAGTGTAAAAATCAATTATTTCTGACCAATCAAACTATAAAGCATTGCCATCGTCCAGCCACGTGTCTCTGTCCCGACAGGAGGTAACTGCTGTCACAACTTTTATCTGCACGGATTTGTTTTGTCTGTTCTTAAACTTTGTACACATGCAATTATACAGTACATGCCCTTTTGTGTCTGACTTCTTTGATTCAGCATAAGGTTTTTGAGACTTATTCATATTGTGCCTAAATTCCTTCTTATTGCTGAAATCAAGTGGTATTCCATTATATGAATATACCACAGCTTGATTAGCCATTCCCTTGTTAAATGGATATTTGGACTATTTCCAATTTTTTTTACTGTTAAGAATAAGGTTGCAATATAAGACAAAATCAGAGAGGGAGATAAACCATAAGAGACCCTTAACTATGAGAAACAAACTGAGGGTTGATGGAGGGGAGATGGATGGGAGAAGGAGGTAACTGGGTGATGGGTGTTAAGTGATGTAATGAGCACTGGGTGTTACACGCAGCTTATGAGTCACTGAAATCTACCTCTGAAACTAATAATACACTAGATGTTAATTTATTGCATTCAAATAAAATCAGAAAAAGAATAATGTTACAATGAACATTCTTGTATTAATTTCTTTTTGTGGACATACTTTTCACATCTCTTGGTTAAATAACCATATGTATGTATTACTGAGAGTGTAAAATGGTATGACCTCCCTGGAAAACAATTCTGGGTTTTAAGAATCTTCCAAGAACCACTGAAGGGCAGGAGCTAGTAGCATAAACTCTGGAGCCAGGCTTCCTGGGCTCTCATCAGAAGTCCATCACCCTCTAGCTGTGTGACCATGGGCAAGTTTCTTAACCTCCCTGCAACTCAGCTTCTTCATATATAAAATGGAAATAATTGTATATAAGTCATAGTGTTACTGTGAAGAGTTGATAGGTTAGTACAGGTAAAATGCTTAGAACAGATTCCAGCATGTTCCCTCTCTGTTTCACTCTTAGCTCGCAATATAAATGTGATCATGTGTTGTGTAGTGTTATGAATACATATTTAGTGTCTTGCTTCCCACACCAGAATGGCAGGTATTCAAATGCCTCAAACAATGGACTTTGGAATGCATTATCAAACCCTTTGTGTCATACATTTAGCTTCCAGTATGCTTTCCTTAATAATAAGATGAGTTGCATTCCTGGAAGGCTATCCTAATGGAAGTGTTGCAGGAAGGTCATGACAAGCATGGGTAAGTGAGCTGGGATCCTAAAATGACTGCACAAGTAGATGGGCCACACGCACACAATGGAAGCTGACAATGAGTATTGCATGCAGAATTTCCGATAATAAAGGCTTTTACTTTTAACCACTGAGATGATTCCACTTTTTTAAGGCTTGTAAATACCATTCAGTATTCCAGCATACCTATAAATTTTAGAAAACCACATAACTATTCTAAAGATACTTTTATAGCACATACAAATGTGCTAAGTGTCATGAGCATGATATTCCTTCCTGCAAGAGAAAGTATCTGGCCAGCTGTGCCTACTTGAATCCACCTCTCCTCCCGGCAAAGAGCAAAAAGCAGGGCCAAGGTCTTAGGACTTAGCTCCAACATGACTTAGGACTAAATTCCCCCTAACCCAAGCCCTCTTCTAGAGCCCATATGTACTCTCCCTGCTGCATATGCACCCTCCACTGTTAACTTCCCCACCCAACCTGGGAAACCCTAGGAAGTAGGTCACACAGCAGAAGGTGGTCACAGTCGTAAGAAAAGGGTTTATTTTTCTTGTAGATATTTCACTCTGGAGAAGTTCTAAAAAGCTGACTTCCTTCAACTGTTCTCCATTATTCTGGCCCTGAACCCAGATATAAATAGAGCATCACCCTAAATATAAGCGGAACCCAATAGCTGAGAGCCTATGCTGAAGAGAGTAGATGGTGGGGGCCTCCTATGGAAGACTCCAAGGAGAAAGTCAGGTGCTCTCTGATACCCCTTGTGCTCCTCCAGATGCCTGTGGTAGGACTGGCACACACCCACAGGAAACTCAAAGGGAAATGGAAAAAGACTGGCCTGTGTTTCACCCTTTTCAGGACATAATGTTCAATCCACGGGCACCCAAAAATAAGACACTCTTCCTGGCAAGCAGACCATACACAGTTACAAGAGTCACATAACTAACAAGTCTGGCTCCAATTTACTAGTCATCAAATAAATTTCTTATCTGTTGGCCTCTCATGTAGGTCTGGTGACCCAGAGAGCACAGACTGGTCATGTAGGTCTGTCTGTGAATGGTAGCCCAAGAATGATTATTTTTCTCAATGTCAAGCAATATATGTACTATGATGTTCTACATTCCTCTCACTGTAGACTGGACTATATATGCTCAGCCTTCTCAGCCCACATAGTCAAAGTTGGCAGTAGATTCACCACCAGGAAAACCCAACGCAGGGTCCTTTGCCATCTTGACCTGCCTCGTAAAATCCCGTACTTCAGTACATCATGGCTCCACCTATCCCATGGTACTTTGATGCCCTGCTGAAAGCTGACTGTGCAGAAATGCAGACAGGGAAACAGAGTAGGCCAACCCCTTCTCTCCATCACTTCTGCTACCACATCAACTCAAGTCACCATCATTTCTTGCCCTGGACCATGACGCTTTTTTCTCCTCACCAGTCTCCTCCTTCTGCTCTTGTGCCCCTTTTAAGCCATTCTCCACCCAGCAGCAAGAGTGAGAGTTTCAGAACAAGTCAGATCATGCCCTGGAATCCTCCAGTGATTTCCCATTTCCCAGAGAACGGAATCACACATCTGTGGATCTCAGCAGCCTCCTCCCAAATCATTTTCACCTTTACCCCCAGAATCCAGAATCCAGTGTTCTTTCAGTTCCAAATAATGCTAGCTGCTTTCCACTAGAGGGCATAGACATGTGCTGTTCCTCTCTGTCTGCTCCCTACCTGTCTTTCCTCTCACAGCCAGGGTTCCTCCTCCTACATGGCTGACTGATCCTTCAGGTCTCAGCTTAAATGTCACCTCTTCGGAGGGACTTTTCTGGGCATAAAATCCAACAATACCCCCTTTCACCAAAACTGTTATGACCACATTCCATGTACCTCCTCGACTGCATGCACCACAACTTGTAATGATACAATTCATTTGCATTTTTAATTGATTACTAGCTATTCTATCACCAGACAGGCATGACTGCCATCACAAGGCCCAATATGGGGGTATTCATGAGAGTGAAGGAACAACTTCTAACCACATCCTCTCTGGCCTAAGCTACCATCATCTCCATGTTGGGCGAGGATGCCAGCTCCAACTGGTCCATCTAATTCATTCTCCACAGGAGAGGGAACAGAGTGCCTGGTACACAAACGGGATCATATTTCTCTGCTGCTTAAAACTTCTCACTGGATATCCACTCCTTGTGGAAAAGACCATGCTTCTTCCCATTGACTTCTATCAGGTCTACCTCTTGTCTCTCAAAGTCTTATCTCACCCTACTTCTCCCAGCCACACTGGCCTTCCATTTGTACCCTCAATACACCAAGCCCATTATTTTCCTCTTTTAGAAACCTTTTCACCTAATTCCTATCACAACCCTTTCATCACAGAGAATTCATATGTATCCCTCTTAGGATATCCTCCTAGAAGCCTTGGTCAATATAGAAAGTTGGATCCTCATGTCATAAATTCCCAAATTACACTGTGTTTGCCTTGCTCAGAATGCAACAAATTTCTGATCCTTTAATGGCTTCCTTGTTCTGCTATAAGCACCCTCTGAACAGTGATCACAACTGTCTTGTTCTCTAAGAACCTAGAACGATTCCTACTCCACCATCACCAACAGATTTCTGCTGGATTGAATTTAATTCTAAAGCCTGCTGCTACTTGGTCAAAGGATGAAACAGGCCCCCTTGTGTTTTATGTGAACCCATAAAATTATTTAGCAATGTGTATCTAGGGATTTACATGAATTAAGATTGCCCTCTTACATTTGTTTTAAGAAAGACACTTCCTATAAAGAAGAATTCAATCTCATATAATGAATATCAGTTTTTGGTCAATGAAATGGTACCCAGTCAAAGAGAAAAGAAATAAGACTGGACTGCTGGTGAGTACAACTGGGCATTATTATCTGATGCCAACACAGTAACAACCCAGATATTTCTATATTCCTATAAAGGTCATTTTTTAAATGAAAGTGAATATCCACAGGGCTACACACAAAAGAAATGACCCAGTATCTCTTTCCTAACTTAGTTCATATTCAACAGATGGTTTTTAAACATCTACATAGTTCAGAGCAGACTGATGGCTTTTCTCGTTTACGCTTTCTGAAGTCTAAAAACAGGGATCGGCAAACTTTTTCTATAAAGACAGAGCTAGTAAATATCTTAGGCTTTGTGAACCATGTGGAAAGAGTGAGGGAACAAGTGGAAAGTATTCAGAATCCAGAAAGTATTCAACTTTGCCTCTACTTTGTCATTGTACCATGAAAGCATGCTACAAAAATGGGCATGGCTGTGTTCCAATAAAACTTTATTTACATGGACAGGTGGCAGGGCTGGATTTGGCTCACGGTCCAGAGTTTGCTGAACGCTGTTCTAGACATGTTCTCATACTGCTATGCAGTAATGATAACCGTAGGCAGAAAATGCTCACATCACATGATGCCCTCTAAGTATCTTATACTTACTAGCTCTTTAATCCTCACAACAACCTTATTAAGCAGGTCCTTTGATTACTCCTCCTACAGGTGAGGAAATAGCCCACAGTTAGAGTGCGAGTGCGTACAGAGGCAGGATTCTCAGTCAGTCTGGCTCCAGAGTCCACCCCCATGCTCTTAACCTCTGTGCTGTGCCACCCAACTGTGGAGAATGTTGCAGAGCTCCTTCACACCACTCTCACTATCTCTTCTCCCAGGCTGCCCCAGAAAGGTCTAGGGAACAGCAACGGAAACTCTCAGGATACATCTCTGGTCTGAAGCCCAGCCACTTTAAGGCACACCACTCCAAACTTTATAGGATGCCCTGAGAAGCAACTCAGTTGGCTATTAGAGAACTAGATACACATGAGGTAATTACACAAGAATATTGGCTTTCCACCAGGGGAGCCTTGGAATGGAAGGTGGGAACTTAACAGCTTCAAACTTCATGGTGGCAGCCACAGTTACTGAAATGAAGACCCAGCTAGGAAGCAGAACACAAAACCGACAAGGACGCCATGCAATTTCCCTATTAATTTCCGTTCTCTGAACCCGTTAACCTCAATGTGACCACTTTTTGAACAAATTATTTGGTTTTATGGGTGAATCTACACAGAGAAATATTTAGCGTATTTCATAACCTGGAACTTCACTGCATCATAATGAATTTGCCTCTTCTTCCTGTACAGACAGATTTAATCAGAGACAAAGGATTTGGAAATGATAAAATAAATGAAGATAAAAATAAGCAGATGCTCAATAAAAAGGGAAAGTAAGAGGAAAACAAAAGGACAAGAACAATAACGGATAACAAGTAACAGATCTTAGGACAGAACTTCTGGAAACGTGGGGGCAAACCCAAGACAGGGCTAAGACATAAGGTTAAAACTCCTGCCCTGTTCCCACTCATATCTTCTCCTTGCACATCATTCACTTCTCCTCAAATAAAAAAAAAATAGAATCTAAACACTTTAAAAACAAAACATTCCTATAATTGCCACAATTCCAGGGAGTATTGTATTCCTCTAAAAGCCTATGACTCCACTGTTAGACATAGGCACATTAGGGCCAATTTGGTAGGGTGTCACTTGTATTTACAGTTTGGGGTAATATAAAAACATATGGAAACTGTGAAAATTGACCCCCGGGGGGCTAATGTTGGAGGAAACCAACATTCCACAGTCTGGCCAGAGGTTGGGGGCGATTTGCCCAGACAATATACAGCCAAAGCAACCTATGAGCACAGGGGCACTTGGTGTATGCAAGACCTATTTTTATTGCATCCAATCTGGAATTGGTCTGCAGCAGCCCAGACGTAAAACAAAGCAGAGGTATAAGAAGATAAAAATGTTATATGCTGGTTTTCCAAATTAAAGTAGAGAAATAATGTGTCAAGAGTCTTTATTATCTCCTATCAGAAATCAATGTTAAAATATGGCTAAGTAATAAAAACACACTCTGTCTTTGTATGTCATATTAAGGATCAGGAACTATGCTAAAGTACTGTACATATATAGCCTCAGCTAAACAAAACAAAATCCTTACATGGAGAGTAATTTTATCCCCATTCCACAGATGAAGAAACTGAGGCTTAGAGAGGCTAACATCATATATCATACATTAATAAGTAGAAGACCCAAAATTTGAACTCTCATTTCTATGATGCCAAAGCTCATGGGCTTACCTATTGTGCCATATGAAAATAATATTATTTTACATTATTATGAGATCTTTGTCACAAAAGTAAATGGAGCGTTCTAGCCAGACCTAGACATTCCTTTTTGAGAGTAACAATATTTTTTTTTCTAAGAGGGAAAGGCAAGAAGGAGGCAAAACACTAACATCAGTAAGTTATATTCTCTTTAGGATCTGGTCCGAGGTATGGCTTATCAAACCATCCCAAAAATAATTCAGACTTAACACTGAACCAGTTTTGCATTGCTAACTGCGCAGCAACTTAACACAAACTTAGCAGCCTAAAACAACACTCATTTATTATCTCATAGCTTCTGTGAGTCAGAAGTCCAAGCACAGCTTGGTTAGTCCCTCTGATCCCAGCCTTACCAGGCTGAAATCAAGATGTTAACCAGACTGCATTTCTTATCCATTGGCTTAAGTGGAGAAAGATGCGCTTCCAAGCTCATTCAGATTGCTGGAAGAATTCTTTTCCTTGCAGCTGAGTGAATGAGGTTCCTATATATTTTTACTGGCTGTTGGCTGGAGTTGGAGACTGCCCTCAGGTTCTGGAGATTGCTCACAGCTCCTTGCCATGTGGCCCTCTCCATTGGCAGTTCACAGTGCAGCTATTTGATTCTTCAAGGCCAGCAAGACAATCTCCCTCCAGTCTGCTAAGATTGAGTCTTATATAATGTAAAGTAATCATGGGAGTGCCATCCACCACCTTTGCCTTATGACATACCCTATTCGAGGGAGTGGTACCCATCACTTTAGTCACATTCTATTGGCCAGATTCAAGTCACGGGTCATGCCCACATTCAAGGGGAGGGGCCTATGTAGGAGAGTGAAAACCAGGGAACAGGACAAAAACAGAATTAATTTTAATTATTTAAAACTTCATATTAGGGGCTCCTGGGTGGCTCAGTTGGTTAAGCGACTGCCTTCGGCTCTGGTCATGGTCCCGGAGTCCCAGGATAGAGTCCTGCATCGGGCTCCCAGCTCCATGGGGAGTCTGCTTCTCCCTCTAATCTTCTCCCATCTCATGCTCTCACTCTCTCTCTCTCTTTCTCTCAAATAAATAAAATCTTTTTTAAAAAATAAAACTTCATTTTATTTTGATTGTGCCAATCTTTCAAAAATACTTCATAATCTTTTTACCATCCATTTCAAACTGTTTACCTTGGTATCTACCTAACAGACTTCATTTTTCCATTTCTCAAACTTCCTCCAAACCATTTTCACCAGTGCAACCCAAGGCATTTGGAAGGCATAACTTATGGCCAATGAGGGGTTATGGAAATTTATGCATCCTTACACTTTCCCAAGTATTTATCCCCATGACAACACACTGCAAAAATAAATGCCTGTTCTTTCCACTCTTCTTCTCATAACTCAAATCTCTTCTCTTAGTCAAATGACAATGAGTAAAACAGAATCAGTGGTGGGTGGTGGATGAAATGAAAATCAGTGAAGGATAACAAAGTGGCAGAATTATTGGCAAAGAGGGTGTAAGCCACTTCCCTCCAATTATCTGAGAAGACAGAACAAACCACATCCCCACACAACTGCCTCAACACAATTAACCACTTCCAAAATTCATTACTGAGATGCCACCTGTTACAGTTCCACTTGGTGATGTTTGCCTAACCCACAACACTGTTCTGGCAGCACCAGCTCTGGAGGATGTGATAAATTGTTGCAAAAACAAACAAACAAAAAAGGGTTAAGATAAAATAAGTCTTGTGGACACAGAAAAAACGTGAACAGGTTTTTTATACTGCAGAACTTTTGAGAGCCTTTACTATTATGAAGTGTACTATAAACCTCTAAAAGGGACATGGTGGGATGTGTTCATTAAATTTATTTGACCCAAACCTTTTTCCCTTCCAAGGATCATCCCACTGAATTATTGTTCTGAGCTATAAAGTCTGAAGAATAATAGTGTTAATCAGAGTGTCTCAAGTTTTAGCTATTAGTGTATCATTTCATTGACTTTTGCTATACCATGCACTACCTGTGCTACTTAATATTATTCTTTAAATATTTTTACTTTCCATACCTTGTAGCCTTAGATTCTTTCTAAGCAAGAATTGATGAAATCATGTTTATGTTTGATCTGCAAGTTATGGGCGTTCTAATACAAAAAGGCATAATTAATAAAATACATTATTGTTTATCTATACCACCTAAAAGCATCCTAATTTATAAACACATAACTAACAACAACAAAGATTACTGGATACTACCGAAGCCATAACTAGAAATGATAGAGACAGCACTGAAGAACGAAGAGGAACAAGAGCCAAGTGCTGATCTTCCATGGATGACTGTTGATTGCTCACAGCAGTTCAGTGGCTTGCACACACATATTCAGCTGGTATGTGCAAAACCCTAGGCATCACTGTGAAGTGCCAGGTAAGGTGGAAGGTACAAGCAGTTATCGCTGTTTGCCACTGAGCCAGTCCCCAAGTTTCATCAGTTAGAGCTGCTTAAAATGTCTCCTGTACTAGAATGTACTAAAATGTCTTCAGTACTAGAGAAAGTCACCCTTTCTTCTGTAGTTCAGCAACTTCATTAATCCCAGGGAGGTAAAGACCACTGACCTTCACTCTCTCCTTGAGAAATTTCAGCCCTGACCAACCTGAGGATTCTACTTGGAAGCAGAACAATGCCCTTTCTTTGCTTTTCATCAATGGGCCATCCAAGCTGAATCAGGATAGCCCTGAATTAGCTCTTGGTTTCAGGCTAGAAACAGGTAAAAAGTAACAGTGGGACAAAGTGAGCTTAAGAGCCACGACTTGGAGCCTGATTGCATGGGTTCAAACCTCAGATTAACCATTTCTTCACTGAAGGACCTGGGACAGGTGAATTAGTTTTTTTAACATCAGTTTCCTTATTTGTACAACAGGATATGAACAGTAAAATAATATATACTCAAAGGAAAAATAAATGAGATAATACAAGAAGTGTACTAGCATTTGGTAAAGGATCTATCAATGCCACCTTATAACCATTTCATTGATAAGGGAAAGAATAACAAGGGTAGTGCTTTCTCTCCTCCACGAATCCAGGCTGGCTCACTGTGGGGGACAGATGCCTATTTTTATTCAATGACAAATGGAAATAGTGTTAGAAAGAAGGCTCCCAGGCCCTCAACCTCATATCCCAGGACTCACAAAGTGCCATGAAGATGGCACCTATCTGAGGTCCTGGGTTATCTCAGCTCCACGGTTAAAAACTCGAACCCTAGGAGACAGTGTGACAGGTTGACTGAAGGGTTCTGGAGGTGATACCTGGATCACATGTCTGCCTCTGCCTCTACTGGTTTTATGGTCTCCAATCTGAGGTCTGATGTAAGTAGCTTTGAAAGCAATAAAGACATAAAGATATGGCATTTCTTGTCCTCTTGGGTTTGTGGAGCAGGACTTAGCTCCACTATATAAGTTATGAAAATTCGTAGCCACCTCTCAATCCTAAGATATATTGGGCAGCTCTTATCCTTCTTGGGAATCGATAGATTTCTATTCTCTTGATTACCCGCATGGGAAGCTCTTCTACTTGACGACAGTTACTCAAACCAAAATAATCAGCGAATACCAAGAGCCAGCTTAGACCTCTGTCCATTTCAGGAAGATTCTGAAAAATACAGTGAACTCTCGGGCCTCCTCCAGAGCCGATCTGTAGACTCCTGACCTCTCTCATGCTTCTCCTCTCCCTGGCCCAGACTATTTCCTCAAAGGACCCAGTGTTTCACACTGGAGTCATGATGGAATCTTTACCGGGAGCAAAATCCTAAGCATCCACAGGAGTTTTTTCATGCCCTTTCTACTTTCCACCTGGATGGCAATGCTTCTGGACTCCCGAGGGCAAGGTGGCCCAACTTTGAGGAATTGTGGTCCATCTAAAATCCACAGAGCAACCAACCGGGACTGAGGTTCATAATCAGGCACATTATAGAAAGGAGCATCTTATCAGCATCTCTCTGCACTGGATAATGTACATGTTTATTCCTAACGACCAATGTACGATGTAGGTGTTGTTATCTCCATTATAGACTAGAAATACGAGGATGAACAAGCAAACAACTTGCTTAGAGAGCTCTTGCAATTAGAAGGAGGCAGATTTGGGTTCCATTCCAACACATTAGACTCTACAACTCAGGCCATTTTCCTAGTCTATCATTGCTACTCCTGGATTTACCTCACTTGCTAATTTCTTATCAGAGCTAACCAAGATAATCCTCCTACCAAGACAAGAACAAAAACAAAACCAAAAGCAACTCTGACATTATTTGACTATAAAATTGTTTTCCCAAAGCTATGTCACAACCACTCCCTGTCAGCAGTTCCAAACATCTTCTCTTCTTAACAGAAAACTCAGCAAGTACTCTGTTTCTTATATCGGGAGACACACACACAAACATACGAACATACATACACACACACACATACATGCATATACACACACGTATATTTAGTTCAAACACACACACATACTACTTATCCTTACTATACACAAAAACATACATGCACACATATATATTTTATTTCTTTCACACACACACACACACACACACACACACACACACACACACACACACACACCTGAGCAGTGCCTGTGAGGGCATCTCTCCTTTAGGCAAAGGCTCTATCCATTGTATAAAATAGACACCACAGGAAACTAAAAATCATCTGAGGTTCTGTGAAGACAGACAGACAGACAAGAGGAAGCCTGCACTCACATTCCTCACACAGCATTCAAGGAAAACATTTACCCAGTGAATAGCTGAGGTTTGGGGAATAGAGGAAGTTGTATAAAGTTCCTACAGAATGATGACGAATGACTCTATTAAATGTAGCTGTCATGTAATTTAGAAATGAGAAACAATTTAAACTCACATCATATAGAGTAATTCTCCTACACTATTAGGTGATAACTCATATTAATGTTTTTTCACTTTCATGAGAAAAACATCATCAATATTAATTAGATGAATATGAAAAATATTTAAGATTTAAGATAAAGCAGAAGAAAAGGAATTCATGTGCAAAAACTGAGTGTTTTGCTCTATTAGTGTCTCAACCTCATATTTTTTACTTTAGGCAATGTTTCCTATTACTAGTAAGCTCATTTGCTAGTATAAATACCAAATTCTTTCTGGTTGCATCTTATAAAATGAGAATTCTTCATCATCCAAAGAAGAAATTGGAAGCAAGAAAGATTTTCCCCTTTCCCAACTGAAGAAACTGAAAACCCCTATAAAATTAACATATCCAAGTCCAGCCCATGAGAAAAGCAACACTGTATTAGAAAATAATGTTTTGGGGCGCCTGGGTGGTTCAGTCAGTTAAGCATCTGACTTTGGCATAGGTCATGATCCCAGGGTCCTGGGATCCAGTCCTGTTGTGGGCTCCCTGCTTGGTGGGGAGCCTGCTTCCCCCTCTGCCTCTGCTCCTCCCCCTGCTCATGCACGCTCTCTCTCTCTCTCGCTCTCTCTCTCTCTCTCTCTCTCTCTCATGCTCTCGCTTTCTCTGTCAAATACATAAATAAAATCTTAAAAAAAAAGAAAATAATGTATCAGATTCTTACTAAACTTGGCACCATTGAACCCAACTCCTGTATTTTTAATTAACTGACTTTCTTTCCACTTGATCTTTTGTTTTTTATTTAAAAATTACATTTTAATTTGGATCTTCCAGAAAACCAGACTATTTGTTTATGCATGTCCTGAATGTAGAAGGGAAATAAAGAACCCTAGCTTTCCTGGCTGTTGAGATTTAATTTCTATATTGTTGTTTGGTGGAAAATGATTAAAAGAAAACTCCTGGCAACACCTGAACACATGATAGTTTAAAAAAAAATCACAAGTTTCTCACTGACTGAATGGTTGGGAATGGAATATTTTATGATACAGATTTACAAATCTCTATGAACTGGAAGCATTTCCTGGGCAATTAATCAAGGGGAACTTTTATGTAAAAACACATCTCGATTGAGCTATTCACAAACGATCCCACAAGCTGCAATGACTAATTGTAAGTCTCAGACCTGGGCAGTTTGCTGAAATGCTTTTCTTCAGGCCATTAAAAATACCATGACAACATACAAATTCAGCAAGAAGAATAAACTAACTATGGAAAGTTACAATTACAGCAAGGAATTATTCAAAGTATGTGACCCTTGCACAAAAAAATGATGCACGTTTATTTGATACTGCAGACTCTCCACTATTTTTTCCCCCTTTGATAGGTCTGTTGTAATTCCTCCTAACATTAATGAGAGATATGTGCTAAAAATGAATAGCTGCTAACTCTAGCCATCTGTGCATTCCTGGTACAAATAAAATTGAATGTCATCACTACCCTATTGGATTTCTTGGTAATGCTCTTTGCTGATAAGAACTTTGAAAAAATACCAATTGCTTTTTTTCTTTTTCTTACTCATACAAAGCAAGCCCATTCCCCCTGCTACATAAAGGGGTCTATTCTACTCTGAATCCAGGCAGCCACTGAGAGGTGGGGTGAGATAAATCCCTGCTTATCAAGATGACTGTTTCCCCACTCGGTATAAATGGAGACAAAGTATAGCCAGACTCAAATGATTAAAATGGCCAAATTCTTAGCAGGTTAACTCATTACTTTTCATCCTTCTCTTGCCAGCCCTGAAAGCTAAGTAGCTGTCTTAACAGCCTGCAGCAATCACTTCCAAACAATTCTCTTGCCCTACAGCTCTGCTAAAACGGAGTTAATTCATTTTCCCTTTATGAATTACTGGCTGTCAAGAATTTGAGAAAGGTCCCAGGCTTTAATGGAGACCTCTGAAAAGAGAGACCATGTGCTGGAGAACCCAAGAAGGCATGCTGGGGAGCCAGAAAAGAAGGAAGATTGGAAAGGCACTGGTCAGGAACTGGAATACACACACATATATGTACGTATCAGAACAGAGGCTCATGGGACCATCTCTAAACATAGCCAAGTACATCCTCCGTGAGAACCAGGAACGTACAGCACCACAGGCCAGGCCATTACAACTTCACTTCCCTGAGCAGCCAGCCAGTCGGTCCTCAGCAAGCCAAGCCTTGTTAAGGGCCCCTTCATCCACCCTTCTGGGAGGTGTGTGTTAAGTCTTGCTTATCTTCTGAAGCAAGACTCAAGGGTCTAATGATCAGGTGGATCGCTTCTTCTCAAACTGTACAGAAGGCCATGGTACTTGGGATCCTCTCGTAGATTTGATCATTAGATCTAGTTTTATATGACATATGATGACAGAACTGCTAAGAATATTTATTAGCTTGGCTAACAACTAAAGAAAAAAATGGTAATCACAGCTCTCTGGAGAAGCTTTTTAAATTTCATTTTATGGCACTATAAAATGAGGCCATACCCTGAGCATTTAAACGGGCAAATTATTTGGTTGGAAGTGGCTCAAATTTTGAAGTTCAGTCACATCAACAGACAAAAGCTAAGAGAATATTCAAGGTAAAGTCCATTTCTAAGGTGGCTAAGACATCACCTAAAGAGGGTAAGCATCCATTTGATACAAGTTACCATATGTGGGATCAGAGAATACAGTGTATATTTTTGGTGTTAAGATTACACTTTGAAAAAATCCTAGGGCGCCTGGGTGGCTCAGTGGGTTAAAGCCGCTGCCTTCGGCTCAGGTTATGATCCCAGGGTCCTGGGATCGAGGCCCACATCGGGCTCTCTGCTCAGCAGGGAGCCTGCTTCCTCCTCTCTCCTCTCTCTCTGCCTGCCTCTCTGCCTACTTGTAATCTCTCTCTCTGTGTCAAATGAATAAATAAAATCTTTAAAAAAAAAAAAGAAAAAATCCTAATATTAACAAACTGTTCCTACTCTTACCTCAAAGCACCCCCAAAAAAGTAATGCCAATGTAAAACTCTCAGCTGGTAATTTATTCATAAGCAACATATTTAATTATAATAATACAAATTCACCTACTTTTTCTGAGGCACAATTTTGTTAAATCTATCACTCTTCCAACTTGCTAAAAAATGTCAACTGTTGTGTTTTTAATAGAACACAGCAAATGCAAGTGTAAAATTACTTGTACACAAGAGAATATAATAAATCATATATCTAATAAAGGTCTAGTATCTATAACATATAAATAACTTTTATAACTCAATAATAAAGACTAATAACATAATTAAAAATGGGCAAAGACTCTGAACAGACTTCTTCTCTGAACAGATTTCTCCAAGGAAGAGACACAAATGACCAATAAGCACATGAAAAGATGTTCAGCATCACTAGTCTTTTTTTTTTTTAAAGATTTTTATTTATTTATTTTGACAGAGAGAGAGAGAGAGAGATCACAAGTAGGCAGAGAGGCAGGCAGAGAGAGAGGAGGAAGCAGGCTCCCTGCTGAGCAGAGAGCCCAATGTGGGGCTCGATCCCAGGACCCTGAGATCATGACCTGGGCCGAAGGCAGAGGCTTAACCTACTGAGCCACCCAGGCACCCCATCATCACTAGTCTTTAAGAAAATGCAAATCAAAACTATGAGATACTACTTCATACTTCCAGGATGGCTATGATCAAAAAAACAGGCAAAAACAAATCTGTGAGAATGTGGAGAAACTCGAACTATTACAGGGTACTGGTGGGAATGTAAAAGAGCACAACCACCATGAAAAACAACTGGGCAGTTTCTCCAAACTTAAACAGAATTACCACATGACATTGCAATTCCCCTCCTAGGTACATACCCAAGAGAATGAAAACAAATATTCAAACAACAACTTGCACATGAATGTTCATATCAGCATTGTTGAGAATAGCTAAAAAGTACAAACAGCCCAAAACTTGATCAACTAATGAATATATAAACAAAATATGGTATACTCACACAATGGAATGTTATTCAGCAATAAAAAGGAATGAAATACTGACACATGCCACAATATGAATGAACCCAAACACGTCATGCTAAGTGCAAGAATCCAATCACAAAAGGCCACATATTATATGACCCCATTTATATGAAATGTCCTAAACATGCAAATCCATAAAGATGGAAAGTAGATTAGTGGATAGGGGAGGGGGATGATTGCAGAAATGAGTGTGAGTGCTAATGGGTATGGTGTTTCTTTCTGGGGTGATTAAAATTTAATTCTGGAATTAGTGGTGATGGTTGCACAACCTTGTGAATATACCAGTAACAATTAAATTATATACCATAAAAGGGTATGTTATTGTAGATGAATTATATCTTAATTTAAAAAATTATACATGCTCATAATAAAAAATTAAACGGTAAAAAAGAGTTTGTAAAAAGAAAAGTTGTATTTTCCCCTCCACCTCCACAATAACCACTCTCACACTTAAGTGTTTTTTGTCAGTCTTTCCAGAGATTTTCTTTGCCCTTATTACAAAGTTGTCGTGGGGATTAGAAAAACCATTTCACACTAGTGTTTTCAGCACAGAGCCTGGCGTATCGAAAGCGCTTAATGAATGGCAGCAAAGTTTTCTAATTCCTTGGAAATTTAGAATTATCTAAATTATTAAAATATAGGGTCTTTAGAAAGGTCTTGTGTGCTTTTAAACTTCACAAAATTTTGTTGATGAAAACAATCTACAAATAACACTTAAAATGTAGAGAAGTTGAGGAAAGCTATGTTAATCATTCCACCCAAAACATCTTCATTTTAGAGGACTGAACAAAAGTAGAACATCTATGAGAGATGAGAAGGTAAAACAGAGTGGCAAACATCAAACAGAAAAGAAATCCCGCTCTCCCTAGCAGCTCTAAAAACTGAGAAGCTAACACAGATCCTTTCTATCAGGGACACAGACAAAGTTGTTAAAGCTTAAGAGTTTAAAGTTTAAAAGTTTAAAAACAAAACAAAAAAACCCACCCAAGCTCTGTAGGAGGAAGACACTACATTTTGATAGCATGATACCTACCCTTTGACCTAGCCATAATGATGAGGAAGAAATGATTCCATAGTATGATGACTGCCTGAACAAGGGCACTAGAACATGGGTTTGAATTCTCAGCCTCTGTCATGTGCTTCCAAGCCTCCCACATGCTTCAGACAAGATCAAGGGAGATACAGATACTGTGCTCCAGAGAAGACCCTCTCTCTATCAGAGAGTTGTTTTGTTTGTGCTGGGTTTTTTTTTTTTCTTTATTCCAAAAGGAAACTCATCATTTATCACCAAAAAAAGGCCTTCATTGCTTTTCAGCTTTTATGCTGCTGGGATTCTCTGATCACACTGTGTGGGGCCATGAAGAACTGTCCCAAGAATGATTCCTGGAAGAAGCAGAAAACCCCTCCTGGAAATACATCTTTTCTCTTGGCTGCTTCCCCAGAATTCCCCACCGGGAACTGTCTTCAGCAGGCAGGAGGATGGATGGCCTGAGGTCTTCCCCCACCTCTGCCGTCCATGTCTCTTGAAGCCTATCCAGAGCCGATGACTGTCTCTAGTCTACAAAGGCGCTGCTGCCTCCACGGAGGCCCACTCACCAAGCCCACTCCAAGTCACTTCAAAAAGAGGAATTCCACATTCCTGCTCAAGAGAGGGTGAAGACTCAAACCAGCAGCTCAAAAAAAGGCTGCTGAAACTGCCAACACAAACAGCTTCTCAACTTCCATTATAAGAGGTTTTCATCAGTGCTTGGAATCCTTTGTGTTATAGAAATAGTTTTCCACCCCAAAAGAAGCACATTAAAGAGTGGTCCCTATGGTATCAGGAGTTAGTGGGCCAAACCAATTTATTCTAGCACAAAACTTCTCACTGTGGAATAGGATACAGTGGTTGATTCTGGGTTCTGGAGTCAGAACAGCTGAGTTTGAATCCTGTTCCACTAATTAATAACTGGGTGGCAGTGGGCAAGTTACTTAACTTCCCTGAGCCTGGCTGTCCTCTTTTCACAAATGGGACCAATAATACCATCTACTGTCTTGGAGTTGCCATAAAGAAAATGTGTAATCAACTCTTAAGAATATAGCATCATGTATAGCACCAGATACACACTTAAGTAAGTCTTTAGTTTTCTCTGCTACTGTAACAGCAACAATAATTACAGACTGCTTGAGCAAAAAAAATCTCTGCCACCACAGCTTTATTTTCTTCCTGCTATTAAAGTGGCTAGGTTTTGTTTGTTTTTCCTGTCCTTCTGAGTCTTGTTAATTTCTTGTTAGTTTCTTCTAGAAACTAAAGGAAAGATATATAGAGTGATGATTTTTGTGTTTTGTCTGTTTACTTGTTTTATTAATTCTCCTTGCATCTCTTAAGCCTGTTCCTCTCCCTTCAACCTCTAGTGCGACCACCTTCTTTTAGCACCATTGCTCCTTCTAGCTTGGGCTACTGCCTACCTCTCTAGCCCCGCAATACTATAGAGTTCATCCTTCTGGAGGATACTCTTGCCTGCTATTCCCACACTCAAAAAGTTCAAAATCTTGAGCTAAGCACTCAAGGCTTTCCCTGTCCTGACGAACCCTTGCTCCCCACGCTTCTCCCTATTCCACAATTTAAGCTACAGAATCCCTTACCCTCTCTTCTAAGCATTGTACCTTCTCACTTCTGTTGCCTTTGCTCGTGCTCCCCACCTAGTTCTACATTCTGATAAAATTCTCCCCACTTTTCTTGTCCAGTGCAAATACCATCATATTCATAGAAACTTCCCCGAACCCGCCATCTTCTGAATGCCCGTGACATTCATACTGAATTTGGCACACTCTGCCATGAGTAATGCTTCTTTGTCCAATTCCAGATTTTCAGTCCTATCTGCCTACTAGACAGAGCTACCTAGTTATCCCAAAGCATCTAAAACACAGTTTGGACAAAACGTCTCTGTTCTTAGTTCCTGCCATATTTTCCACACCTGTTCCTACATCCTGCAACTGTTAGGCAGGGATCTCAATCATGTAGGCAGGTCTCACTAAACCCAGGGAAAGCTGAGAAATTAGACTTCCTAAGAAGGAAGAAAAAAAAAAAAGGTATTCCTGCTG
The DNA here is from genome assembly GCA_002007465.1 of Ailurus styani. Classification (NCBI taxonomy): domain Eukaryota; kingdom Metazoa; phylum Chordata; class Mammalia; order Carnivora; family Ailuridae; genus Ailurus; species Ailurus styani. Next base: position 656,008 of record LNAC01000358.1, read on the forward strand.
AGTCTCACAGAGAAGGGTATGGGAAAGCCATCTAGGGTCCAAGGTGACTCTAAACACAGGCTGTTTTACTGTCCTGTATAACAATAGCTAGCTAATCTCCCACCACCGTGTTGACTTGGTTCCCCTCTACGTCAGCTTCGATGGTTCACATGCCACCTGCACATCTTTCCATAGCTTCTGGCTACTCACAATTTCTATCCCCTCATAACTTCAGTTCTTTACAATTCATATTATTAATTCATTATACAAATATTTATTAAGTGTCTACTATTTTACAGGCTCTGGGTGGATAAGACAGGTCTTTTCCAGATGGAAGTTCCACTCTAGACTAGAGGACAGACGTTGAACAAGAATTAAGACTATGCTTCATGTTCTAGTGGGAAGTTACATAAATTTATAAAAGACAAACCTAACCTGGGCTGGGCTAACTCCAGTGAAAGGCAAACAGAGGAAGTGACATTTAAACTTCACTTGACCTAGAAAAAAGTAAAGTTATATCCATACTTCATACCTTACAGTAAGATAAATTCCAGATGGTTCAAAGACTAAATGCAGAAAATCAAACCATAAAAATAACCCCCCAAAAAAATCACAGGACAACTGTTCATATAGTATGAAAGAGGTTTCTAACTATGACACAAAATTCAAAAGATATAATAGAAAAGACTGAATATGTTTGACTATATAAAAGTAATTTTTAAAAATTTCTGAATAACCACTAGCAAAATTTTAAAAAAGTATATTGGCAGGAAGGAGCATTTTAAACCCAAATCAGACAAATGGGTACTTTTTCTAATATATAACAAACTTTTAAAAACAAACAAGAAAAAACAACAAAAGAATATGACAAATTATGGACACATTTAAACATGCCCCATCTTCACCTGTAGTAAGATAAAAGCAAATGAAAACTATCTTTAAATGCCTTTGTTCTCCTTTCATATTGACAAAGATAAAAAAGCTTGAAAACTACACTGCTTTGACAGAGTTCATGGGGAAAGAGGCACTCATATATTACTGAAAGGACTATAAATGGATTAGTCTCTGTAAAAGGCAACTAGCAAAATTAGAAAGGTATTGTCCTAGCAATTCCACATCTAGAAATTTATCCTACAGACATAGTCATATAAACATGAAATTAAGCCTATTCAAAGTTATTAATTATAGCAGTCAAATATGAGAGGAAAAAATCTGAAACAATCTAAAAGTCCTTCAGGAGGAGATGGGTATGATGGAACTGTATGTAGAAGTAAAAAGGAATGAAGAGGTATATATGGATATGGAAAGATCTCAAAGACATTTTAAAAAAGGAAAGAAAACCAAGGTGCAGAACAGTGTGTATTCCATTATACCACTTGCATTAGCATCATACTATAAATCCTATCAATTTGCTTCCATCTTTCTAGATGCTGTTCTAGGAATAGTTCAAGTTACACCACAAGGCCTGGTACACATCATGCATACAATTACTATTTGATGAAGATGAGTAAATTAATGAATGAAGTAAATAAATGGATAAAGGAACAAACTTGGGTACTGGACTAAACTCAACATAAGGTTCTTTTATGCACAGATACGGAAAACTTGTGGCTGAAGTAATCTTATTGAAAAGACTACTTTTCAATAAGCATAAGGATGGAATTTTCTAGATTTAGTTATTCATAACCCTCAGGAAAGAGGTATTCAGCAGAATAAGGTTGTTTTTAACCTTTCCCTCAAAGTTTCTCAATGGCTTAAGTGGAAAAAGCCTTAAAAGTCATTACTCCAGCAACTGGATTTTCGAGAACTAGGGAGGCCAAGGAGGCTGCCTGAACAGATCATTTTCCATTTCTCTCTTGCATGAACCCCCTACTCTCACCCATTATTCCTGTCATGAAAACCTTCATCACAACATTACCATTTAATGAACATCTGCTGTGTGTCAGACTGTACTCCATGTCCAACAGTGCATGCTCACCACAAGCCTTCTGAGGGATGAGTATAATACATTGTCTCCATTTTATAGACACAGGGAGAGGCTTAAAGACCTGTGGATGTGTATCCAACATGCCACAGCCATGAGGATGTTGCTTTTTAAGATGGAGTTCAATTTTCTACATGTAACATTTGACAAGTTAGCAGTTTGAATAACCTGGATTACAAGTGAAATACTAATATAAAGTAGTAACAGGTCTGAGGTAGAGGACACACATGAAATCCAAGAGCACTGCTCCTTTATCTACTCAGGAATCCCTAAAAAGCCCCTGCTTTGCATGTTTAGGTGGTGGAAGAGCACCCACACTCACCAGAGTGATAGGACACCTATGTGCCAATTGCCCAGTGAGTGTTTCTCACCAAGGCCCACTCATCACAGGTTATCAGAAGATTCTCCAGCTATTCATTATTATAACCAACTCATTCTCTCCACAGTAATTATCTGTGAGCAACATATCATGCTGTCCTTGGAACCATCAAACTGACATATGATTAAATAGCAGAGGGCTCTGAAGTTAAATTTAAAACCACTCTCTTACACTTCAACTCACACATCACATCGAGATCTGTCCAGCCATGGGAATATTCCAGTTGACCAACGCCAAAGGCCAGTGAGAGACTATTCCGTGACTTCACGTTCCCATCTGGGAGAACTAATGGTTATGTTCTCAAAACTTTCTAAAGAGATTTTCCCAGGACCTGAAGTAAAATTTTGCAAAGCAATTCACTGCCTAAAGTTCTGCTCCTGCCACACATTAAAATGTCTTAAGAGTTGCTTATGTTCACCGTGTCTCTTCACAATTATCTGTGGGGTCTCACAAGAAGTTAGTATAATTCGTTCACACATGGTGAGGTTCACACACTTTTCAACTATCATTGGAAAAATTATTGCAAAACATAAATTATTATATACTCTGCTGTTTATACCAATAAGAATAATGCTTATATTAACAATGTTACTAACTAGAAAAAAAACTGGAAGAGAAGGTCAATGGGCAAGCAAGAGTTAAAACATAAGTCTCACTGCTCGTGGAGTAAAAAAACAAAAAGCAACAAGGGATTCTTCAAGGGGAAATTTCTTTTCATTCCCTGACTCACTCTATAATTTCTAGAATTAAAGTTTTTCTATGAAAATAATTCTATACAGTTTATTTTTACAAGAACTGTAAATTAGGAAAAACCAACTTTTTCCCATCCTCAATAAAATAGTTGAACCCAAAGCAAAATCAGCCAATTTCTGTCTTCTTATTCTAGTGTTCATATTTCTTTAGTTCGATATTGTAATTAATCTTCACCTGCATGGTAGTCATTGAATTTGGAGTAAAATTTAAAAGAACAGCAAATATTAAAATTATCAGAATTCCTTACAAAGAAATTTGCAAAACCTTTGTTAGATATATTAACAATAAAGTATTTTGTTCAGAGAAACATACACTGTACCCACTCGTTTTTAAATAGGTCCCTCCAAAATGTAGGCTTCGCAAAAATGTGAAATTACGCAGTGTGAAAATTCCAAGTACCTTTACCTAATACGGAAGAGAGTCCCAGTCACCAGTTGGATAGTTTTTCCCTACAACTTGAGCTGGTATTGTGGGTAATGAAGTGATAGAATTCACATTTCATAAGAAAAGCCATATAAAGGAAATAGATATTATTTTTCTGGAAAGTGATTTATAATAATACTGAGAAACTATTTTTTTTAAAAATTCCTTCCCCTTCTCAACATTTACAGAAAAGGCTAACATATCTTGAAAGATTTACTATTTGCTGATATTCATCCATATGGTAGTACCAACCAAACGCCAGGAGTAGGGGAGGAATGGGGGGTGGGTTGGGGGAGGGGAATTTTGGAGGAAAAAAAAAAAGGAATGGTTAACCCTACCAACTTGGCATCTTTTCTTCTGGGGCCAAGACTTATTAGGCCTACCTGGGACTATCTCTTGATTTTGCTGTTGTTGTCATTATTTTAACAGATCTGCAAGTTGAGAATGGTTTTATTCAACTCCAAGGAACCTCAGAAGTGTACTGTACCACAAAGCATTTCAACTACAATGCAAATTGTATTCCTCTATCTTCTTCACATTCTAGAGGATGCAGAGAGAGAGCCAGAGCAGCCACTCAAGCAAAAGTTAAAAAGTAAAAATAATACAGAGAATAAAGACCTAGTTCTACAAATTGGAGCTGGCTCAGCAAAACATTAGCCATGGCAAGTCCTACCAAGGCCAGGTCGGAAAGGTGCAAGAACCAACCCCTGGCTATACCTCAAAGGTTCAAAAACATTTCCAAATATAGAACCCACTTTATGTTTGCAGGAGCTGTAAATCAGGGAAAACAACTTTTTCCATCCCCAATAAAATATTTGCACCCAAAGCAAAATCAACTGATTTCTGGCTTTCTACCAGTTCTGCTTGGGCATAAAATTTTCTGACACTTCACCAGAAATGTCAGCATTAGTATAAGGCAGCTAAAAGACGGAAATAATTTTCTGACCTGTGGATAACCCCTTCAACCCCAACAGGAAAAGGAATTTTAAAAAACACCTGAAACCCAGTTTTTCCAGTTATTAGTATAAATGGGACAAACTATTTTTCTTAGTGGCCAAATCCTTCCTTATAGGAAGTGCTGGTCTTTGAATTCAGTGAGGGGAGGGGTCACGTCTGTTTTACTGCTATATTCCCAACACCCAGCGCTGACTCCAACATGCAGAAGTCTTTCAATGAACAGTCAGGAAAAGGGGGGGAAGAAGAGAGGGGGAGAGAGAAAGCAAAGGAGAGGAAAAGAAAGGAAGGTGAAAAGAAGGATTGAAAGACAGAAGGGAAGCAGGCAGATAAGAAAGGGAGGGAAAAGGGAAGGAAGAAGGAGCAGAGGAGGTAAAGAAGGAGAGAGGGAGGAAGAAAATGAAATAAATCTAGAAGGAGATCTTTTCTCCATTCCTTTTACTTGTGTCTTTATTTTTCTTGAACTTTCAAGCATCCAGCTCATTAAAAAAAACTAATCATATCTTTTCTTAGGGCTTCCTGTTTGAAGCTATAAGATCTCCAGTGCAGTCAACTTTGCCAGCAGCAATTCTCCATGGGGACAGAGCAGAGGGTGGGAGGGGAGAGATGAAGCTAATGGAAGTGCCTCTCTTCAACAGTCATTTATGCAACACACAGGAGTGTGACTGCCACCTCTAGTGTGTGGCCCAACACCCCATGGAGGTAGAGACCCAGCCAGTGCTCAAGGAAGCCACCAACTACTAGGAGACACCGTCCCTAATTCAAGGTAGGCTAGAACACAGGTCAGGGAAAGGGTCAGATAAAGCTCTACGGAAATCAAGGCAGAGAGAAATTGCTTCTGCCTGAGAGGCTCAGGGAAGGTTGGAGAGGTGACACTTGAGAAGAAACCAGCCCAAAGAGAGAGAGGGGAGGGAGGACATGAATCTCAGGGCAAAGACAGAGGCTGGCAGCACAGCAAGCAGGACAGTATTTCCCCAAAGTGCTTCATGGAATATATTCTATGAACCTCATATTTAGGAAACCATGGATCCCACACAATTGCACAGGTGTCCCTACTGCAGGCCTTCTCAAAGATTTTAATGCAATTGGAGAAGTGGCAAAAGATTCCATTTGTATATCAGAAAGGACTGGCTTTTGGGTGAAAAAAAAAAACCAATCTATTCATTTACTAGCTGTATTAACTTGAGCAAAATATTTAACTTTGATGAACTCCAGTTTTCTATTCTTCAACATGGAAGAACTCACGGTCCCAACGTCATACACTTGTTTTGAGTAAATTCTACACAAAAAGTGATTAGGGCGCCTGGGTGGCTCAGTGGGTTAAAGCCTCTGCTTTCGGCTCAGGTCATGATCTCAGGGTCCTGGGATCGAGGCCCGCATCGGGCTCTCTGCTCGGCAGGGAGCCTGCTTCCTCCTCTCTCTCTGCCTCTCTGCCTACTTGTGATCTCTCTGTGTCAAATAAAGAAATAAAATCTTAAAAAAAAAGTATTAAAAAAAAGTGATTAATTCAGTGCTGGCACTTAGTTAATGCCCAATATTACTGCTGCTTCTACTGCTACTTCTGTTATTTCCATTATTATTAAGATCGATGTGCATCATGAATATAAAAATGGAGAATGTCATATACATTATTTCTTCAACGAATTGTCAGTTTTTCATCAGCTCTATTTTTTTAGAAATGCCAGGCCAGCATACAGTACCAGGCCTAGCACATAGTAGGTGCCAACTAGATATTTGTGGAGAGAATGGGGCAAGAACTGACGCTAGCAAAGAGCAAATTGCAGGACAGCAAGGAAATGCTCTAAGCAAGTTGTTTCTCATTATTTCTTTGGGCAACAGGCCTCTGAGGTCCAAGAATAATGACTTCATCCTTTTCTAGAAGAATGAGAGGTTGAGAGTGCAGTACTGAACTTTGGGGAAACATCACAAAGAGTTTATTTTGGTGGAAATGTTTGAAGTGACTCTGGAACAATGAGCTCATGCCGGCTGCCAGGCCCCAGCCAAGAGATGGAGCCTGCTTGCCAGGGAGATGCACAGCCCATCGCCAATTCCACTTCTGTGGGATGTAAGCAGGGAGGATCCCAGATGACCTACTCCAAAGACAGCTCCTTTCTACTCAAGACGGGATACTGAGGCACAAACAAGGAAGCAGCTGACCCAGGATCCAAAGCAAATTGGAGGCTGAAAGAGCCTGGAAAGGCCCGAGCCTTCTAGTTTTACTTGGTCAACTCTCTGGCAGGATTTTGAAATGAATCCCAAAGGACACGTTTTCTTCTTTTTTGGTTAATTGCTGCATACAATTATCTAGATAACTTCATCTGTCATAAACCACATGCTAACCTCACAGATAGTTCCTAGAAATGAGCAAACTTCACATAAGTCATCCCCTCAGGGTGCAATGCAGGGATCCTATTAAATCTCTACAGCTTCCTGCTGGTTTTTGTGTAAAGAGATTCTTGACAGAAGTGGAGTTTTCTGGAGTGAGGACCTGAAAAGGTTTGGAATACAACATCTGCATTTTCCAAAACCGGATCCTTATTATATGTCCACCTGATTTCAAGCAGAGAGTCTACACAGAGTTTGTAAAGGAAATAAGGCCATTTAAAAAGGTACCTGGAGGGAAAGATCTCCTATAGAGTCTAGCACGGAAAAAAAGATTCAAGAGTTAGTCAAGTTTTTAAATTTCAGACTGGGAGGTAGGGAGGTGAAGGCAGACTACAAAATTCTACAATAAGAATGGCCATACATTTTTTAAAAATGTGTGTAATATATGTATTCACACATATATGTGTATGCATACACACACAAATATATGTATCTCAGTTGTGAGCCATATTTAAAAAGTACATGGGCCAGAGATCCCATATTCAATTCGATTATTACAGTTCATTTGTTTTCCCTTAAATATTTTTTTCTTTTTCAAGTTTTTATTAAATTCCCGTTAGTTAACATACAGTGCAGTGTTAGCCTCAGGTGTAGAACTTAGTGACTGATTCATCACTTACATACAACACCCAGTGCTCATCACAAATGTCTTCCTTAATACCCATCACCTAGTTAGCCCATCCCCCCTACCCATCTCCCCTCCAGAATTGGTGCATTTCATTTTATTTTAACTGGTAAACTTGGAAGTGGTTGGGAAAAAAGCAGAGTTAACTCTGGAAACTTGTCAAAGCTCAAGAAAGCTTCCAAGACGTATAGACATTGTTCCAGGAAAGTAGGGTTGCCCAATTCCTCTTCAAACTAAAAATATAACAAGAGACTGTTGACAAGGATTGCACATTTTCTCCATTGTGAACATTTGGGGCAAGAGGTTAAATGATATCGAAATGATCTGAATCATACAACCAGACTTGGCCTGAACATTTTACCAAACCCAATCGACACGCTGAGCCCCTTGTAGGAAGACCCCTTGGCACCCACAACCTCTCCCAGCCCTAATACTGCATCCTGTCTTCTAAGAGTCAGAGTTCATGTTCAATCACCACGAAACTGGAAAAAGCTAAATACTACACAGTACAGTTTTCTGACACATAAGACACAGCAGAAAAAAAAAAAAAAAAAGACACAGCAGAATGCCTGTAGAAAACATCTAAAGGTCCTGGCAGAGAGCCTCAAGTGTGAGAACCAAAGTGGTCCCTGGTCTCAAGGGCTTCAATGTCAACAAGAGCAGATTAGGAGCAGCAAAGGGAAGGCAAAAGGAGAAAGAAAACAAAAAATACAGGCAAGGAGAAAAGCTTAAAGCTTCATTAAAGGAGTGGATCCAAAACTTGGAGGAAAGATTTGGATGCCATGTGGCCAACCTCCTCCTCTCCAACCTTCATTATTTCGTCTGTATCTGCACATAGGGGCACCAGAAAGTGAATTAATAGTTATTAGATTTCGGGCGAGAGCAGTGCTGTAGGACTATGCTTTTTTTTTTTTTTTAAGATTTTATTTATTTATATGACAGAGAGAGAGATCACAAGTAGGCAGAGAGGGCAGGCGGGGTGGGGGGGAAGCAGGCTCCCTGCTGAGCAGAGAGCCGGATGCGGGGCTCGATCCCAGGACCCTGAGATCATGACCTGAGCAAAAGGCAGAGAGGCTTAACCCACTGAGCCACCCAGGCACCCCTAGGACTATGCTTTTAACCCCTGTTTAGATCGCAGGAAAACTCTTGGGAATGGGCTTCCTTCAGTGAGATGAAGTTCAAGGCAGTTGCTTTGGGACACCCACTGCGGTATGTGGAAATAGCAGAGATGTGGTTTCATTTTCAAGGACTATGAGCCACAGGGATTGGGGAGCAGGCAGTGGGACAAAACTGGTGTATGAGCAGGAGGCCTCACTCTGAAATTAATTGCTGCTAGCATAAATGAATTGGTCTGGTGGTTTCGGTGATGAGCAGTGGACAGATAAAGAGGTGCAGATACTGAATAAAGAGAAGAAAATAACATTGCTTGCCTCTCAAAAGAGCGACTGCACTGGCTATCAAATTGAGTCTTTATTTTTTTTTTTCCAAGACTTGGTAGCCGAAATCATACAATGAGCACCTTCTGGTAAATTCATTGATTGAATGAAAAAATCATGAGATAGTACTACATATTATTATAAGGAGAAATCTTGCTTGACTTAAAGGAGAACCAGTTACTGACTTGGACTTCTAAGAGGAATCAAATCTGGGATGCATTTCTAAAACAAAATATTCGTTTTGCTTCTTAGGGTGCACATAGTCAATGCTGAATCTAGTTTTACATTTGGTTCCATATGCTATGCCCTAGGTAATTAAAGTATGTCTTACGGCTAATAAAAATGAAGTTAAAAAGTCAAAAACCAAAACAATGACAGGAAATAACATGTGTGTACAATATGTTACCAACACACTGATAATTTTCAAAAGTGACTTTAAAAAAAGTATCATAAATCTTTCAAAACACAGTGATTTATTAAGCAAAAAGTTTGAGTGGTTTGCACTATTAAATTTAGCTTTTGAGTTGCTGTGTCACAGGCAGATCTTTTGTTCTCCTAGGTTAAATTTAGCATCCTGGATTTTGTTTTTTCCACTGCAACATGTTTTATCATCACGCAGTCAATTTTCTGAGCGGCTCGGGAGAAATGCTCTAGAGTTTCACTCTGATTTCTCTTACTGGTTGTATAATCTGGGAATCAAATGTATCATATAATCCAACAGTGATTTACTTCCCATCTTCTTCTTTGCCCCTCCCCACCTATACAACTTTCTCATAAAATAAACCTTCCCTAGGCATGGGATGAAATGGAAAAAAAAAATGCGGTGGCCAGAGGAAAACCATTTCAGAAATGTGTTTGTTAAACAAGTGCAAGCAATAAATTGAGCTTAGGAGGGAAAGGCGGTTAGAAGAAAAACTGGAAGTACTGACCTGAGAGTCAAGCTGATTGGAGCAAGGGTGAAAGCAGCGATTTGGAGGATAAGCAGAAAGGAAAAGGGATAGCAAAAGAGAATAAAAGGGAGGAAATGCATTAGTTTTAAACATACAGCCAACAGATGTTATATTAGCAGGTTTTGTAACTAAATGAAGGACAATAAAGCAACTTTTATCTGTTATTACCCCAAAAAGCCTTGGGCACACACTGTAAACTGTTCTATTAAATATTACACATAGGAAACCAGTATCTACTCTCACACATTATCACTGTAAGCACTGGTGTGAACTAGAGGTGTGCCCCAGCAACCCAATAGCAGAATTTGCCCTGTTCTGGAGGAATATTCATAGGGACAGTTGCTATCTGTGTCCATACAAAATTTTATTGTTTAATAAACTGAAATGGAAGTTACTGGGGTATTAGAGCTAGTGGTAAGCACTGATGTCGTAAAGATTTTATTTGAACCAGTAAGTTGGATGGTTATATCTTATGAGATATTCTTCCTTCCTCCTTGAAAATCAAAAGGAGTTGAACAATTTGGCTTTCTGTTCAAAGATTTCCATTTTAGATGCCCACAAAGCACTGTACCTAGCAATGATCAAAGACACTGTGAGCAGGGCTTTGGGTGAGGAGCTGCCTGCGTATCAGTCTCCCAAGAGAGGACAGAGCAACTTCTAAAGCTGAGAGTAATTTTTATTCAGTTGTGAAAATGAGTGTTGTACTTCATCACTGAAAATATCCAGATGCTTGATAAGTTGTTTGTGCAAAAATACTTAACATGCCCTTCTAATTAGTCAAATAATAAAGTCCCAAATCCAAGCAAAAATTAAAAGAAAAAAAAAGTGATGATCTTCAAGTTACCACAGGAGCATACAGTGGGCATTCATTTTGTGAACCTATTTAATGCTCTTCGTAAAAAAAACAAAGGATGAACAAATATGTTACCAGCTATCTGCTCAAGGGGACCTCAACATCCCATACTGTTAAAAAGTAATTTTAGGGGCACCTGGCTGGCTCAGTCAAAAGAGCATGTGATTCTTGATCTTGGGCATGTATGTTTGAGCTCCATATTGTGTGCATAGATTACTTAAATAAATGAAATTTAAAAAAATAAGAAGTAATTTTAAGCATTTCACAGAGGAAGGAAAAACAAAACAAATCCTCAGAATAAAGCTTAAACAAGAACACTTCAAATGAAAACAGTGTTGATCAAAATGATAAAAACCAAAGAGAAAATTCAGGATCAAACACACGGTGAAAGCATCGGTCCAATAATCCCTCATATCTAATATCCCTCTGCACAATATTTTGTGTTCATGAACACACAACTGATTAAAAATAAGTTAGATTAGACCATGATCATTGTCGGGACTTGGTCCCCAGCTGTCGCTTCTAATTCTTCTGGATCAGAGAGGTATATTAAACTGAGGTCCATGGCCAAGCTTTAGAGAATCCTAAATTGAAATAGCAAGCAAACATTTAAGATTAGTTGCCTTTTCCAAGGATTCCTAGTTTTCATCAAATTCCCAAAGGCATCCATGACATCCAAGACCTTCCCCAAAGGGTTGCTAAGGATGGTGCAAAACTATCTGCCACTTGTTACACTGAAATTTCTTCAAACATTTTAACAAACATAAATGGATATTTCTCAGCAAGAAGAGTTTATATCAAAACAAAAAGAACTGGTATCAGGTTTCTTCAATGTATCATGAGACTTCTAGAACATAGTACCATATTTTTCAAAGTTTACATTTTGTTAAAAGTGTTCTGAAAAGCATCAAAGAAATTATGTCATCACATTATTGAAAAAATTCAGAAGGAAAAATAGTAGTCTGCTTCTCAACCTTAGATAAGGTGCTTTTAGGCATCTAAGATGATTTCTCAAGTGTCCGAATGTCTGAGGGCATTAGTCAGTGATCCAGATAATTAAGTGCTACCTGTTTTCTATTCTGACGTTGTCTAAGGAGCAGAACCCCAAAGGACATACACTATTCTCCACAGTGGGAAGGGATGTGATCAAGGGCTTGATTCAGGCATTCCTTATCCCCTACACAAATACCAACAAACCCCCTACCGTATTTAGGATAATTACATGAATGGTCACCTGACTGATACCTTCCGTGGCTGTGATGCAGAAACCTATTGGCAATAGACCTTGTTTGACAAGAGATCTGTTAACCTCTCTCTTTCCCCTAAGGCAGAATTAATTCTGAAACTCTAAATAAAACTCAGAGCTGTTGATGGGCACTGACACAGAAAGACCACATGTTTCACTCCCTTTAATGTTTGATTACCTATCCAATCATACAGCAGATGTGGTATCTAGCACCAGTGATCAAATAAAGACTTCAGCCTAATTTGGACCATCACTTAGGGGTATGTTCAAAGTCCTTCACCCACCTTATGTCAAACTTCCCCACAGTCCATTCACCTGCTGTCCAAGGCAGAAGCTCCCTGCTGAGCCATCAGCATCAAGTGCAAAAATTTAGAGGAAAAACTGCACATGGGGACCACACTGGAGCAATATGCATTTTGAAAAGCAAAATCATTAATGGCTGATGTAAAACATCATTCATGTGGAATTTAAGAGGTAAATGCATCCTTATAAGTGCCAGGCATATGTTTTTTGGAATGTACACTTTGTGAAAAAAATTAAAAATGGGAAGATTAGCAGAGTAGAAAGCAAACAAGAATTGCCCACTGAGAGAGAAGCAGGCCAGCATCAGTGTCATTTGAGTTATGCTATTCCTAACCTTTTGTTGCACATGACTGAAGTTCTGGAATATTTTAGAATACTTGTTGCTTTTAAAAAGAAGTCTTTTCACTCTGGTAGGTCACATTACAGACCAGAGACCACAAATTTATTTCAAGTTCAATTTTTTGGTTTTCAAAATCACAAACTTAATTGCAAACACTCCTCCATGACTCCAAAATGGAGATATATGTCACATTGCTAAGAAATCTTTAGTTCCCACCATTATGAGGTAGGAATTTTGTAGTTTAAGCCAGAAAATGGAGACACTGCCCAATTTGAAAAGGGCTGCCTGACAAACAAGAAAGATGTTTTGGTCAGAATACACATGGAGCCCAGCAGATAATGCTTCAGAAAGTCAGGCTGAGGTTGAGCTCTCCTTTTCCCAAGAAACTTCCCCTCTTACCCCCCCAACCTCCTTTGGGCCTGGGCTGGGCCTGGGTCTCAGACATTTCCCAGACTATGTTCTGCTACTGGACCCAAGACACAGGCAGGCATAGAACTAGGACAGACTCAAGTCTCACCACACGTTTTATGAATTACAGTGCCTGGGAGGCATCAGCTTTAAGGAAAGGCAAAGGCAGAGATAAAGAAAATGTGCAGAAAGTACATAAAGATAAATGCCTGTAAAATCACTGTTGTTTTAATACATTCCATATTGAGGATATAAAAATGTGAATATTCTTGATGATTTAATGGCACTAGTGTCCAGCTAAGACCCATTTGTCTAACGGGATGACTATGCTATTTTTATGCAAATATTTATAGTAGCTGATCCTGATTTTTCAGTTACAGTTCTGGGGAGCTTCAAAATGTGGGGCACATCACTTTCTCTCATGAAAGCTAATAAAGATGAGACAGATCTCCTGTGGCCCAGCAGCAATGCCTCTCTCTCTCTCTCTGCAGGCTATGTGACTGTTTAGTGCTACTGGACTAACTTTTTCCTTCTGGCTCATTGTTGCACAGGATTGTTCTCAGTCACTAACCTATTCTCAGACAGAAAGACCTGGGTTCAAATTCTGACTTTGAATCTTAGAAACTCTGAAAGCTTTAGGAAGTTACATACAGTTACTTAATCTGTTTAAGTCATCGTTTTCTCATCTGTAAAATGAAGATAATGATACTTTCTGTGTTGTGGGTAAGAGTAAATGGTATACAGTATTACAGGTCAAGTGCTCAGCAGAGTACCTGATACACACTGTGAGCATAAAAAATATATTATTATTGTAATTACTACTATTAATATTATCTAAGGCATAGATAATATTATGCTCTTCAGAGGCCCACAGCTTCTCAGAAGAGTAGACTAGGAATCAGCAAACATACATTATAGTTTTGCCTATTTCAGAACACAGGACCAATCTCCAAGAGGTAATTCAACCTTTCAGGATCTCAGTTTTCTCACTAATAAAAGAGATGTGATGGTAACATCCCTGTGATCTCACATTAGCTTTTTAAGAAAAATTTTGATCCTAATATATAATTCCAAAGTAGACATGTAGATATATCTAAAATTAACTATGTTTTTAAGAACCAACAGACTAGCAGAACATTCCCACATTTTAAAATTAAAATTAAGCCTTTAAGGATTTTAATTTGTACACTTATCTCAGGAAAAGAAATTATTGATTTAATCACTAAAATTGGTCACACTGTATAAAAACCCAGTTATCATCAAACTAATACTAAGATTTTTAAGTGAAATATTAATTTAGAGTTGAATATATTAAATACTATGCTTAAAAATGTTGAAAATTTGAGAATTGACCTATCCATTTAATCCATGGCCACTTAATATTGAGAATTTATTTGCTTTAGCATTCAACTATTCCTAATAATGTAACTATCCCACAAGGACGTGACACCTGAAAAGTATGATCCATTTTAAAAGACTGTTAGAGATTTACTTCTAACAAGATTTAAGGTCACACAGCTGGCACAAAGCAGAAGCAAAACTGGAACCCAGGTCTTTCTGTCAGTAGAGCCCATGATCTTTCCACAGGCCACAGAGAGCTATTCTGCATATGTCTTAAAGTCCTGTTAGGCCTCACAAGTGTCTTGATCAGAGCTGGCAAACATTTACTGATTTATTCATAATTTGTTGATCTCTTCCATATGGACTGAATCTAGGAAAGACAAATTCTGCCTTATTGCTTAACCAATAAGAAATCTCAGAGGTAATGGAGTTATGTAAGATTATTCAGAAATTTTTTCCTTATATGAAATATAGGAAAAAGCATTGATAGAAAGCTTATTTTTAGAGTCTCTCTTATACATAAATACAATATGGATATGATTTATCTGAAAATCTAAATACTCTGGAACCCTGATATAACCTTCTTTGTTTTTAGACAGAATTTGCTATCAGGTAGGCCTGCCTTAGACCCTATTCAAACATATTTATTTAACAAATGCTATAAGATCCTCTTAACAGATACATCCCAGATGAATTTGTTATGGCGTGCCAAAAAACATCGAAAGGATATGAACTCCTTTCCATTTCTCCTACCTTGAATGAATTGCCAAATATATTCTTTGCTTGAAACAAACCTAAACCACAAATGCTTGTCTTTCATGGGGAAAAAAAAAAAGGAAAAAAACTAAGGTTTCAAGTAGTCATAGCCTCAATTTCTCACACACTTTGTTGGCACACATGCTAGATGAGGGACATCACTCAAGAAACTTGGCCATAACTTTCTTAAACACTTAAGAAGTACACAAGCCCTTAAAAGATAAGCCAATTGCCTTCTTGAGTATCCCACAGAAACATAACATCATCCCTAACAGGCCCTATTCCTCACATGTCACTCGTTTCCAACTTGAAATATGAATGTGCATTCCAAATCCACTACAACTACAACCGGTGATGGGCAACTAAGCAATCCACGTTCACTCACTGCTGACAATTCACAACATGACTGCAAAATTTACCTCTCAAGTTCTGCAATCTTCTTGTCCTTGTCATTCTTTTCATTCTCCACCTCCTTGAGGATCTCCAGCAACCGGTCAACTTCTGCTTGGGCCTTGCCGCACTCATCACGGTAGTAAGATGCCTCTTTATCAAGTTGTTTTATTCGGTCTGCAAACTCGGGGTTCATCCTGGAGTCATCTTCAATATTATGAGCCTTCAACATTACATTTTTAAAGAATGTAGTTAAGACAACAATTTAGAACAATAGGTAGTGCAGTCACCAATGGCCCAGAAATTATCATTGGAGAAAAAAAAATAATCATCAAGAATTATGGGTATACTGTCAGTTAAAAGGCAAAATGGAAAATCACACATTTCAGCTACTTTAGAACAACGCTGATTTTAAATTACATTACAGTTTCACAGGAGAGTTTTTTCATCATTAATATTTTGTTGCATTAATGTTACTATTTTTCGGGGGTTTTTTCCCCACCAAGAAATGGGGGATGGGCGCGGGGAGAGACTGTGACATCTTTATTCCTGATGCCTTGGCAAGCAGAACTAACACAATTCAACTCCTCACACTTAAGGAGGTGATTCATACCAACAACTTCCTTTTCCAGTAGAGAAATTGAGATAAAACAATATTAAATTATTTTTCCAAGAACTATCGAGGGTATATGTAAAGCCAGGTAACATGTAAGAGACTGGTTGACTGATCACTAAACACTTCATCCCACTGAGAAGTTTCAGCAGAAGATGTAGGTTGAAAGAAAGACTTGCAAATGAGGAAGGGCTTTCCAGCTAACAGTCATACCCATAAATTCTTGTTCTCTTAATTAAATTTAACCTGAACCAGGAGGAGGATGAGCTAATTCATGAACAAGCACACAGACGAGAATCTGCAAACACATGCATGGGTGGGTGGCAGCTTCTCACACAAGAACATACACAGGCAACAACACAGCAACAACACTGCAGAATAATTTGCAGCCAAAGTATTTGTGGTTTTGTGTGTCTGAAAGTGTGTTACGGCTTTTTTTTTCCCAAAATAAACTTTTGGCTGAAATATTCTCAGACAGATGAAAATAACACTGCACTGCAATGTTTTGCCTACCCCTTGTTTCCCATTATTCTTAATTGACTTCTTCAAAGAGTAGGCAGGGAAAAAACAAGTAGTTTAACAACAGTGCACATTCAACAGAGAAAGTTCAGAGAAGTCATATATGTATGTATCTCCAAAATCCATGTGCGAAATCATACAATGTTAACAATTTATTAGGACTTAAGTTGTTCTGCTGTCTTGCTATATAGAACAGATGTTCTTTGTGCTTTTATATCTTTTTGTTTAATTTCAGGGAAAAAACAAGGCAAGCAAGCTACAGCTACTGTGGGGTTAAATGAATCATGCATGGTTAGAAAAATTAATACTAATAAGTACTACTGTTACAAGGTTGACAGTTTTTGCAATGATTTAGTTGAAAAAAATTTAAAAATTGGTATAAAAATAAATTTCTTATTTATGACAAAATAATCATTTTTAGAATAATATTCTTGCATGTAACATATTATTTAAGCATGAGGATAGGAGGAAAATAATTTGCTTTCATGTTCTTTAACCTAAGATTTCTTTATTCAAGAGATAAACTCAACTATGTAAAAAGAACTTGGAGAAATTTATCAATTCAATATACCACTATCAGGGACTGGTTTATTTCCTTTTATCAATATTTCTCAGAAAGCATTTATTTTTTATTTCCTTAGTATGTACCTTGGATTTCATTCTAATAGATTAGTGAGCTTTTTCAGTATAAATAATCTGAAAGAGAATCCTGAGCTAATATGTCTCTAGAAGTTTATTCACCTAACAATTTTATTTTAAATTGAAGTAATGAAAATTTAAATTTGTTTAAAAAATTTAAATTTGTTAATCTTCACTTTTAAAATGTAGGGTCGATATTCTACTGTAAAAGAAAATAACTACTCCATATACCTATTTATATTTGTGATAAGAATCAATTCATTACTCTTATATCAAAAAAGCACTGAAAATATAGGTTTAAAATTCCTAAGAAAAAGAAAACAAAATATTGATGTTCATTCTTTTCAACTTTTATGCCATATTACCATTATTTTATGACAGTTAAAGAGCTTTTCATGTCATTATCTCAAACTAGCTGACCGACAATATTAAGATCTTTAAAAAAGAATTCATGAACTGAGCTAGAAACACACAAAACAAATATAAATGTGCTTTGATTTCATGTTTCTGATTTAAGAGTCCTTCCTTGACTCTGATTTAAAGATTCACAAAGAGCTAGCAGTTCAGTTAGCCACTATGCTTTATTTTGGTTGTTTTTATTCCTATATTATTATCATTATTTTTAATAAATGGGTACACAATTACTATTCATGAGACCTACATTCTAAATTTAGCCCGTTGTCTTATGACTACTCTGGGCAAAGTAGTTAGCCTCTCCAAGGAAAGCAAAAACTACCATACAACAAACACAGGGAAGGTATTAGTATTCTTACTATGAGTATTATTTTGTGATACGCATCCTGGCAGTGGGGTTTGTTACACAGCTAAGTTAATAGGTTTATTTGGTTTCTCATCAAGATACTACATACGTCTTAGAGAAGCCTCCCTGCTAGGCTTAAAGAAAAAGGAGTCTGCTGGCGGATGGGTATCTGAGCACATTCTTTATTTTAGCTCTGTGAAGGGAAATAACCCAAGGCCAGCTTTTGGCACTGGGTGAAATTAGATAGGTTGGTAGTCTTTTCAACAGAACAAGTGAATATGGCTAAAGGACTCATGGGATATTTAGAAGTACAGAAAGCCTAGGAAAAGATGCCTGAATCTAGACCACTATTGGCCTCATGTGATATTAAAGCTAGATCATGTTATTAAAACAGATCATAGCCAAGTTTACAGTTAGCCTGGTATCTCTTAGATAATACTTGTTGGTGCTAATGATTCTTCCTCTTAAAAGGAATAGGCGACCACAAGAATACCTCTGAGTTAATTACATCTCTGTACCAATGATAACTGCCAGAATTCTTCGAAAGGTTATTAAATAAAGATGTAAACAGATACCATTTAAAAACTGTTAAGTCAATGGAAAGCTTGAAGAAAGAGTCATATAGAGATGGACAAGTACACAGTTGCTTCTGGGTCATCACTAGTGTCTAAGCAAAGACTCAAGAGAGGAGAGTTCCATGTGGCCGACAGCTGGTGAGTCCCTGATCCAAACCAAGTGGTGGGGGCAAAAGTCTTCACAGAATTTATAAAAGATATTGCAAGTAACCACTTCTATTCAGCTTGAATCATAACTTTTCAGAGGATGGGCTGAAATTGTTAACCAGTGTAGCATGGGTGTGTTATATACCATGATCTACAAACATGAGGGTTATACTATACTAAAAAAATACAGGAGGAAATTGAGCTTATAAAGCAATGCTCCCTTTCAAGTTATAAGGCCAGAGCCTCCTCTAAAAATGAAGTAAAGGAAGCACTTTATTTGCATTTAGCAATGCTCTTGCCTTTTCAAATTATAACATGGGTTCTTTTTTTTTTTTTTTAATTATTTGCCCAAGGGGTACAGGTCTGTGAATCATCAGGCTTACATCTTTCACAGCATTCACCAAAGCACAAACCCTCCCCAATGTCCATAACCCATCCACCCTATCCCTACCCTCCCACCCCCCAGTAACCCTCAGTTTGTTTTATGAGATTAGAAGTCTCTTATGGTTTGTCTCCTTCCCCATCCCATCTTGTTTCATTATTTTTCCCTCCCTACCCCCCACAACCCCCCACCCTGCCCCTCAAGTTCCTCATATCAGAGAGATCATATGATAATTGTCTTTCTCTGATTGACTTATTTCGCTCAGCATAATACCCTCCAGTTCCATCCATGTCNTTGTTTTATGAGATTAGAAGTCTCTTATGGTTTGTCTCCTTCCCCATCCCATCTTGTTTCATTATTTTTCCCTCCCTACCCCCCACAACCCCCCACCCTGCCCCTCAATAACATGGGTTCTTTAACCTAGAATGGCATTCCCGATGGGGATTAAAAATAGATAACAGAATTGGACCTAATATACTTCAGACACTGCAGAAAAAAATAATATATATATTTGAATAATCATTATCTGAACAAATTCCTACCATGGCATTCTGACCAATTCAAGGTTTAAACTAAAAATACACAGCAATTACTTCCCCTTATGGATCTGTTGATTTGAAATTACCTCCCTCAAAAGGTGAGGAAGCAATGGCCCATTTCGTTCTAAGGCACATCAACTTTGTCCCCTCTCTTCATTAGTCGGGAATCTAACTCTTGAAAATGCAGATTGGTGTGGATTTAATGGTTTTAGAAGCTACTTATTATAAATATAAGGAAGAACATTGTCACTTTCAAAGACATCTGCCAGTCATTGAAACCAAAAACATGTCAATGAGCCTTCTTTTCTTAATGCAGAGATTTAATTTTGCTGATTAAAGTCAGTTTAAAGGCAAATCGAGGTATCTGGTTCTGCCTCAACATATTTCTGTTAACTTTTAGAATAACTCTCAAGCATCTCACAGAAACATAGAAAATTGGGGAAAGAATATTTCAGAAATATCTGTATTGCATATTAGATCAGTAAGTTCTGAGGATCTCCCAGTTGTGTTTTCCTACATTTCCACATGTAAGGAAATTTCCTCACAAATGGGAATAATCAAAACAAACTTTGGAGCCTCACTGATGTGGGCAAGCCTTGGAATTTTGATGTGAACTGACTTTGAAAGCCTGAATCAAGCACAAAAGAGAAATCTGGCCGTGACTTAGGACAAGTAGTACATAACAATACCTAGTGGCTATTTTAATTATAGAATTTAGAATTATTTCAGGAAATAAAGCAAAGTTTCAAGTTAATATTATATTTAAATTAAAGTTAAGAGCAAAAAGTGACTTAAGCCAAACCAGGGATTGATAGTATCAATATGAAAAATCACAAGTTTATTAATAATTTTCTTATAAAGGTTGGATGTTATTTTCAATAAAATTCTAGTTCATCATTCCAAGTGCCTAGAAAGGAAAGCATTAACTTAGGCCCAGAAACCTACTGTGAAACTGGGCAGGGAATATTCAATTATAATATTATATAGCATTCTTTCTTTGAAATGGGGCCTAACAATTTAAAGAAATCATTTCTTTCAAAATAAACGAATGATCAGTCATGATCATAAAGCAGAAGCAGAACACTAACTAATGAGTCTGATGGTTTTCCTTCTCTGTTGCTTATGTTTTTTAGCAATAATTTGTTAAACTTATGCATAGTAAAAATATGATTCTTGATTGCAGCACTTTTGGGGGGTTTAAACATTCCTTTCATATCTGAGCAGCAGAACAGGGCATATAAACTACATTAAACATTGTATTTTATTTCAATCTTCTAAAAGAAGTTCCAACCTTCACATAATTCTGAGCTATGAACAAATCCTACTTTTAAAAATAAAAGTTTTAAGGGTAATTATAGAACTTCAACATATTATAAAATTTACATTTTATTTTAAATCCAATTACTTAATACCAAATATAAAAGCAGAGCCTAAATAATACATTCAAAATCTAATAATGATGTATCTTTGAATCTTACCCTACTTAGTTCTAAAGGAAACTTCTTTTATAATTCTAGCTAAGTACATCCAGAATACTCACAATTTTCATATTATAACAACTATTCCAAAATAAAACTTTTCTTATAAATGGGAAAAAGAGGACATTTTTAAATAAGTGAACAAATGTTGAAAATAATTTTTATGTCACACATATACAAAATAAAAAGAACCAACTGTATGCTGAACAGTTTTTAGGACCATTTAAATGAAAATACAATTATAATGTATCCCTTTTAATTATGGAATTTCATAAAATTGGCAAAGTAGAGAACTTAGCTAATTACCTGGATGTTCTGAAATAAAACATGTGATTTCAAATCTTAAATGTAATTACAAATATTACTTGAGTTCTTTAGCTATTGAAAGCCCGGAGCAAGTGTGAGGTGTGTGTGTTCATGTGTGTGCATATGTTTGTACATGCTATGTGCATGCTGTGAATTCTCTCTTAAATATTTGCAATTTTCCATTGTGTTGGGGGGACTAGTCTATGAGTGAATCAAATAATTTTCATAAATAGTCTCCCCAAATCACAAAATAAACCTCTGTACCTAAACAGTGACCGTGAAAGCATTTATAATGCAGTCCACCATGTCCTTGGGATTGCAGAGTCCTGTGATGACCAATAAATCAGAGAGAACTCACTGGACATGAATGAACAAGACTTTTTTTTCCCTCTCACTATACTGGAAAAATGCTTGGTCTTTTTCTTGTAAACTGTTACATAAAATGTGAGCCCTGCAAAGGATGCGTTTGCAGAAAAGATAGGATTTCAATGGATAGTGACCAGGCAAGGGGGGAGACTCACATGTGTGGAAGTACATCAGAGTGTTCTCAAGTATGCCCCGGCCAGTCACAAAGTTGGCCTCGGTGCTTCCAAATCAGTCATTTGCCTTACAGCAACAAGGATATTACACAAGGCACTAAATTTAGGAGCCAGAAGCTCTAAAGTTTTATTAAAAATTTATAAGAGACCTCTGGATACCATCTCTGGGCATAATAACTACTAGGGCTACAGCAAAGAAGGTATTTGAGACTGATGAATAAACCATATTATTTGTCTGGAATTAAGTACTGAGGGAAGAAAAAAAAATTCAACTGAAGATAACCTGCATAGTGTTTATAATGACAAGACAAAACTCCTCCAGGAGTAGAGACTGGTAGTTAAGCTGCAGAAAGGTTATTATTATAAGAAATAATAAGGATACAAAGACAAAATTTTAGATTCCTAAGAAATGGCATTACAGCATCACTTAGTACCTGGGTGACTAAAGTAAAAGTAAAGGAGTTTCAAAAGTAGGTTTCTTTCTACTCCAGGAAAAAAATGTTCTCAGGAAGACTTCAAAGCTGAATCTTTATTTACTCTCATTTGGTTTAGATTAATAGACATAGGTATGACTGTAAAATGATCTTATTTAACAAAAACAATTAATTCACCAAAATTTATTCCTAGGTACCAATAACTGGTTAGAAAATGAAAGGAGAAATACAGCATTCACCAAAAATTAACCTCACATAAATTTTTAGTAACTTAAAAATTATACATATATATTATATATATACATATATACCTATATATATAGATAGAAATAAGTCCATATAGATATAGATATATAGTAATATATATAGTAATACTTAAGAACTATCCTTGAAATATCACAGATCTATAATAGGAAAATGTCAAACCTTTATTGTAAAAGATCTATGAAATAAATAAAACTGTACCAAGTTCATGAATTGGAAGAAATAATATTGGAAAGATATTCTAAAACTATTTTATAGGTTGAGTATAAATCAAATTAAAATCACCAACAGTTGTGCTTTTTAGTTGACAAGGCGATCCTGAAGTTTACTTGGAATAATAGAAAATTAAAAGCTAAGAACACTAAAACAAAATGAAATAAAAAGCAGAAAGAATTAGGGTGGAATTTGTTTTACTACATACTTAAAAATATTATAAAGCCACAATAATTAAAATTCTGACCCAACAAGCAACAGAGAGTGATAAAACTGAGCAGCTCAGAAATGAAGACATTCATCCAGATGAGAACTTAGTATACAATGAAATAGTATGAAGAAAAGTGGTGAAAGAATTATTTGATAAATGGTGCTGGGATAATCAGTTGATCATTTAAAAATATATAATGTTAAAACTTCACCTCTTGACATGAATCAAAATACACAAAAGACAGATAAAAGGGTTAAGCTGATGTAAAAATTAACATTTAAAAGTTTTAAATGTAAGGGAGTGTCTATTCCTCAAATCAGAGAATGGCTTCTAAGCCTAAAGAAAATGAGAAAATTCTAAAGGGAAACACAGGTCAAAAAATCTAAAAATAGTTATAATTTTCTTTATTAAAAAATTTAGGGGCGCCTGGGTGGCTCAGTCATTAAGCATCTGCCTGCAGCTCAGGTCGTGATCCCAGGATTCTGGGATCAAGCCCCGCCATCAGGCTCCCTGCTCGGAGGGAAGCCAGCTTCTCCCTCTCCCTCTCCCTCTCCCCTGCCCCTGTTCCCTCTCTCACTGTGTCTCTTTTTAAAAAAAACTTAAATGAGGGCTGCCTGGATGGCTCAGTTGGATAAACGTCTGCCTTTGGGTTAGGTTATGACCACAAGGTCCTGGGATCAAGCCCTGAATCTGGCTCTCTGCTCAGTGGGGAGCCTGCTTCTCCTTATCCCTCTGTCCCTCCCCTCTCTAGTACTTGTGCTCTCACTTTCTCTCTCTCAAATAAATAAAAATCTTTTATAAAAAATTTAAATGCAATAAAATATTGCCACAAATCTGAAAAAGTGAATCTTGGATCACTGAAAAAATTTTTAAAAATTAAAAAAGAAAAGGTTTCTATATATAGAATGATTCATACAAACCAATGAACAAAACAGTAAACTCAAAAACAAGCGCTTACATGACCAAAACAAACAATTCACAGAAGAAAAATACAAACAGCCAGAAAATGTTTTTAAAAACCCCAACCACTCTAGTGATTAAAGAAAATAAAGTTAAAATGACCAAAAAAATGCGTTTGTCCAAGTTATGGAAGATGACATTTCTTGGTGTTGGTCAGGGTGTGGCAGAAAGGCTGCCTTTATCCAGTCCTGAAAGAAAAGTGTCATGGTAGAACTCTAAAATGCAACACAATAAGAACTATTGGGAGCTTTTAAAAATTACTGGCCAGGAATTCATTCCATGACAAACATAGAAATGTGGGGAGATTAATATGGGAAATGTTTTTCAGAGCATTATATACTGGCAAAAAAAAAAAAAAAGCGGGAAGAGATGAGCCACATTTGGGGAATGAGGAAATATCATGAAATATCACATAATCAATAAGATAGTGTTTTGGGGGGTGCCTGGGTGGCTCAGTCTTTAAGCATCTGCCTTCGGCTCAGGTCATGATCCTAGGGTCCTGAGATCGAGCCCCACATTGGGCTCCCTGAACAGCGNATCACATAATCAATAAGATAGTGTTTTGGGGGGTGCCTGGGTGGCTCAGTCTTTAAGCATCTGCCTTCGGCTCAGGTCATGATCCTAGGGTCCTGAGATCGAGCCCCACATTGGGCTCCCTGAACAGCGGGAAAGCCTCCTTCTCTCTTTCCCACTCCCCTTGCTTGTGTTCCCTCTCTCACTGTGTTTCTGTCAAATAAATAAATAAAATCTTTTTAAAAAAAAGACAAAAGATAGTGTTTTGGAAGAATAGTTACTGGAGAAAATGCTGATGATACGTTATAAAAATAGAATATACAATTCAATAAACACTGACAATTTGGTGAAAAGAAGAGTATTAAATGAGAAAAAAAAGAGAAGAAAGGAGAGAGACGGAAGGAAAAAGTGAAGAAAGGGGGAAGGGAGGGAAGAGGGGGAGAGGAAAAAGAAGCAAAGGGAGAAAGGACAGGATAAGAATAACAAAAAAGATGTTTGGGTAGGGAACCCCCAAATGCTCTTGGTGATAATCTTTGTGCCGGGAGATATGCTGTCATTTTACTTTCCCCTATACTTCCATACTTTTGCAAATTCTCCACTGTGACCATATGTTATTTTTATAACCAGAATAACATGATTATTTTTTTAAAAGTCTATTAAGGAGAGAAAATTCATCATGCTGCATCCCTATCAGTCCAAAAAAGAACTAGACCCTGAGAATATCTGCAGACAGGGAGAGTCAAAATAATGAGAGGCTGGCTATACTCCCAGGATGCCAAACCAGTGGGTTAACTTAATTAATTGAAGGAGTAAAGTTTGTTTTTGCTTTCTGGAGACCCACCAGTGGGGTTGAAAAGTCCAATAAGTGCCATGTCATCAATATTTCTGGAAATGGTCTTATAGGTAACAGAGCTATTACTTTGGTCCTACCTGTTCTGACAGGGATACTGAAATCCTATTGTTCTGGTAACTCTGCTGCTACAGGAAAAAAGCCTTCCCTGGTTGTCCCACACACACTCAAAATGTGACATACTTAGGTTTTCTTCCTGTCCCCAACTAGTAAATGTGAAACAATTTCACTGGGTTTATTTTACACCTTTTAAAAATGATCTACTCATTTTTCCAGGGTCAATTTTCAAGCTTAAAGATATTCCAGTCTCTTTTCACCCACCCATTATCTAGAGCCTGCTATTTAACACTCCCACTCAAGGGGCACCTGCGTGGCTCAGTGGGTTAAGCGTTTTGACTCTTGATTTCAGTTTAGGTCATGATCTCAGGGTTGTGAGATCAGGCCCTGCCTCCAGACATGGAGCCCACTTAGGATTCTCTCTCTCCCTCTGCCTCTCCCTGCCCCCCAAAAACTAAATAGTAATAAATAACACTACCATTCAAATGTTAAGGGATAGGAAATTTAGATTATTTTTCCTGCTCTGCTAAAAATCATATTTGGGGAAAGAGGTTAATAAAGATGCAAACAGAAATTGAGACATTGTTTGCAAAAATAAAATCTTTTTTAAAGAATGGAGGGTGGCGGTTGAATCTAATTAAATACACCCAAGCATCTTGTGTATCATGCTGTATGTATCTTGGAATAGCAGCTTAACAAAAAGTTGTTGGCTGAATTGTTTGATTTATCTATGCTATTCCATTTTCCCACGATGGGAATTCATAAATAGGATGTAATTAGAATGCATGATAGCACAGATCACATCTGTCAAATGACAAATTCTGGTCACCTTAAGGTAATACTTCACCCAGTTAAGCCAATTGAGTTGACAAAACAAAAAGGTCTTTCTTCTTTAATAAGTTAAAGAAGCAAATAAACTGCTTCATATAAATGCACACCTGTCATTAGGATAAAAATCAGTGGTGGCATCTGGGCCAGCCGTTTTACATATATTTTTACTAGTTACCTGTTTTGTGTACCATTAAGCTATAATCAGAATTGTTGCTATCTGTTATTAGGAGGCTATATTTTAGTTTGTACTCAGCCAAATGACATGTTTTTAACTCTTACAAAACCCACAATAATGTTAGGCATTTACCAATCTCAAAGAGTATAGCCCTATTTTTAAATCGAAACCTATTTTAACTTCTATCATTTGAATGTAATTTACATCGACTTACTTGCTATTTTTAATAATTAATAGCATTTTAAATGCTATCCCTTTCACATAGGTAGCTCTGAGTTAGAAGGAACTAAGACAGAGTTCCATGAGCCTAGATCTGCAGCCGACCTCTGCTTTTCCATAGCCTTAAAGTTGAAGTTAAGAAGGAGGCAGTATCAGAGCTGGCATTATTTTCTTGAGTTCTTAATTTTTAAATTTCACGTTCAAAAGAAATGGCAGTGGCCTTTGCACAGGTCATTTCTTTTGACAGAACAGAAATGGGAAGAGACTCATATATATTTTTGAAACCTCCCCAGTATGGCACACCATGACATGTGATCAATGGATCCTCATGCTTTGATATGTTACAGCGGGAACTTTCAGAAATGACTTACTGGGTTGTACATCTGATTGAACAACTGCTCAGCTTGCTACATTGCAAAGTTGGGGAGGCATTGAAGCACAGACAGGGAAAGAAGGAAAGATCCAGAAAAACAGCATTAGCTCAACAAATCCAGTGCATTTGCACAGACGAACTGGTTGTTAAAAAAGAAGAAATTTCAGTTTCTAAACATTCCACAATGAAAGTGAGAGGCTCTAGGGAAACAGAAATGTTGACTTTGGCTCCTAAAAAAGAATAGCTGGAATAAGAAATTTAAGGTTTGTGTTACTTTCCCTTTCTCAAGTTAAATAACCCATGAAATAAAGAAAGCTGTCCACTTTTGATGATACATGAAGTGCTGGCCTCTAGCAATGAATCAGAAGAAGTACTTTTGGCCAAGCCTGCAATTTATTACCTGAACTTCAAAGATGGCAATAATAAAAGATTAATTAAATCTTATCATTGAATTTATAGCTCTTCTTTCATATTAACACAAGCCTGAAGTTTCTATTCAGTCTAATTTTAGGAAAATATAGATCAGCAAACAGCAGGTTAGCAATAGCAAAATATCAGTAAGCAAGACATTACAAGATTAACAGTAAATGGGGAGAAAAAAATTAAGTCATCAGGAAGAATAAAAGGAACCAAATACAGTATTATCCATTGCCCATTAGCAGTTTCTACTATTAGTTCATAATTAATAAAAATGTAATTTTTAGTGACTATCCTATTACGGTCCAAGTGCTTCAGACTTTATAAAGCTCTCCAGTCTATTTTGTGTAGAAGATTTCAATTTTTGTGGATTTAAATGTACTGAATATTATCTTAAATATCACTCTCAGCTTCTATTTCTTAAATACCTACATCATTAACTTGGGGCTCAACATCAAGGTGTAGAAGGTGAAATACTGTAGGAACTTTCACTTTGCTTTAAGCTGAGACATGTGCCTTTAAAGAGCCTGAATTTTTCATTTGTTCAACTTTGATGAAATAAATTATAATTTTACCATGGTTAAAAAGAAAACCCACTCTCCTCAAAGATGATATTAATTGGAAACTACCAAATCATAACATTTCGATTTGTTTCATCTCAACTGATTTCTAGTTAGATAAAGTAAAATTACTTCTACATATTGAACATCACATACTCTTTTGAAAGACAAAATTATCCACATGTCACTAATGAGGTTCTTCTCAACCCCTGAGTGTCTACTTAAGATTAATGAATGCAGTAATTTGTAAAACACACTCATAACTCGTTGTTGCGCATCGTGGTTACTATCATTTTATCAACCTCATTAATGTCAGGAAAACTTTCCTCACACATGAATATGTGATGGCATTGTTTTTAAGATATGGGATAAATGTGTAAGGAACAGTTTCTTTTCTGCTTATAACCATTTTTCATCATGAAGTATTTGGAGACTTGAATTAACAGTCCAATAAAGAGTTAAAAGAAACTAGGCATATGAATGTTCTCCACAAACTTTTATGTAAAAACTCACCTTACCAATGTGAAGAATTGTACATAAGACAAAAATAAATTTAAATCCAATTTAGATCCCATTGTCACTGGCAAAACAAGGTTTCTGTTCAGCTAAACACATCTACGATGTTGTGTATATTTTATGGCAAAAATACATGGCCGCTCACAAATCTTGAGCAAAATTCCACAGGGAATTCATGGTTTATTTATGACATAATAAAACTATTATGTTTTCAGCTTTCATTTAGTAACCCTTTATATTTTATTCACAAGTCACATACCCTTTTATTTAAAAGGAGGCCCAGACACTCCTTAAGCTTTTATAGCTGCTTATTTTTCCATGAGTAAATGATGTGTTTATATGTATATTCACATGCTGTTGGCTTATATTTTCAAATATTTCATGTAGATCTCAATTCTTTTTAAGGTGATGGGTACTTGAGGTTTTTACGGAACTATTTATTAGCAGAAATTAAAGACTACTAGAAAAAGTATTTTAAACTTTTGAATTTAGTTGATGCTAGAGAGCCAAAAATAACAAAATAGCATCTGCAGGTTAGGTATGAAAATATTTAAATTATAATTACCTTATTTAATTTCACTGTGCTATGTATTTAGGAGATAATATAAGCAAACATTATTTATATACTTAGAAATAAGTTATCTTTTCATAAATTAAATAAGTCCTTACAGCAAGACAACTGTATTTGTTAGTTTAATCCTGGTGATGTGGCAGAATGTTAAAATATTGTCAGGAATAATGCTAAAATGCTTACAGGATTCGCTCTGTGAGTTTCAGCACACAATGTCAACCTAAGAGTTTAAGGAAACAACATGCTCTGAGTGATTCTTTGGGCAAATCAGAGCTACGCTGAAAGAAACTAAATTGAAATGCATAGACATTCACTTATTAAACTAGTCAAGTCATATACATGGAAACTGTAAGTGTCAATATGGGAAACTTCTCTTTTTAATTACTAGAGGGCTTCAAATTATGAAGGTGACCTACACTGAAAGGGAGTATATCAACTATGTATCTGCAGAAATAATATATGTGGTGACCTCAGCTCCACAATGGCTACAGAGAGTTGATGAAGGTATCTTTCATGGCCAGGTCTAATTGAGGTCCTCCTTCTTCAGGACTCAGTACAATGCAGTTGAGGTAAGCTAAAGCAAAGCAAGTCAATGAAGTTCTCTCACAGTTATCTTAGGGCTGCCTTGTGATCACAAAATTGTTCATTAAATTAAAAGTACCTTTCCTAGGTTCATTTCTTGATATGTACATGTATGTATAACATATTACAGAACACATTCATGTATGCGTTAAGAATGTATTATCATATACCTAATGCATAAATAGCCAAGTCAACTGCCATTTAAGCACCTTCAAATGGGCCATTTAAATTCTTCTATTTATTGTTTGAGATTTCCACTTGACTAGATATTGCATGAAAAAACCAAGACCGTGAGTGGATTGGAAAGTAGATTTGCAATACAGAGATTTTTCTTGCTGTTTTGCTGTAGAGCGATTTGATCTCTATTTTTTTCAGTAAGGAGAATTTACTAGTGTGAAATTTCTCAGGACAACTTCCTAAAATTCCGTGAACAGAGTATATCACATTTCAGTTATATATTGCATCATACAAAATAGTAATATTCATTTTTTTAAATATTCAGAATAATTTCTCCACAGATATATGATGCTTTAACATCCTTATCATCCACATCATATATTTTCATAACTTTAGCAAATAAATCCCCATTCCAGTGTACTATAAATTATATATAGCCAAATTTTATTACATGCTTTGCTTGATTATTTAGATTCTTATCACCTCTTTTGAATTAAGTTTATAAGTTGTCAAAGGGAAACAAAATGCTTAAACTCATAAAATTATGAGTTTTATATGAACAATGAGTGCAGACGTACCAAACAACACAGGGAAAAAGTCAAAGGAATGATGCATGACTAGAAAGGTACTCCACAAAAATGTCCAGTTCAGAGAAAACATGTTAATGCTGTAAGGATCCTGTTCTCTTTTCCAAAGTCTTCTACATTCAACAAGCTTTCTAAGATAGTGAGGTCATTTCTGGTTAAGTACAAATAGTCACCCCACAGATATTCTAGGGACTTTGACAATTTGGGTGGACTTCGAGAAATTTAATATTGTCAGGTAAACTTTTAAAAAGCTTCAATACAAAAATTAACCTACTTCTGGAAGTAGTAAAAGTTTATCAACGTATAATGGGATCCCCAGATTCTTTGATTTGTTACAAATATTTTGACTTTTATTTTTATAGTTGAGATTTACCCAGAGAGTAGCAGCTTATTCTTATAATATTTTTTTTACTTCCACTACTATTTTCATCTATTTTTCAAGTTTTTTTCCAGACAGGAAACCTAAGATATTTTTTCAGGTTCACTGGCCAATTTGATGCAGACTTCGTAAGTTAAGAGTGCCTAATTCTCTTATCAGCAGACAGCAAAAGATAAGGGGTTTGTTTCTTTACAAAATATCTCTTCCTTTTCCATTTTACAAATTCATTGTAAAATGAGCAACTTTTTTTCTTGGATTTCACTTACCTTTTTTAACTGTGCTTCCAATTTGCTACATTCTTCTTTCTTTTGTTCAATGGCTATTTCTAGAGATTTTAATTTGGAGTCCCTTTTCAGCCCTGCTGAGGCTAATGAAGATGCATGCTCCTTGAGGTCAATTAAACTAGACTGAAAGAAAAGAACACTAGTAAGTAAAACACTGCAATTTCTACTAGTCTTCAATTTGAATACATTGATTCTCTGCATAGTAATGAAGTGTGCATTAGACAGAAAGGGTAAATATAGTCTTACTAAGGTAACAATAGCCAGCTCTGCCCAGGAAATTAAAATTGGCCAGCTTACAGAACAGAGAAGTATCTAATTGTAGTAGAATCAAATGTGACCAAATGGTGTGGTCAGTAAATGCATGTTTCACGTCTCAAAGTCATGCTAATGATGTAAGTCCCAAGGTGGTCTTTACATGTCATGGCAAAACAGACACCCTGAACCTTCCATTTACATTTATTGCTGTCAAGTAGTGCAGACTCTAAGACAAATATGAAAGAAAATAGTAACTTTAATGCTTCCTCCCCAAAGGGCAAATCAAATACAATAGAAGCATCCTGTTAAGTTTTTTATCAAATTCCATTTCTTTAATAGAAAAATAACCAATGTTTTTTAAGATACCTTCTATAGAATCAAAGATAAAATTATTTTAAAATTTAGAGTAGACTTTACGACCCAGTCCTTTGTAAATCCAAATTCAACAGATATAATAAATCTCCCCAACTCAGACATGGGTTTGCCTAAATTGTTCCACTCATCAATCATGCCCAGAAACCAAGAGCTCCCTTGGACAGTCTGAATTTCAAAAAGTAAAGAAGTAACTATATGCATGTATCATGGACTATAACTTTGTTTAGCTAAGAAGGCAAAGTCTACTGCCAAACATGAAATGATTACCAGCATCTAATAATGTAACCAAAATATTCAGGTATTACCCAAAATCAGACTTTGTGAGTTTCCTTTATAACCGGTTGCAGCACCTAGAAGTACACTAAGCACACAGTGGCCACTCAGTAAATGATATTACCTAATATTTTGTGTCTGGGCTACTTCCTGGGCCCTGGAATAACCTTGTTGATAAAGATAATACCACCATCATTCAGCAAACTACCCAGCTCCTAACAACCCTCTGAAGGACAGAATAGCTACTCTCATCTTTCAGGTCAAGAAACTGAGGCTCACATGAACTGTCTTCTCCAAGGTTCCTGACTTATTAAAGGAAGAAATAGGTCTCAAACCCAGAACTCTGACTCCAATTTCAATGCTCTTTATCATGCCATTCCCACAGAAATAATAATGGACCTTGCAATCTAGGCATTTTGTCATGACAAAGGTGACTATCGCCCCAACTAAATTATAAGCTGACAACAATTATATGTTGTTTTTCTTTATACATTTTAAATTGCCAGGTCTGATAGCTTTATGTGTCAACTTGGCTAGGCGATATAGTCCCCAGTTATTCAATCAAACACTAATCTAGGTGTTGCTATGCAAGTATTTGTAGATGTGACTAATACCTATCATCAGTTGATTTCAAATAAAGGATATTATTCTTTAAATCTGGGTGGCCTGATCCTATCAGTTGAAAGGCTTTAAGAGCAGGACTAAGATTTCCCTGAGAAGGAAGAAAACCACCTGTGGACTCCTGTGCCAGTTCCTATCTGCAGTGTTTCTAGCCTGCCCTTCCTGATGGCCTACCTTATGAATTTCAGACTTGCCTAGCCAGCCCCCATAACTATGTAAGCCAATTCCTTGCAATAAATTTCTTAACATGGTTAAATTTCTTAATACAGTTCTGTTTTTCTGGTAGAACCTTGATGACACACCCATCCCAGTGGCAGGCACATTACTATACAGGAACAATAAATGCGGAAATGCCTGTCTGAAATCATATAATGTAGGCATTATTTACAAAATTATTTCCATTTAAAGCTATGCTCCACAACATCATCAAGATCTATATTCAATTATATATATATATATATTTTTTTTTTTTAAGGTGCAAATCCATGAATAACACAATCAGTTATTCAAATTGCAAATGAGGTCAAAGCTTCCGTGCATTCTGTTATATACCAACTACAGTAATTAAAGATCCCCTAAGTCAGATTTAGCAGTGAAATAGTAGGAAGAGAATTTACATTCTTTATTTTCATATCAAAGAAATAATCTCTTTTGTAAAAAAACAAAAAACAAAAAATAGTGGCCTTATATTTTAGGGAACATGCATTTTGTTTCTATTACTCATCAAATCTCCCACACTTGGATTCCTCATTTAGACAGTACTTTAATTTGTACAGAATTACCAAAACCCAAGGGCTGAGGTAATAATCTGGGGCTGGAAAATGGACAACATTTTATGCAGTGATACAGCCCAATAGGAGGAAAGAATCTGTAACAGCCCTAAAGGAGTTGGACATTTTCTATGGACAAAAGTAAGTGTGACAGGGCCAGCTGTGGACAACAGCACACATCTCAGAGTTATGGAGACTGAACAAAATAACATGCAATGCCGCTTCTCAAACTTCTGCATCAGCGTATCCCTAAGCAAACTAAAGGGGGTAGAGGTATCCCTCAGAGCATGGGGAGTATAGCCCTACCCATCCTCTCCATAACCCCCAAGCAAAAAATTTCTTTAAAGTATATTTTTTTACTTTAAAAATGCAAGTAGGATTTGTATTCTGCATTCATGTTTGCTCTAGCATGAAAACACTGTTCTAAATTATTTACCATAATGTAAAATCGATATTCCAGAAGAACTGCCACATTTAACCTATACTTTGTGTCTAGCATCGTACTGTATCCCCTAACCTGAAAGTATTCAGAGATCCGGTTGAGCAGCACAGATCAATGTAAAGCACCCAACACAAGGACTGGCATATAATAGGTCCTCGATAAGTGGAGATGTTGTTGTTATTATTATTATTGATATTGTTGTTTTCCCAAGCAAAAGATCATGGGACAGTGAAAAAATACAGAATCCTCTAAGCCACACAAATGTGCTAAGATATCAAGAAAACTTTCAAGGAGCTACATTGTACGCAGTTAGAGTATAGACGAGGGCATAAGGCATCCTGATGAAAGGAGTTCATCAGGTAAATATTTTCCTTTGAACTCGGACAGTTTTGACAAGGAAAGGTAACTATGTCCCCAAACCTTCACAGAGCCCCTCAAACTCACCCTCTAGTCTGTTGAGGCTCCCATGAGTAGGACTATCAGCATGGTTCATTTGTTTTTCCAGACTCACCTCTTTTTCAGTCAGTTCAGCTTGTAAAGCATTGACCTTCTCTTTCAGATCTTTGTTCTCTTTTCGGAAAGACTCTATCTCTTCTAGTCTTTCCCGATCATCTCTCTCCCGCTGTTCTTTCAAACGCTCAATTATTCTCTCCTGTGAAGAAATTATCAAAAAAGAAATGAGAAACCATCAGTATGTGTCAAGGCATGCTACAAAAGGAAACGTGAGGCAATAAATGTAAGAAATGCTCTACATGAGTCAACACATTCAAGATAGTCAAACTTGGGTTTGTGAAGAGAGGCTGTGCATAACAGCATTTGGTAATATGGCTTTTGGCTTACTAATAAAAGTCAGCACCAGAGCATTGCAAGGGATCTTAATATTTAAGCTCTGAGGCTGTTCTTGCTTCATGGTGGTTCTTGGGAAATTCCAAAAGCAGTTCTGGAAGGGAGAGGTTTAGGCATCAAGACTCTAGACTTATTAAAGCCTTTAATGGACAAGTGGAAGAAGCACAACTAACCTCTTGGTTCAACCCTCTTTGCTTGGTTTTCCTATCTGATATCAAAGAAAAAACTTCCTTAGTTTCTGAAGACTCAGCTCTGGCTAGAAAGGGGATCTAAGTGGGGCAAGACCTACACCCCCTAGAACTTAGGTCTGAACTCACAGTGAGAACTTGAGACAAAATAAAGAATGAGCTCATTGGATAAGTGATTTGCCAATGTGCCTGGAGATGGTCATTTTCCACCATATTTTTCCAATGGCTTCTTGG
Source organism: Ailurus styani (assembly GCA_002007465.1). NCBI lineage: Eukaryota > Metazoa > Chordata > Mammalia > Carnivora > Ailuridae > Ailurus > Ailurus styani. The sequence continues at coordinate 691,187 of LNAC01000358.1, forward strand.
CAATCAGTAGAGACTCCAAAACATTGCTTTAATTTGACAAAGTTCAAATAGCGGCTTTCCTTTACTGAGAGCTTACTACATGCTAGGCACTGCGATGTGCCCATGTAGACCTCATCACAACTGCACAGTCTGAACCAGTGCTACTAGTAACAGTATCGTAGGAAACCCAGGCCCAGAGACCAGCTAACTCAACCAAGGTGACCCAGCACATAAATAGAAGGCACAGTCTAGCATCCAGGGCTCTCTGAGTCTTAGCCATGTCCATGAGACCACGCTGCCACAAACAGATGCATGGTGCCAGTTAAGGAGATCTGAGAACCTTGCATCCCTTGACTTACATGCTGAAATGAAAACACTGGTCCGGTAGACATGTTCTCCAAAAATGTGGAATCTTACCAGTATCAAAATAAAAGCCTTCTTCTTTTTAAGTAAAATTGCATTAGGGTAAAGTTTGAGCTAGATTTCTAAATTTGTTTCGAATTACCTAACACATATGTGAACTTCCTTTAGGATGGCAACATTAAAAAATACTGGTGCAACAACTACTCTTAAGGATCCTGGTATTTTTATATTCTTACAAGTATGTAGTATGAGACAAGGCCTGATACGTAAGACAACATAAAACAGTATGTGATGCAGAGGGAGGTTAGTTTGAACACTTAGCCTGTGATTTAAGTTCCCCCAGGGAAGCAACTGTTCTACCCCAATGACAATAATTTATGTATCTAATGCTTTCAAGGAAAAAAAGAAGTATCATTATTTTTTTGCAATTAGCTAAAAACACTTTAAAATGAAGTATATTATTACAATAGTGGGGGTGAAAACAGAACAAATCGGTCTACTAATTGCCTACATTTGTTTCTTCTTGATTCCAGTTACAGTCCTATTTGACTCTGTCTGTGACACTGGTGAGTGGATGATTATGCCATCTACAAAAGAAGAAAATGGCCTCAGTGCACAGGAAGTCTCTCAAGGGCTTTTAAAATTTTCAGCAGCTGAACCCTTACTGCCTTATGCCTACACTTATTGCAAAAGCATCACAACTGGTCACTTGGCCACCAGGCCCCGTCCATGCCATCGCTACCACCACATGAGCTGTTGGAGTGACATTTTTTTTAAGTCCCAAACAGTGTCACCTCACTACTTGGAAACTTTCCCAGGAATTGGTCTGGCTGGATCGTGTGACTTTATTTCCACTCGGTGCTCTTCATATGGTTTTACTGCATGTCCATCCTCCCGGCCTAGCTTTCCAAAGGGCACCACTCAAATCCTGTGACTCTTAACTCAGGGCTGGGCAAACTGTCTGGCATACAACAGGCAATTAAAGAAGCTGAAGGAAGGAATAAGAAGAATAAGAACTCAACTTAGGGATTGTCTTAGCTTCAAAGGAAGAGAAATAAAATTAAGTATGCATGTTAACATCCAGAAGGTGTCAGAGTCATTTGGTAAGTAGGTTGATTTGCTCTAAGCACTTGTACTATTGACTGGGCATCGATGACAAAAAAAATCAGCAAGCACTATAATGTTTTTAAGTGTTATTGATGATTCAATACTACAAAATATTTCTCCGTCAATCACAAAACTAATTTAACTGTCAGCCACGCAGGGCCAGATGTCAAAAACATGTGTTAAAAGGCCCTAATACACCATGATCTACTTGATTAACAACTAACTTGCAGAAATTCCAACAATGTGTTCTTGTTTTAGTCTTATTTGCATTGGCAAGTGTTTCTTATGCACTCATCTGGCTTTGCACAGGTCTAATCTATTTGTGCTTTATCACTGAGCGGGAACTGAATTACAGCAGCCTCCGGCTCTGCTATCTGCCTTTCTCAACTGCTTATCTGCTATGTGGCTACAGCTAGGCTTGGCGAGACCAGCTTTATAAATACTATGGGTTCCGTCTCTTGAGCTTCTGTGTGTCAATCCTAGAACTAAGTCATACTCAATCTTAACTTGCTCAGTGGCATTATTTTTTGTACTGTGGATATGTATATAAATTCTTAGAAACTAAAATGGATAACACACTCCCCAAAGGTCATAATTCAAGTGGAATGGTGAACAGTGGCTAATAGGTTCTATTCATCAGCCAAATGACAGCAAATAATTAGATGCTCTTATGAGTCCATGAATTTTAATCAATTTATTTTTTGTACCATATCTTGTTCCAGGGGATCTGTTCAATTAAATGTGCATAAAACTGGAACTTGTGACGGAAGGGCCATTAAAGGTGATCGTGATGTTGTCAAAACCACAGTTATCGAAAGGTTTGAATTTCAGTCCCATTCCATCATCCATGAGCTGAGTGACCTTGGTATAGTCCAGGGGATGCAACAAAGTCCCAATATAGGGCCAACTTAGACAGATTAGAAGTGACTTCCTGGAGCACTGGGTTGAGAAGTTAGCATGCACCATGGTCTATCCATGACATCCACCTAGCACCCAGAAATGGGGAATGGTGATGCACCTGTTCAAAATTTTCAGTTCTGGGCAAGTCATTTCAGCTCACTAAGGTCACTTCCCATCTTAAAAATGGAAGAGCATAGCTTTGTTATTTCTCAAAGTGTGGTCATTGGACCATTTTCATCAGAATCGCTGGCAGGCTGACAAACCATAAGAGACTCCTAATATCGCAAAACAAACTGAGGGTTACTGGGGGGTGGGAGGGTAGGGCTAGGGTGGATGGGTTATGGACATTGGGGAGGGTTTGTGCTTTGGTGAATGCTGTGAAAGATGTAAGCCTGATGATTCACAGACCTGTACCCCTTGGGCAAAGAATAAAAATAAAATTAAAAAAAAAAATCACAAGTACCGGGGCGGCTGGGTGGCTCAGTCATTAAGTGTCTGCCTTAGGCTCAGGTCATGATCCCACAGTCCTGGGATCAAGCACCACATCGAGCTCCCTGCTCACTAGAGAGCCTGCCTCTCCCTCTCCTCCCTGCTTGTGTACTCTCTCTCGCTATCTCTGTCTCTCTCTCAAATAAATAAATAAATAAATAATCTTTTTTAAAAAGTCACAGGTTCCTTGGCCCCACGGAAAAGCAAGTGAATCAGAATCACTAGGAAATGGGACCCAGGAAACTGTATCTTAAGAAGCTCCCTAGATGATAAGATTATTTGGATACACATAAAAGTTTGATTCTGGAATGAATACTTAAAAGGAATCTACTATTCTTTGTCCCGTGATAAAGAACCTTTCCAGTTCCTATCCAATGTTTTTGTCTGTCTGTGCTTTTCAAAAACACTAACATTCTGATTTTGTCACCTTTTGAAAATTCCCTTCAAATGAATTGATCTGTGTTTACTTTTAGTCTTCATTACTGTGAAAAGCTAAAAGTCAAATGCAAATAAGCTTTGAAAACTAAAAGCTCACAGACCAAAGCTGGCCTACCTCACATTTGGCTTGAGCATCATAATATTTAAAAACTGATCTTGAATGGTTTGAGGGAGGTCAAGGACTCTGCCACGTGCCACAGTTGCCAGCAGTCCCTACTGCCTTACACCAAACCCACTTCCCTCATTTTTGTTTTCTGCCTGGCTCTTCAAGGTATCTAACTACTCAACTCCTCATCTACTGCCTAATTCAGAGTTCATGTGCCTGAGATCGTGGTTCAGCAAACGGAATTAATTATTATCAAGGTAGTTCCAAAGAGAATGGAACTTAGAGGTCAGCTAATTTAAATGTGCATTTTGAAAATAATGCACTAAGAGAAGAGGCTTGCCCTACATGATGCAACTGTCAAGTGGTGGCATGAGTATGAGGGGGCAGACTCTCACAGACCTCAGCCTTCCTTCCCAGTCATCCCCTCAGTCTCAAAGGAAGTGCTTAAATAAAAGGAACAGCTTCAGATTTGGGAATTGTTTGGGGATTTAAACTAGAATAAATCAAATCTTAATAGGGCCAGGGGAAAAAATGATAAAATCCTGCCAAGAATCCATGACATGGAAAAAGTATATGGTATATGTTTACTTCTGTAAAGTTGCAGAAAGAAATTGAGAGGTAGTAATGCACCGACATCGTATCCCCCAAAAACTGCAAACAGGACACATAATCATTAATATTTTTGAACCAACATTCCCCCATTCAAATTTTTACAAACAAAATTACTAGAGAGTTTTGGTAGTAAATTCTTGAGAATTTTTAAAAGAGTATTTTCCCTGAAGAATCATCTTGTTTATTCTTTTAGGTTTTCAAGTAAAATCTTATATCTTTATAATTCAATATTAAAGTTATAATGTTAAAATTTCTCTCTAGCCATAGAATTACGGCTCTTCCTTTTAGCATCTCTATTTTTTTATGTAGTGCTATGGCTCTCGGACTGGAGTGAACGATCACAATGACTGGATGTTTGCTCCAGGAACTTGCTAAAGTGCAGAATCCCAGGCCCTCTCAAAGTTCTGGTTTAGTAGGTATAGATGGAACCTAATGATTTAGATTTTTAACAGGCACCTCCTGATGATTCTGATGTAGACGTCAAAGAAGCCTTCTTTAAGATACACTGGCTTAAAAAAATCTGTGGGCCATTTAATCTAATGCCTTTATTTCCACAAGTTTGAGGTGCCGGGCAAGAGTTTCTTGCCAAGGCCATCCAGTTAGTTAGTGGCAGGGCTGGGACTAGCTCCTACCCAGGTCTCCTTCCACTTGACTTCATTGCTACAGTTCATAGATAATGGGGACTATAGGAGACAGGCAGTCTAGCTCCCAAGTTCACATCCTTGACTACTGTATAACACAGCTTTTCAGGAAGCTGAACTCCTAGAAGAGGAATTGAATTTGCAGAAAGTAAAGGACATTCCAGGTTAGGTAAGAGTGTGGGCAACGGCTCTGGAGAAGGAAGGAATATGCCGGACTTGAAGATCTAGGCTAGCGTACCTAGAATATGGAGAACGAGGGAAGAGAGATGGGGGATGAGGCTGGGAAAAAAGGAAGGAAAGAAGGAAAAAGAGGGAAGGTAGAGGAAGCGGGGGGTGGGAAGAGTAAATGAGGGAGGGAAGAAGAATAAGAAGGAGAAAGGGAAAGAGGGTAGGAGGATGGAAAGGGGAAAGGAGTAAGGCACGCAGGCAGAGAGGTAATTGATAAGATACAAGCCAGATCAGATGAAGGGAGGGAGTATATGTGCCAGGTTAAGGATTTTGGTTTTAATCATCCTAAGAACAGTAACAAGCTAGTGAAGGTTTTTAGGCAGGACCAAATGTGATGTGATCAGGATTGCATTTCAAGGCTCTCCTGGCTTATTTAATGTGCCAAGCATACTGAGGAGGGCTAACATGGGAGTGGGAGGTCCAGCTGGGAAGACGGGCAGTGTGAGCACATGGAGAAAAGCGGGCACATTTAGATCATCTCCTCCCAACCACGCTTCCCTAAATCCTGACACCCCCATTTTTCAGCCCAAGCTCACCTTTTCTGACAAAGCCTCTTCGAGTGTTGCTAGTGCAGTATCTGTATTACTGGAATCCGTCTGCAAGGACTTCACTCTGTCTTTCAGATTGGTTAGTTGTTTGTCTTTATCCCTAAGTTGTTCTTGCAAGTTTTCAATCTGAAAATAAAGATCACCATATTTAATGCATATTTTATAACATATCCAACGCCAAGTTTCCTGAATTGGACCTGTTTTTAAAAAATAGACCCCAGGTTACGGACATTGTCAGCATTGAAGTTACAGTGACTTAGAATCAAGGTCATTTTGATGAGAACTCATCCTTCCATGTTATTCAACTTTGTATTTAAATGGTGCTACAAATGAGCAGACTACCTCTTTCCATTCAGATGCAAGCCCTTCAGACATGTAAGCATTGCTATTTCTACCTATTTCTAATCCTCCTACCAAACCAGTCCATAATCTAATCTTCGTACAGTGAATCAGAGAAATACATATAGAGGATTTTTTCATTCAGTGAAAAGACATGTATTGGGTGCCCATTCTGCATCAAGCACCATATCAGTAAATGGCAGAACTTATGTAGTCATTCACTCACTCCTTTATTCAGTATTAAACTTTGTGATATGCCAAATGTTGTCAAGTGGCTGTTTCAAAGTAACCACATGAAAAGCCAAGTAGGTTATCATCAGTAGACTGTTAATGGGAAGAACTTGTGATATAAATCAAATACAACAAGTACTAAACACTCCATTTGGCAACTAAGTCATGTGCTGGCAACCAACCAGCCACTTTTATCCACTATCTGCAGCCTGAAATAAACACACCAAAATAGCTGATTATAACGCCTGCCCATGAGCAGCAGCAAGGACCTTTCCCGGGCATTGCGTACATTATCATTCATGTTTTTATTCTCTGCTTTCAAACTATGTATTTCTTATCTAAGGATTAAAAAAAGCCCACTGTACAAACAATTTATTCGTATTAAGGGTTTTAAAGTGACAAGTAAAAAAAGCAGTACAACTCTAAGATAAGTCCATTCAAAATATTTGTATTCTGCACCCAGGCTTTCGCAGGAAATCATTCCAAATGCATGTTTAACAATGTGTGACTTAAACAAATTTTTGGATTATTCGATTCATTTAGCATAAATCTGGAATACAACACAAATAATGACAGCAGTCGCAGCAACAAGGAGAAGAGGGTGACAGTTGAGATGGCAATAGCAGCAGAAGCAAAATAGCTCTGAATGCAAAAACAATGACACTCAACTGGCAGGATGTGGGACTTGGCTAATTTTTCCAATGGTTACAAGGGATTTGAACTAACAGAGATGGACTTTTTCCCTTCCTACCTTCCTTCTCCCTTCCTTCTTCCTTCTTTCCCTTCTCTTTCCCACCACTGTACCTTTCTAATAAGACATGTTTTCTGCCTTGAGACAGACACCCTGGAAACTCAAGTTATAGATCAAATAATTAGCCTTCTCCTTCATCAAAATGCAATGTATTCCTGCCCACCTACACTGAGAATTCACTCAAAAGGCATAATCATCTGCAGTCAAAACAAAGGCTTTCTCCATTCCAGACAAGCGTTCATGTGCTTACACAACACCATAAATAAATATAAAGGTAAACAAGAATGTGGCTGGTTACATGTCAGAATGATACTCGTTATATAAAAGAAGCCAACAGCTGAGAGAACTGGCTCTTCAAGTAGACTGTGTGCTATTATTCTGAGTACACCCACACCCACGGATACATTTATGTACACAAATATGTGTAAATCCATGGTGGTTCCAAGCAAACTCATTAGGCACCCCCTGTTGCCCTAGGAGACGGTGCCCTGGACAGGACAGAGGACACCTTCTCTCAGGGCACCAGCCCTGGGGCAGTGGTAGGCACTGATTTCAAGGGACTTTGGGCACTGGAAATAGAGGCTAAAGAAGACTATAAGCCTGTGAGAGACTCCTTGGGGCCTCCCCAAATCACTGAGAGGACTGAAGAAGTTTAGGGCAAGGGTCCTACCAGGTAATGTAACACTTTGTATTTTTTGGTTTTCTGATAGTAGCCACCCTAATGGACATGAGATGGTGTCTCCTTATAGTTGGTTTGTCTCCTTATACCTTGATTTTCATTTCCCTAATGACTAATGATGTCAAGTGATCTTTTCATGTGCTTACTAGCCATCTGTATATCTTCTTGAGAGAAATACCTATTCAAGCCTTTTGCCCATTTTTGAATCACGTTGTTTGAATTTTTTGCTGTTGTTGAGTTTTAGGAATTCTCTATATATTCTGCATATTAACTGTTTGTCACATACATAATTTATAAATATTTTCTCCAATTCTATGGCTTGCCTTTTTACTCTGCTGATATTCTTTTGATGTGTAAATTCCCCCATTAATACTACTTTCTCTACATTCCATAAGTTTTGGTACATTGCACTTTTGTTTTCATCCACCTTAGTACTTTTTCATTTCTCTTGTGATTTGTTTTGATCCATGCATTTTTTTAAAAGATTTTTTATTTATTTATTTGACACACAGAGAGAGATCAAATCACAAGTAGGCAGAGAGGCAGGCAGAGAGAGAGGAGGAAGCAGGCTCCCCGCTGAGCAGGGATCCCGACTCAGGCCTCGAACCCACGACCCTGAGATCATGACCTGAGCCGAAGGCAGAGGCTTTGACCCACTGAGCCACCCAGGCGCCCTGATCCATGCATTTTTTAAAAGTGTGTTGTTTAGGGCGCCTGGGTGGCTCAGTGGGTTAAATCCTCTGCTTTCGGCTCAGGTCATGATCTCAGGGTCCTGGGATCGAGGCCCGGGCTCTCTGCTCAGCAGGGAGCCTGCTTCCTCCTCTCTCTCTCTGCCTGCCTCTCTGCCTACTTGTGATTTCTCTCTCTGTGTGTCAAATAAATAAATAAAATCTTTTTTAAAAATACCATTTAAAAAAAGTGTGTTGTTTAATTTCCACAAATTTGCAAAATTTCCAGTTTTTCTGTTACTGATTTCTAACTTCATCCTTTTGTGGTTAGAGAAGATACTTTCTATGATATCCCTCTTTTAAAAACTATTGAGACTTAATCTGTGGGCTATCATATGGTCTAGCCTGGGTAATGTCCCATGTGTACTTAAAAAGAACGAACATGCTGTCATTGTAGGATAGACTGTTCCTAATAGGTCTTTTAGATCTTAATGATTTATTTTGTTGTTTAAATCCTCTATTTCCCTACTATCTTCTCTCTGATTATTTTATTATTGAGAGTGGAGTACAGACATCTCCAACTATTATCGCAAAACTATCTTTTTTCTCTTTCAGTTCTATCAGTTTTTGCTTCACATATTTTGATGGTCTGGCATTAAGTTCATAAATGTCTGTAACTGTCATATCATCTCATATTGAAACTTTCATTAATTTACAAGGCCTTTATTTGTCTATTGTAAACTTTTCTGACTTAAAGTCTGTTTTGTCTCTTTCATTTACTACTTGCATAGAACATATTTCTCCATCCTTTCACTTTCAATCTATTTGTGTCTTTGGATCTATAGTGAATCTCTTATAGAAAGCATATAGTTGGATCATAGTGCAGGTGGTGGGGAAGGGTTGTTTGTTTGTTTTTGTGTTCTTAGTCCATTCTGCCCATTTCCATCTTTCAGTTAGAGTCTAATCCATTTACACTTAAAGTACTTACTGAAAAGAAGGGACTTATGTCTGTGATTTTGCTATTTGTTTCTGTAGATCTTACAATGTTTTTGTTCTTCATTTCCCGGATTACTCTCTTCTTTTGTACTTAGTCAATTCTTTGTAGTGAAATGATTAAATTCTATAATCAGTGTGTGTGTGTGTGTGTGTGTGTGTGTGTGTGTGTGTGTGTGTGTGTGTTCTACAGCTATTTTCTTTGTGGTTACCATGGGGATTACTTGTAACATCCTAAATTTGCAACACTTAATTTTAACACTTTGAATTTACACCAGTTTAGCTCCAATAATACACAAAAATTCTGCTCTTTTACAGCTCCATCTCCACCCCTTTTGGTTGCTGAAGTCACAAAATTCTATCTTTATACATTGTGTGTTCCCAAACACAAATAATAATTCTTTTAAATACATTAGCCTCTTACCTAATGTAGAAAATGAAACATGGAGTTACAAACCAAAGTTACATTAATACTAGTTTTTACACTAATAATTTTTGTAAATATATTAGTCTCTTAGGTCATGTAGAACACAGAAAATGGAATCACAAACCATATTACAATAATATTAGCTTTTATAATTGCCCATGTACTTACCTTTATTGAGATTTATTTCTTCACATAGCTTTGGGTTACCATCTAGTGTCTTTTCATTTCACCCGAATGACTCCCTTGAGCATTTCTTGTAGGATAGCTCTAGTGGTAACAAATGCCTAAGCTTTTATTTATCTGGGAATATCTTAATTTTTCCCTCACTGTTTTTTTAAGTTTTTATTTAAATTCAATTTAATTAACATATGGTGTATTATTAGTTTTGGGAATAGAATTTAGTGATTCATCAGTTGCATATAACACTCAGTGCTCGTTACATCAAGTGTTCTCCTTAATGCCCATCACCTAATTACCTCATTCCCCTATACATCCCCCTTCCAGCAACCTGCAGTGTGTTTCCTATAGCTAAAAGTCTTTTATGGTTTGCCTTCCTCTTGAACAATTTTACTGGATATAGGATTCTTGGTTGACAGAAGTTTTTGTTTTTGTTTTTCCTTTTAGCACTTTGATTATATCGACCCACTGTCTTCTGGCCTCCAAAGTTTCTGATCAGAAGTCTGCTTATAATCTTATTTAGGATCCCTTATAAGTGACAAGTCACTTCTCTCTTGATGTTTTCAGATGTATCTCTTTGTCTCTAGATTTCAAAAGTTTGGTTATAATGGGTCTTGGCATGGGTCCCTTTGAATTTACCTTTCTGGGAGCTTACTGAGCTTCCTGGATGTTTATATTCATGTCCTTAATCAAATTTGGAAAGTATCAACCATTATTTCTTCAAATATTCTCTTTGCCCTTTTCTCTCACTTCTCTTTCTAGGACTCTATAATATGTGTGTTCGTCCATTGGATGATGTCCTACACGTCTCTCAGGTTTTTTACTTTACTTCAAATGTATTTCTTTTTGTTTCAAGTTCATTGATTCTTTCCGCTGGCTGCTCAAAGTTGCTTTTAAATCCTTCTAGTAAATTTTTCATTTCAGTTTTTATATTTTTCAGCTCCAGTATTTCCTGTCAGTTTCTTTTGCGTTTTCTATCTTTACACTGTTATTTCCATTTTGCCCATACATTCTTTTCTTTACTTCCCCCACATCGCCCTTTTGTTCTTTGAGTACCTTTAAGAGTGTTGTTTTAAAATCTTTGTCTAGTAGATCTGCCATCAGGTCTTCTCAGGGCCAGTTTCTGTATATTTTTTTTCCCTTCGATTTGACCATACTTTCCCACTTTCTGCTTGCCCTGTGATTTTTGCTGTTGTTGAAAACTGGATGTGGTAACTCTGGAAATCAGAGTCTCCCCATTTCCCAGCATTTGTTGTTCTTTTCTTACTGTTTTAATTGTTTGGGTTTGTTGTCATTGTTGTTGCTGTAGGCTATCTCTGTGCCAAAGATCAGTCCGAGGTGTAAACATAAAGTCTTTTCAAGTCTTTTCTGAGCCCATGTCTTTTCCCAGGTATGTGTCATCATTTTCTAATTTTCCTTATATATGCAGTTGCTCATGAATGTCCTAATTTTCAATGTATGGCTCTCAAAAGAGAAGAAGAGAAAATGAATGAAGAGAAAAAGGACTGCCAGTCCTTTAAGTTGCCTGGAAGTCAGTTCAGCAGAGGAGAAGGGGCTTGCACCAATGTGGGGAGGTGCGACAACAATGGCTGCTGACTCTGACTGTACCTCTGAGATCAGAAGCAACCATCAATGATCAGAACACAGACTCTTTCTATTTGCAAGGTGGGTTTTTTTTTTTTGCCTAGCCTAGCTCTTTCAAGCTGTGTGTAGGCTGCTCCAGGCACACATGTTCAGCTGCCTGCCAATTGGCTAAAGGATGGGAAATGGTTAGATTCCACTGTGTTGAGCTAATATTGACTAAAATTAATGGCATTTTACCATCTCAGTCTTCCTCTGGAAGTTGCAAGCCTTCAACAGACCCCAGAGTTCCAAAATAGTTATATCAGTTAGATTCTGACAGTGCAATCATTGTCTAGATGGAGAGAGACATTCCTGGTGCCTCTGACTCCTCCATCTTCCCAGAATCCTCCTCCAGAAACACTCTTTACCTAACACCAAGGAAGTAGTTGCTAGTATAGGATCCACTAAACCATGGATTTAAATACAAAGATTTAGGGACACCTGGGTAGCTCAGTCAGTAAAGCATCTGTCTTTGGCTCAGGTCATGACCCCAAGGTCTTGGGATGGAGCCCCATGTCACACTTCCCTGTTCAGTGGGGAGTCTGCTTCTCCCTCTATCTCTGCCCCTCCCCCTTCTTGTGTGCCCTCTCTCTCTCTCAAATAAATAATTAAAATAAAATCTTTTTAAAAATAAAATATATACAAAGATTTAAATAAACCCATTGTAGGGTGCCTGGGTGGCTCACTCTTTTAAGCGGCTGCCTTCGGCTCAGGTCATGATCCCAGGGTCCTGGGATTGAGTCCTGCATCGAGCTCCCTGCTTGGCAGGGAGCCTGCTTCTTCCTCTCCCTCTGCCTGCCACTCTGCCTACCTGTGCTCTCTATTTCTCTGTCAAATAAATAAATAAAATATTTAAAAAAAAAAATAAATAGATCAACTATTGTACTGGGTTTCTATCACTGCATGAAAAATCGGCACAAACTTTGCAGGTTAAAACAAAATGAATTTATTATCCCACAATCTATATACCAGAAGTTCAAATATGGTTTCTCTCCCTATGGTCTCGGAAAGCTGATATCAAAAGACCAATCAGCCTGAGCTCTCATCTAGAACATGGGGTCCTCTTTCAATATCATTCACATTGTTGGCATTATTCAGTTCATTGCTGGCTACTGGCTAGCAATTGCTCTCAGCAGCTAAACCTGTCGTAGGTCCTTGCTACATGATACTCTCCATCTTCAAAACTAGCAACAGAGCACTTTTTACATGTCGAATTCCCTCCTCCATGCTTTAAGTTTTTCTGACTTTTCTGTCTCTGACCTCTAGACTCAGATTTACAGTATACAAGTAATTAGTTCAAGCCCACCCTGATAATGTCCCTTTTGGTTAACCCAAGGTCAACTGAATAGCAACCTTAATTACATCTGCAAATTCCCTTTTACATAAAATGTAATCCAAACATTGACATAACACCAGGGAGCCAATGTCATGAGTGCCATCCTAGAATTCTGGGTACTATACCCATATATTTCATCTATAATAAAAAAACAGTCTTTTAAAAGATTCCTTAAACAAATAATTCTGCAAGAGAAATTTATCCAAATCTGAAGAATTAATTATAATGGGATGTGTGAATTTTAACATGGCATTTCTGATCCAGCCATTTTTACCTGGCCTAAAGTTAAAATAAAAATAAACTTAAAGCTTATAAAATAGTTAGGTACCATATGTACCAGACCTCTTCACTACAAGCCAGGCATAGTCCTAAATATGTTTTGTTTTTTTGTTTTTTTAAGACTTTATTTATTTATTTGACAGAGAGAGATTACAAGTAGGCAGAGAGGCAGGCAGAGAGAGAGGAGGAAGCAGAGAGCCCGATGCGGGGCTTGATCCCAGGACCCTGAGATCATGACCTGAGCCAAAGGCAGAGGCTTTAACCCACTGAGCCACCCAGGCGCCCCCTAAATATGTTTTTTTTAAACATTTTATAATGAGATAATTGAGATTTCCATGCAGTTTTAAGAAACAATATAAAGAGATCCTTACACTTGCTACCCAGTTTCCTCTAGTAGTAAAATCTAGCATAACTATAGCATAGTATCACAACCTGGAAACTGATGTTCATACAATCCATTGATCTTACTCAGTTATCACCATTTTTATACACACTTATTGGTGTGTGCGTATGTGTGCATGTGTGTGTTTATCTGTCTGTATCTGTGTCTGTATTTAGTTCTATGCAATTGTATCACATGTATACATTCATGTGACCACTACCAAAGTCAGGATACAGAAAAATTCCATCCCCCAAGGGACCCCTTGTGTTGTCCTTTTATAACTGTACCCACTTATCTCTGTCTTTGTCCCCACCTCTAACCCCTGGCAACAATGAATCAGTCCTCCATTCTCTAACTTTATCATTTCATAACTGTTACATAAATATAGGCACATGATACATAGCATAACCTTTGGCATTGTTTGTCTTTTCAACTCAGTATAATTCTCTGGAAGCCCATGCAAGTTGTTATGTCTATCAATAATTTGTTTTCTTTTATTACTAAGTAGTAGTACATGGTATGGATCTACCAGTCTGTCTAACCATTTACCTGTTAAAGGATATTTGGGTTGTTTCTGGTTTGGGGATATTACAACAAGGCTACTATGCACACTCATGTGCAAGTTTGTTCTATGAACATAAGCTTTCATTTCTCTGAGATAAATGCCACCAGAGTAAAATTTCTGGGTCACAGCACTTGCAATTTAGTTGTGTAAGAAATTGCCAAACTGTTTTCTGGAGTGGCTGTACCATTTTACAGTCCCACCAGCAATGTAGGAATGATCTAGTTTTTCTACATTCCCACCAACACTTTTGGTGTCGTCATTACTTTTTGTTTTAGTAATTCTGATAGATGTACAGTGACATCTCATTGCCATTTTATTTTGCATTTCCCTAATGGTTAATGATTTTGAACATCTTTTCATGTGCTTATTTTCTATCTGTACATCCTCTTCAGTAAATATCTGTTCATGTCTTAAGCCATTTTCTTTGTTTTTTTTTTTTTAAGATTTTACTTATTTATTTGACACAGAGAGAGAGAGAGATCACAAGTAGGCAGAGAGGCAGGCAGAGAGAGAGGAGGAAGCACGCTCCCTGCTGAGCAGGGAGCCTGATGTGGGGCTCCATCCCAGGACGCTGAGATCATGACCTGAGCCTAAGGCAGAGGCTTTAACCCATGGAGCCACCCAGGTGCCCCTTCAGCCATTTTCTAATTGTATTGTTTTGGTTTTGTTTTACTGTTGACTTTTCAGAGTTCTTTTGAGAATATTCTAGATACCAATCCCTTGTAAGATATATGGTTTACACAATTACTTTCCCCCAGTCTGTAGCTTGTCTTTTCATCCTCTTAGGATGTTTCACAGAGCAGAAAGTCCAATTTAGAGATCATGGTTTTAATGTCATTTCTATGAAATCATTACTTAGCCTTAGATTCTGAAGATTTTATCCTATTGTTTTTCTAATACATTTATAGGTTCATGTTTTACATTTAAGTCCATGGTTTACCTTGAGTTAATTTTTTGTATCAGATGTGCGGTTTAGGTCAAAGTTCAATTTTATTGCCTATAGATGTCCAGTTGATCAAACACTATTTGTTTAAAAAAAAGCTTTCTTCCTCCACTGAAATGTCTTTGCACCATTGTAAAATATCAATTAGGCATATTTGTGTATCTAGATTCTCTGTTTCATTCACCTATCTTCCTAACACTCCAATAATAGGAGATTGTCTTGAGTATAGTAGCAGTATAGTAAGGGTTAATATCACCTTTTTTTCCAAGAATGTTTTAAATTAATCTAGGGCTTGTGCATTTCCATACAAAAAATTATAATAAGCTTGTATATGTTCAACAAAAATGCTTGGGGTTTTGAAAGGAATTTCATTAAACCTATAGCTCAATTTGGGGAGAAGTGACATCTTTAATATGTTGAGTTTTGCAAACCACGAATACAGTGCATATCTCAATTTGGTTAGATCCTCTTTGATTTTTTTCATTAACATTTTATAAATTTCCACATACAGATCCTGTACATGTTTTGGTAAATTTATTTCTAAGTATTTCATTTCCTTTAGACTTATAAATGAAATTCTGTCTTTAATTTCAGTTTCCACATATTCATTTTAGTACACAGAAATGTAATTAATTTTTGTTTGTTGATCTTATATCCTGAGATTTTACTGAACTTATTTTATGAACTCAGTAGGAAGTTTTTTCTTTTTAAAGACACTTTATGATTTTCTATATAGACAATCATGTCACCTGCAAAAAAATGATGGCTTTATTTTTCAATTTTTTTTTCTTATCACACTGGTGAGAACTTTGGAGTACTATGTCACATCCTTGCTTTTACCTGAATTTAGGGGAAATATATTTAGTCTTAGTAGTGAAGGACGGATGTTAGCTGTAGATTTTTTGTATAAGTTCCTTTTTTTTTTTT
>LNAC01000358.1:707230-734903 GCA_002007465.1 Ailurus styani
TTTTTTTTTTTTTTTTTTTAAATTTTATTTTTATTATTTGCCCAAGGGGTACAGGTCTGTGAATCATCAGGCTTACATCTTTCACAGCATTCACCAAAGCACAAGAAAGCAGAGGCTTTAACCCACTGAGCCACCCAGGCGCCCTTTGTATAAGTTCCTTACCAAGCTGAGATGATTCTACTCTATTCCTAACTTGCTCAGGATTTTTAATCGTAAATGAGTGTTGAATTTTATCAAATGCAGTTTCTATGTTAAATAATATGACCACATTCCTTCTTCTTTATTCTGTTCATATGGTGGATTACGATGATCGACTTTTTTCAATGATTGATTTTTAAATGTTGAACCAGCCTTGCATACCTGAAATAAATCCCACTTACTCATGATATATTATTCTTTTTATAAATTTCTGCGTTTGATTTTCTAATATTTTGTTAAGGATTTTTTATTTAAGTTCATGAGACATAGCGGTCTGTGGTTTTGGTTTTGGGGGGTTTTGCTTTTTTTTTTAATTGTATTTTTCTATTTTGGGTATCAAGGTCATATTAGCCTCATAAAATAATTGAAAAATATTTTCTCTTCCCTTTTCAGGAGAAATTGAGTATAATTAGCATTAACTCTTTAACTGTTTGGTAAAATTCTCCAGGAAGCTATCTGGGCCTGGAAATATCTCTTGTAGGAGCTTTTAAGTTAAAAGTTTAATTTGTCTAATGGTTATAAGATTATTCAGGTTATGTGTTTCATCTTGGTTAAGATTGATAGTTTGGGGTTTTTGAGGAATTGGACCATTTCTATTAAGATGCCAAATTTATAAGTATAAAGTTGTTTGTAATAGTCCTGTATCAACATTTTTTAAGATTTATTTATTTATTTTAAAGAGAGAGGAAGAGCACACATGCATGTGAATTGGGGGAGGGGCAGAGCAAGCAGACTCCTCACTGAGCATAGAGCACAATGCAGGGCTCACCTCAGGAGCCATGACCTGAGCAAAAACCAAGAGTCAGACGCTTAACCAACTGAGCCACCCAGAGTCCCCTCCTCCATCAACTTCTTAATGGCTATACAATCTGTAATATTTCTTCCTTCATTTCTGATATTGATGATTTTCATCTTTTCTCTTTTCTGTTTTCTCTTTGTCAGTATTGCTGGGTTTTCCTCATTTTCTCTATTGTTTCCATGTTTTCAATTTTATTGATTTCTGCTCTACTATTATTCTTTCTTATAATTGCTTTGGATTTATTTTGTTCTTTTTCTGGTTTATTGAGCTAGAAACTTTGATTTTCACTTGCAACATTTCCTCTTTTCTAATGTAACCATTTAATCCTATAAATTTCCCTCTCAGCACTGCATTAGCTGCATCCTACAAATTTTGATATGTTGTATTTTCATTTTCATTCAGATATAAATATGTATATATTTATACATATGTATATATATATATTCCCTTTTTGACTTCATCTCTGAGGCATAGATTAATATTCACTGAGCATCTTTGTGCTTTTTTAAGATTTTTTTTTTAAGTAATCTCTACACCCAACATGGGGCTCAAACCCACAACTCTGAGATCAAGAGTCACATGATTACCAACTGAGCCAGCCAGGCACCCCTACTTAGTATCTTTGAACCACGGATTAATTGTAGATCCTCATATCTTTCTATTATTGAGTTCTAATTTGATTCCATTATGGTCATAGAACATACTGCATGAGTTAAATTCTTTTAAATAAGTTCAGGTTTGTTCTACAACCCTGAATATGCTCTATCTTAATGAATGTTACATGTACACTTTAAAAAAATGTATAGTTCACAATTGTTGGGTAGAGTGTTCAACAAATGTCAATTAGCTCTTGTTAGTAATATTCAGTTCATCTGTATCTTTACTAATTTTCTATATTTAATTCTATCAGTTGTTGATAGTGAGGTGTCCCCATCTATAATGGATGTCCCCATCTATAATCGTGAATTTGTGAGTTTATCTTTTCAGCTTTATCAGTTTTTATTTCATATATTTTGTTTGATACATACACATTGAGGATCTTCTTAATGAGGATGTCTTCTTAGTGGCTTACTTCTTTTATTATATAGTTTCTCCTATTGTTCCTAGTAATTTTCTTTGCTCTGAAGTCTACCTAATCTGATATTAATATAGCCATTTCTCCTTCTTAAAAATTAAAGTTAGGAGCACTTGGGTGGCTCACTCAGTTAAGTTAAGCTCACTTCCTGATTTTGGCTCAGATCAAAGATGTAAGATTTAGCTCTGTGTTGGGTTCCATGCTAGGCTAGCAGCCTGCTTAAGATTCTCTCTCCCTCTTCCTTTCCCCCTCCCCCCACTCTTTCTCCTTCACACCCTCTCTTAAAAGAATAAATAAGTTAACCTAATATATCTTTTTCCATTATTTTATTTTCAACCTACAATGTCATTGTGTTTGAAGTGAATTTCTTATAGACAGCATATAATTATTCAGAGTTTGGGGGGGGATTGTTTGTTTTGGGCTTTTTCCAGATCCACTTGGATAATCTCTTTTAATTGGTATATCTTGGCTATTTACATAAAGTAATTATTGATACATTAGAGTGTAAGCCTGCCATTTTATTATTTGTTTTATGTTCATTTCCTCCATTTCTTTTTTTGCCTTCCTGAGGATTACTGGATAAATTTTTAGGATTCCATCTTCATTTACTTATATTATTTTTGACTATACAGTTTCACATATTTTCTTAGCAATTGCTGTATGCAGTACAATTTACATATGAAACATGTCATAAGCTGATATAACTGATATAAATGTTTTACCACTTCAGGAGCAGTACCAAAATTGCACTTCCTTAAGGTCCCTTTACCTTCCACACTTTTTAAATCCAATTGTATCATTATTTCCTCTACATACACTGAGCACAACAGATATTGCTATAATTTTTGCTTCAAATGTCAAATATGATTTTTAAAAATCATAAGGATGAAGATAGCTTAAAGTATTTAGCCATATTTTTTCCATTCTACTCTTCTTTCTTCTTTTCTGAAGTTCAAATCCTGCTGTAACCATCTCCTTGCTGTTTAGAGAGAGTTTCCTTTAGCAATTGTTCAAGAGTAGAAGGGGTAGTGACAGATACTCTTGATTTTCCTTTGTCTAAAAATGTCTTTATTTCCCTCTTCATTTCCAAACGATAGTTTCACCAGATAGAGAATTTATGGCTGGCAGTTTTTCTTTCTGTACTTGAATAATAAGCCAATTCTGTCTGGCCTCCATGGTTTCAGATGAGAAATCCAGTCATTTGAATTGGTATCCATCCCCCTATAAATATTGAGTACTTTTTCTCTGGTTGCTCTAAGATTTCTTTTTCTCTTTCTTAGTTTTTAGAGGTTTAATTGTGATGTGTCTTTGGGCTTATACCATCTGGGGTTCACTCATCTTTTTAAATCTGTAGGTTTAGATCTTTTGCCAAATTTGGGGAGTTTACAGTCGTTACTTCTTCAAATATTTATTAGCCTCATATTCTTTCTCATCTCTTTCTGGGGCTCTGATGATATGTTAGATCTTTTATTATAAAAATCACAGTTCCCTGAGCTCTATTCATTTATGTTTCACTCTAGTTTTCCTCTATTGTTCAGATTAAGTTCTACTGATCTGTCCTCAAGTTCACAGACTCTATCTTCTTTCATTTCCACTCTACCATGGAATCCTTCCAGTAAGGCTTTATATTTTTTCAAAGGAATTTGTAATTACTTGTTCAATCAATTTTATGATAATTGCTTTAAAATTTTTATCAGATAATTCCAATATTTGATTCATCTTCCTGTTGGCATTAGTTGTCTTCTCTCATTCAAATTGTGACTTTTCTGGTTATTGGTATGAAAAGTAATATTCTATTGTATCCTGGACATTCTGAATATATGTTAGAAGATTTGTTTTGTTCTGCTTTCCTATTTATATCTTCTATTTTAGCAAGCAGTCACCTTGTCTCAGTTTAGCATGTGGGTTCTGGCTGACCTCTGTGGCTTGCTGATATTGCGGCTAGGGACAGGGTAGCTCACTGCTACCAGGGACTTGGGGGCTGGGAACAGGTTGACCTGCCCTGACTCCACTGATGAAACTGTGGGCAGCTTGAGCCTGCCACTGCTGGCAGGTGTGAGATGGGGAATGTGTTGATTCAATGGACCCTGCTAGCAATGTTACTGTGGGCAGACTGGGCCACTGCTAAGTCCCAGCTGGGCTTCCCTTTCCCAGTCCTTTGTCCAGAGAGAACAGGCATTTCCTTCTTCTCTTCATCCCTTGTTCCCTCTTTCATTCTAATCTCTCTCTCTTCCTTCATCCTTCCTTCTTTTTATCTAATTTCTCCTGGCAATTCAGGATTACAGGGCTCTCCATGTCCCAGGAAGGGATGCGTGAAAAACAAGAACAAAACCCAGGGAACTCATCATGGTGTTCTTCAATTCCTGAGGCCCCTAGCCAATCCTCCTTCTTCTTTCCCAACTTTCAGAGTTCTTTTATGATTGTTGAATTATTTCCAGATAATCTAAATTAATTTGTATTTAGAGAGAAGGGAAATGTGAGTTTATGCTATCTGTCCCAAAACTGGAAGCCACCAAACACTTTTTAGAAATGGATTGTTTAATTTGCTCTTCAAAATCCCATCACAGATTAAAAATGAAAAGAAGCAAACAAACTTGTTCAGGTGATCCAGACAACTAGTGGTGAAGGGGGAATTCATATTCAAACTGTCCAACTCAGGCCCCAGCCCTGCTTCAGCCTCCCATGGCTATCCCAGAAGCCTTTAGGGCAGTAACTCTCAGCCCCCTTCCTGCACTGTGACCCCTAGGGATCTATTCCCACCAGATGATACAAGGAAGGGAGCCAGAAGCTGGCTGGGCAGTTGAGTAGTTTCCAACTACTCCTCCATTTGAGATTCATTCCCAAGTGGCATGAAGTTACATAGCAAGTAAATTCAAACAAACTCAAGCAAACTCACTATGTTGGTAAATACTCTCTTGGCCAAAATGACAAACAGAAAGTGAAGAAAAGGATTTACATGATACCATTAACAGCTGCGTTTCTTATCATGGAGCTCTCACATAGTAGGTCCTCAGTAAATAAATCTTGACTGTAACCGAAATGAACCAGCCCTTTAAATACTGGATGAGGCTTGCCTCAAACTACCTCCCACTAGACAGTGTTCCAGAGAACAAACAACCATATCATGACACCCTGTGGAATATTTGAGATACTGCATGCTTCAAGTTCTACCAAAGTCCAAATTCAAATGGACAGAGGGAAAGCAGGAAAGAAAACAGCTCCTCAAAAACGCATCATCAATATTAAAGGTCTAGAATGCTTTTTTTATCAACAGCAGTCTGACCCCAAAGGATAAGCACTCTAAAATAAAAGTGCCTCCTTCCCATGCTTGGTGCTTATCTGAATTCCAGAGCATTTATATGATTTCCTTTCTTTTAAAACTAATTTTAAAATGTGATCCAAACCTTAACCAAGACAGCATGTTCCCCAATAATATGGAATTTTGTGTAATTTTTCCTTTAGACAAAAAATGAATAGGCAGCAAATTTAAAACATCCTGAAACTGTTCTAAAATGGAACATCCTAAAAATGTTCAAAGATAAAATAACAGGCAAGGTCCTAGGGAGCATCTAGAAATTCTCATGATGTAAAAATACTAATAAGCCATTACTATGGACAAGATCTCCATGGTTTGCTAACCATGGCTAAATCTACTGAGAGGATGGCAGGGTGGTTAAGAGGTCTGGAGCCTCCTAAACAGAAAAAACTCCTAATACTGTATAAACTCATTTCTGCTGAATGTCATAATAGTTAGAAAGAAGATTTTACTTTTGTTTTCCACATTAAAAAAAAAAAACCTGAAAATCCATCAAATTTAGAGTCAAAATATTCCAATGTTTTAATATTTTGTACTCCCCCAAATAAAAGAAAAAGCAAAGCATAAACAAGGGAATCATTATATGTAGCTAAAGTACATTTGCACACACATTGAACAGGAAATAATTAAGAATTTTTTTATGACACTAATTCTATCTGAACGTCATAGCTATATACATTATATAGCTTTTGTATCAAGTTTCAACCATGCATACACCTTTCATATTTATGGACTTTTTTATTTATTCAAATAGTAGCTGACATCAGAAAAATTGGTCTGCTTCTTAGAACATACAAAACACTCATAGAAAACAGAAATTAAAAAGGAAATAATGGGACAAATAAAAAAATTTTATGAAATCTTTAAAGTCTCATGAAAACCATATACAGATGATTCTGATTCTGATTCTGAGAAAGACACAACAGATCTTCCATAGATTTCCATTTACTCATTTTCTTTTAATACTTATAGTTTCATTTTCCACTCTCTAACTCTGTTCTAAACTTAAAATTTAGTTAGCAAGATACTACCTGCCTATAATGCTTGCTTTGTTGCTTTTTAATTCCTAGGCTGCAATTCAACTGCACCTGACTTTACATTTTAAGTGTATCATATAATCTTTGGCTATTTAAATAATGAATATTTTAGTAATTAAAAATTGCCGTTAAGATCACACACAAAAAAAATCATTAAACGCTTTGGGATAAAAGTCTTTTCCTGCCTTCACACTGTCAATAAACAAAGTGCTAATCTTGTCACATTTTTGGCCACTGTCTCAGGAATGCTTCTTAAGTACTCAGAGGATTAAATTAAATCTCACCTGTAGACAGGCTTTTCAATTCAGCCGAAAACCTAGTTCTCAAAGGAAAATTACTTTCATCATCTTAAGTTAAAACCAAAAGTTCTATCCTTTGGAATTTGCAAGAAAATAGCAGCATCAAAGAAAACAATTCACTTCAAGAGAGTTTGTTCTTCAAGACTCTGTCTAAATGAATTATTTCAGAGAGAATTTGTTTTAGGAAATATTTTCTCAAGGTCATTCTAAGAGAGCCATAAAATTGTGTCATTTAAATTACTTCAAGTTGACGTCTTTTCACAATTTTGACAGTCTTCTTGGGGTTTTAGGAAGCTATTTTTTTTAAGAATTATTTTATTTATAGTCCTTGTTTTGAATTCTAAATTTGGCTTGCGGTCTTTTGTTTTTTTAAGAGATTATATAATTTTATGAGCTAAACATTTAAAACCCATGAAGGGAATTTAAAAAAAATTATTTCTTTTGAGTTCAAAAATGAAATAATAGAAGAAACTGAATTTGAGATTAAAAGTATGTTAGCGTTTGGGAAAAAAATGACAGCACTCTACCTAGTACTGAAGCAACTATTTTCCAATGTAAAGTATTCTTACATTCTTATGTTCTTTAATTTAATTTAAGAAATACTTAATAGGATAAAATACTCACGTTGCAGAAAATTTCCTCCTAAGAAGAGGTAGCATTTCAAAAAGTTCCCCACCATATTGTTATAAGAGCCACTGTGGGGAGGATTAGGATGCGGTTCATTTTTGGACTCTTGCATCTACTTCCTAAATAAACAAAGCCTGGCTCTTTCTCCCCAAATCAAATACAAACCCAGAGGAAGGACAAGAAGATGAACCACTAGACTGAAAAATAGAAACATTATGTCAAAGCACCCTATATCATTATTTGCAGACAATTTATTTTGTTATTGGTTAGTATCCTTCATGCTAAATGTTCTGTCCCATACAGCAAATGTTCCATTTCAAAAACATAGTAACATGTGCTGGAAATAGAAACCACCAAAAGCAATAGCTCTGGTGGCTACAGAATGTATTTATGGTAGATTAGAAAAAATGAACAGTAATCCTGAAGCTCAATATGTATGAATCTTTTTTTTTTAAAGATTTTATTTATTTATTTGTCAGAGAGAGAGAGAACAAGCAGGCAGAGGCAGAGGGAGAAGCAGGCTCCCTTCCGAGCAAGGAGCCCCATGCGGAACTCGATCCCAGGACCCTGGGATGATGACCTGAGCCGAAGGCAGCTGCCTAACCAACTGAGCCACCCAGGCATCCCAGTATGTTTGAATCTTATTATCAATATAATTTATAAAGTAACCCAACAGTGTATCAGAATTCTTTCTGAATTGAAATAAAAGCTTTGTGAAACAAATTAAAGTGCTATCCCTAAAAGAGGGCTCTGTTCCCTACATGTGTTAAAGGCAAGATGGGTAAATTCACTTTTTTCTTTTAAATTCACTTTTTATTTTCATTTTAGAAACGACCAGAAATACAAAGGAATAGTAACATTTCTTCAGTTAGGTACGTAAGCATGACCAATTGGATGATCATTCTGTACCTTAGTATTTTTCCTTTGATTTTGACAATTGATTCATTAAACAACAAACAACGCGCTTAATCTGTACTTGGCTTTATCTGTACTTGGCAAGAGTTGCCCCACCCTAAAGCTTCCAGAGCCCGGTCTTAAATGGCCCTGGCAGGACCTGAAAGATACATCTTACTTGTCCCCCCACTCCTCTTCACTTTAGGTGTAATTCTTTAGGGACATAAAATTTTATGTGTCTTAAATTCATAGTATCCTTCTCGAGCTTCACAAATGTTATACAGTAATTCTGAGCATCTTTAACATTTATCTCAAATACTTTGGAAGCTAATCATGAAAAGATCTCTGGAAATGAAGAGTTTTTACAAGGTTAAGACCAAATTCCTTCTCAAGAATGTTATGTGATACAATGACTTATGCTCTTCACTGGACCAAAGGGATGGTGGACAAAAAGCCCCCAAGAATGTAATTCAGCAATCTCTGAGAGACACCAGCATCCTAATAATTTATACACTAAATACAGTCAGGGATCCAAAAGGGATCATCCATTCCTATGTTGTGATGAATCAATCATACATCTGCAAAAATGTACTCAACTATTAAACTATAAAAATTATCCAAAATAGTGTGGCTTCCAACTTGGCCACATGCAGTAATCCTCTGGGTAGCTGATAACGCAGATTCCTGGGCTCTAGGACCAGACGTGCTGACCCATCAGGTCCAGGGGCAGGTTTGGTAACCCACATATTTAACAAGAGCTGGAGGGCACTTTGATCAAATAGTCCATGGACCAGCGTTTTAAAAAATACTGGCACTGAAACAGTTTACATCAAACTGAACATGGAAAATAATTTCTCCCTCAATCACCATTCTTCTCCAAAAAACAAAAAAAAGTGGGGAGGGGGCACCTGGGTGGCTCAGTCAGGTAAGTGTCTGACTCTTGATTTCAGCTCACAGTCTCAGGATGGTGAGCTCAAGCCCTTTATCCGGTTCTAGACTGGGCATGGAGCTTGCTCAAGGATCCTCGCTCTCCCTCTGGCCCTCCACCCCCTCACTTTCTAAACAAACACACAAACAGACTGGAAATATTTTCTCTTACTCTCTCATAACCAAAGTTATTTTTAAAAGGTCTGAGAATTTAAAAATCATCTCCAGAATGTGGATCCCTGGATCCAGAGGCTGGGGAGGGTGGGAGGAGGGGCGAGAACCTCTTCCCTTGTACCTTCCTTCTCTCAAATAGCATTTATATCAGTGGCGTTTGCATTTGATAGGATCATCTTCTATGAGAAAGCAAGGACCCAGAAAGATCTAATCTACCTATATGGCTCTCTAAATGGGAAGTCATCAGTTACTTATGACAAATCCTATCCAGGGGCACCTGAGTGGCTCAGTCAGTTAAGTTGCTGACTCTTGATTTCTCCTCTGGCCATTATCTCAGGGTCCTGGCTTTAAGCCTCGAGTCCAGGCACACATTGTGATGACCATTGGGTGTTATATGCAACTAATGAATTATTGAACACTGCCTCAAAAACTAACAATGTACTAGATGTCGGCTAACTGAACATAAAAACAAAAAACAAAACAAAATGACTTTCACCTTCTTAGAAATTAACCTGGTTGGCTCTAACAGATATGTATGTATATCTTAAAAAAAAAAAAAAAAGGCCCCGAGTCCAGCTTTGCATTCAGTGGGGAGTCAGCTTGAGGATTCCCTCTTTCCCTCTCCTTCTGCCCTTCCCCAGCTCTCTCTCATTCTCTTGCTAAAACAAATAAATATTTTTTTAAAAAAAATCCTATCCATAGCCTAACTTCACTTGGAACCCATTAAAGGTTAAAGATAAGACGAAGAGGCTGAAGATATAAGTCCCCATAAAAATAACAGGACTTGGTAAATGCCATTGGACAGAGCTTCAGCATAAAGGAAACAGATTCTGTATATTCTCTTCCCCTCAAATTGCTGGTAAAGTAACTTCATGGGATCTTAAAGACATTGGGAGAAAAGAAACACAAGAAGATTATGCCTGTGACTTAAACACTGGGCCTGGAGAGAGGAGCTGAAATGGTTAAGCAGGACTTTCATTTTTCTTCTTTTCAAAGTTTAACTTCGTTCATTCCTTCCAGCAGTAACATCTGCATTTGAGTGGTCTGATTATAGCACATGCAGAATTTACAAAATAAAATAATGACGCAGGCCCCAGATTCATTCGGCTAATGGGAAGAAGTCTGTCTTCTGCAAAGTGTCAAAAATTCAATCTCATCTGCTAGCCTGACACTAAAGAAAATGTAAACCCGTTTCTTTTCCCAATTAGATTCAGGGTTCCTTAAACTTTCCTGGGAGGCTAGTCTTGTTCTGAAATCGGATATTTAAAGAAGCAGTCTGTTTTTGTTTATGCACTTTTGTTTCCTATTAAGATCTCGAATGTGTTTTGTTCTTTTATTGTCCAAGGCAGCTTCCCCTCATGTAATTTCTGAATCTCACAGATCAGATCGATGTTTCAAGATGGCCATCGACAACTTCTATCCTTTGTTAACAAACTCCTCTGGTCCCCTAATACCACTGGATGTTTTCCTTAATCATAGAACACCTTTGGGGTAAGTGATTCACATCCAGATGTATCCTAAGGTACCACAGAGCAGATCACTGCAAAACTCCCTGCAAAAGAATATTACAATGCAAGGGGCTGCTGCAAGTCAGCAAGGGATCTTTCCAGAGGAAGATGGATCAGAGTTCATGAGTCAGATACTTTTCCAGTAATTAGTTAATGTGTAGCATAAACCAAATGTGAAACCAAATGCAGCACATAAAACACACAGCATATTTAAATAAGCCCTTAGAATAAAATCAATAGGAAAACTGGGAAATATTTGAAAGTGTTTCACCCCAGGAAAGATACATGGAGCTGCTCATAGGTCCATTCCAAGGTGGCTTACGTACTTTCAAGTGCTTTTTAAAGAAGATAACTGTAACTTTTCAAAAATAAAAGCTATTTGCCCTCATGCTTAAATTTCCACAGGCTCTCCCCAAAGGCTTACTCTTTTCCATGATTCAGTAATTGCTGGCAAGAGGGGCCACTTGCACCTCAAAATAAGGGGCAAGTGGCTAATTATTTCTGTACGGGCCCATCTGCAGTCTCAATCAGTTGCAGATGTAGAATTGTACCCAAAAAAGGAAGCGGCTTCCACACCATAGGGCCCTAGATGCAGTGGAACTCCAAGAAAGGGAACACAACAACCCAGCAACTCATGAGTACATCCCTACTTAAAGTCACCCAGATGGGCTGCCCTAGAGATTTTCTTTAAGGCAAATAAACAAGAACTGCCAAAATAACAGGATTTCAATATATGCAGGTGATAATCTGATGAGCAAGTCCAATCAGCTCTGGATACTTATCTTGGTCTAAGTATAAAGGCTTAAGTTTCTTCAGTGTTTTGCCCAGCTCTACCTCAGTCTTCCTTTAACTTAGAAAGGAAGGCAACAAGGAGGAAACCATATCTAGAGGGAAGCTTCCTATGCCAGGTGCTGTGTTTGTTGATTGACTCCTCATGGTGACCCTATGATTTGGTGGCAATGATCCCTATTTCACAGACAAAAAAAAACAATCACATTTCTACTAGGTGGAAAAGTAGGACTTGAAGCCCGGTCTGTAAGCTTCTAAACACTGTGCTTTCCTTCTTTTTTTTTTTTTTTTTAAACCATTGTCATCTAGCTACTACTTTAATATTTATTTTTTTAGTATTTAATGTAGATTGGACACAGCATGCTCAAGAATAGCTTTTCTATAATGGTTTGTTCCTTACTGATCTGACTATGTACTATTAACACTTCCCTTTGCCTGCCTCCCACAGGTACAGTCTCAGTAAAGATCGAACGTGTACAAGACAGTAAATTGTTGATTAATAAGAAAATCAAGGCATCCTTTTTGCCCATTATGTCTGGATAAATAGATAGATAGAGATATATACATTTTTAAAATGTGTTTTTTTTATACATTTTAATGTTTTCAGTATTAAGTTAATATTTGTATGCTAGGCACCCTTGCAGACCTGGTAAAGAAGCCAGAGAAGCTCCCAGCCTCCACAAGAGTTTATATACATTAGGAAACAAAGTTAATAAACCAGTCAACAAATTATCATAAAACACAGTAACTTCAGGTAGTAGCAAATACAAAGTATATTTTAAAAACTTAATCAGATCAGGGAATAAAGAGTGGTGGAAGTTAGAAGAGCGTTATGTCAGATGGGGTGCTTACGAAGGCTTCTTGGAAGAGGTCTCTGAGCGGTGACATAAATACTACGAAGAACCAACTGGGGACAGCTACAGTGAAAAGGTCCTGAGGTAAAAAGGAGATGGGGGAGTTCAGGAACAGCAAGAAGGCTTCACAAACCCAGACCAACAGATAGCATCGTATCGCCTGCTAACACATCTTTTAACTTCCAAAGAGATTAAAATGTGATTAAAATCTCTATAAGAGCTGAGGCAGTCACCCATTCTTTCATTACTTATTTATTCACTCATTAATTTAACAGATAATTATTGACTGTCTATTGCACAAGGGATATCTAATTAGATGATTTACAGAGCCATGTTCCCTACCATGGGACTCCCAACCTAGGGGTCAATTCACCAATAGCATTAACAGAACAGACTCCACAGAAAGAGAAGAGAAGCGAAGCTTCATGCCTAGAGACCCAGATGGAATCTTCCCCCAAAATCCAGAGAGTGCCAAGATGAACTCAGTATTAGATTGGGCAACCCTCCAGGATCAAGCTGATCAAGTGGTGTTCAGTCTTACCCACTCTGGTTGGGATTCGGGAACATGTTCCTGAACCTCAGAGAAGGTAGAGTTCTATTTTTAGCGGCACTACAAGGTTTCAGCCAAGGTTGAAATGGGTTGGGGAAGTACATGCAGCAATAAGACATTGTGTAATGCAGAAAATTAGAGAGGTTCCCTACACTCTGGAGTCATATCACATATGACAGCATAGATAGGCCCAAGAGAAGCTGAGATTCCCCCAATTAGCTGAGCATTCCAAACCTCAGTATTCTACTCTCTATAGCTGGAATGATAATGTTTCCCCAGCCACCCTCATCTACTCAACAGATACTAGTTGAGTGCTGGGCACCCACTAGGTATTGGGACATAGTAGTGAACAACATAGCTCCTGTCTTCAAAGATCTTATGTCTAAAGGGAGAAAACCTCCAAATAAACAGGGAATTACAAAACAGTGTGATGTTATGAATAAGTATACAGCCATCATGGCACTTAGGAAAAGAGTACCATCTCATTCCGTGAGGTCAAGTAAGATGTCCTATAGAATGTGACAACTAAACTGACCCACGGGACAAGTAAGAGTTAACAAGGTGAGAAATGAGGTAGAAGGAGAGGGGACTATTCCAGTCCGAGGCGGGGAAAGTGTGCAAACGGTCAGAGGCAAGAGAGAGCAATGTGTTGATCTGGGACCTGGAAGTAGCTCCAAATGGCTGGAAGAGAGAGTGAAAGGGGGAAGTGGTACAGATGAGGCCCCAGTTACAAAACACTGTGAGAATGTTAAGTACCATTATTCGGAGGCAATGGGAGACTTTAAAATTTGGAGCATGGGGATGACATGACTCAACTTGTGTTTGATCAAGATGATGCTGGATGCTGTGGCTGAATGTACAGGAGGGCAGGGTGAAAGCATCAAGGGCAGGCAGCTCCCACAACCATGTAGGCAAGATGACTGTGAAGGGGCACCCAATATGGCAGTGACTGGGCAACTTCAAGGACAGATAACCAAGTTCATCCACACAATGGAATATTATTTGGCAATAAAATGGAATGGGCTACTGATGCCCACGACTGCACAAATGAACCACAAATGCATTGTCAAGTGAAAGAAGCCAGACCCAAAGGGTATTTAAGTATGATTCCACTTACATGGTATTCTACAAAAGGCAAAAAAGTACAAGGACAAAGCAACAGATTAGTGGTTGCCAGGGGCTAAGGCTGACTGTAAAAGGGCACAAAGGAATTTTGCAGGATGATAAAACTGTATATCTTGAGTACAGTGGTGATCACATGACTATACACATTTTAAAAATATTTTTAAGACTTTATTTTTTTAAGAGCAGATTTAGGTTAACAGGAAAATTGAAAGAAAGGTGCAGAGATTTCTCACATATCCCCTGTATTCAAGCCTCCCCATTATCAACATCACTCACCAGAGGGTACATTTGTTACAATTGATGAACCTACACTGACACATTGTTGTCACCCAAAAGTCCATAGTTGGCATATGATTCATTCTTGGTGTTGCACATTCTATGGGTTTGGACAAATGTATAATGATGTATATCAACCTAAAAATCCTCTGTGCTCTGCCTATTCATCCCTCTCCCCCCTAACCTTGGCAAGCACTGGTCTTTTTACTATCTCCATATTTTTGCTATATGAATTTTTTAAAATGCATGTTATATACCACCTATGTACCCCAAAGAGGGCAATTTTACCATTTATAAATCATATATCATATTTTTAAGTGACTGAACTAGTAAAAAGTGCTTATATATCTACAGTTTGAACCACTAAAACACAAATGAGAGGCAGAGCTCATGGCCTCCACTGGCTGTTTCTGCACAACTTCCTCAGTGTGGAACACTCTCCAGATGGGTTTGGGATCTTCAGGGGATGAGAAGCTAACTGGTGGATTGTTGAGGCTCCCTTACCTCAGCTTCACATGCAAAAAGAGGCGGGGAAGTGTTGTGGTCAAGTGTGAAATCCAGGAATGCATATAAGACCCCCCCCCACAACCACCACCACCACCACCAACTGATCCTGCTTAACTGCCCAGCCTCCTCTCAACTCTGACCCACTGGAGTCCTTGAGTTGATAAGCTCCCCCAACTTTACACTCTCTAGCTTGGCAAACATTTTTCCCCTTGCTCTGAAATGTCATAGGTTTCCCTGAGACCATTCCATCCCTGTCAAGGGAGCAAGCTCCTTCCCCTGCCCAGCTCCTGCTCTTCTGCTCTGGAAACTGCACTTCTTCATGACACTCCCTGCAACGATAATCAGGTCATTAACTCCCTAACCATAATCACAGCTTGACTTTTTTTACTGACTGTCATTTTCCACTGAGGCTCCCTGAGGTCAGGGACTCCATCTATCTCATCTCCTGCTATATCACCAGCCCCTAGCACATAGTAGGCCTCAATATATATGTATTAAATAAATCTCAGTAAGTAACTCATTAAAATTATCAAGTCTATAAAAAGATATTTTGGAACATTTTCATGATTCTTCTAAATGAATAAATAATAGGGAAAGCAGGTAAGGAACTTCTGTAAGGCTTTGAAGAGAGAAGAAAGCCCCTTCCCCACTCATTTCCCTGATGCATGCAGCTGAAGTACTCAAGATAAGACACATGCAGGCAGGACCTATTTACAGTTCAGAATGAGCACTTCTCTAGGCTATAGGCTTCACGGGAACTTTGCTCCGCAATGAATGCAATTCATGATTCGTAGATTCAGTAAGAGGCCCAGGAATAATTTTCCAAGGGCCTGTTGGAACTCAGATAAGTGCTAGAATGAAAACATTTACCAACAGATTAAGGTGGTTTCAACATTTCCATTATAAATCCCTATTTTCAGGGACTTACATGATAAGCCAGCAGTAAAACCTAATTCTAAACTGAAATTTGCCAAATAATGATGGACTGTCTTCACATATTTTTTTTAAGAAAGACAGAGAGAGAGAGAGTGTGTGTTGAACCCTTAGCCATATGTAAGCTACTGAATTGCCAAAAAAAACCCAAAAACCTGAAAAGCAGTTTGGGTGTTTCTTTAAATCATCCTTATAAAGAGAAAAAGTCTTTGTTTTCGACATTAATCTTGAGGACCAGTGATCAGAGATGAGACCACTACACAAACATGGGAAATGTTTTTATGGGAAAGTTGACTCAGGCAAAAAAGGGTGTCGACGTCCATCACCACAATACACTGCACAGCCATTTAAAAACAAGACAAATTTAACCTGGTCACATTTATTTGTCAGACTTAGTGTCCCAAGATGTAGGAAACAGCAACTCCTGCTGTTCTTTAGACACAATAAATTGAGCATAAACTATGATCTCTTAGGTCCCTCAGGCCCCCAGAGAGAAAACCAGACTTTGAGAAATGTGGGCAGTGCATGCACTGTCCATTTTGCTTAAAAGAAAGTATAAGTAACAGCCACACAACTCTAGCAATGTGCCCTTGGCCCAGACTGTAAAATCCCAGCATGTCTCCATCGAATTTCAGAGGCAGCACCATTATGGATGCCCTATGGATAGTTTAATGATCACCACGAACTTGTTCACTCCATCCAAAGCTACGGATTGCTTTCAGCAAGAAAAAGGAAAGGAGCTTGAAACGATGTGGATTCTGTTCTCAATCCACTTTAGGCTTTAAATTAGAGACATTAAATAAAGAGCCAGTATTATGGAAAAAGGCAGTACACTGAAGTGCAGGGTCAGCAAACTCTGGCCCGCAGGCCAGTTTCCAGCCCACCACCTGTTTTTGTAAACAAAATTTACTGAAACCCAGCCATGTCCGTTTGTGTACATAATGTCTATACCTGCTTTATTGCTTTGTTACAAATGCCAGAATTGTGGAGTTGCAACAGAGACCATCTGGCCCTTTAAGGAAATACTTGTTGACCCCTGAAGCAGTGGATATGAGATTAGATCTCTGTGTGACCTTAGGCAGTTAGCTAATCTCTTTGAGCCTTGGGTTTATCAACTGTAAAATGGGATAATAATAATAACAGCTATCCCACAGGGTAATTATGGTGGCTCTCAGAGTTAAAGCATCTAGGGAAAGCTGGAAGGGAAACAGGATTTTAAGAGCTGGCACCTGAAAACTGCCCTTGCTTAGGGAAATCGGAAATATTACAGTCCTTTTCATGTAGGAAAGACAAAGGGTTGGAGGTGTTGTCCACTGGGAGACAGAGTGGCACAGTGAGACCTGAATTCCACTATACTCAGGTGGTCTGGGACAAAGGTGTAAAGGAAGGTAGTTAAGTGAGCCAGGGAGAGAAAGAGGCAGGAGACAAGCCTGAGCAGTTTGGCAAGCTGCTGAAATGAGCAGACAAGGGTAACCCGTCAGAAACTCCACAGGATGAGGCAGCACATGCTTCATGAAGAATCAGGAAGCCCGATGCTCCATTTTCTCAAGTCTGGCCTATTTGTCTTGCTCTCCCACCTCAAAGTTTCAGGAAGTGCTATTCACCCATCACATGCCTTGTGTGAGTGGTAAGAGTGGTAAGAGTGGAAATTAAGTGGCAGGGTGGGGACAGCGGAGCTGTGTTCCATGACCAGGTAGACAAAACAACCAGACCCACTGGGGGAAAACAGATGTAGGCAAGCTCAGCTGTGCCACAGGGGTGGAAATTCACAACTGAAGGGCATCCTCAGATTAGGAGGCTGTGGGGAATGCTGAGTACTCTTAAAGAGGGATGGGCTTCTTACTGGATGTGGAATAGGACAAGCAAGTTGTGTTAACTCATCTCAAAGGACAGGGTGACATCAGACAGCACGTGAGTTACACACCTCAGGAACTTAGCATGAAGGCTGACACATAAAACATTTCCCTGATCTTTTGTATGCCCTTGCCAATATGATTACTGTTGTTGTTACTACTTATTGGGAACCAGAAAACTTGATTCACATTGCTTTTCTGTCTCATGATCTCAAACTATTTAACTACTCCTAGACCTCAGCTTCCTCATCTATAAAAATAGGCATGATAATAGCTGCCCTGATGACCCCACAGGGTTATGGAAGGGATCAGGTGGGACATGTGCCCCATGAACATTGTAAAGCCCCAGCCCAGGGTAATGCGGCATCATTAAGAAATAGTTGACTTTTTGGTAAAACATTAACCAGTCTGATCCCTTAAAACCAAAACTTCAAAGATCTTGAAGCAGTTCACATTTTCTCCCTCTTAATTCCAGGCAATAAAACTTCTGACCCCCTCAGAGCTGCATTAGGAGATATGAAGAGGTAGACAGGCCAACTGCAGCTCATGGTCCCCATTTTCCAATAGGCTGAGAGCATTTATTTTAACCTTTAAACCATCTTGAACCTTTCCTTCAAGTTCCTATTAAGTTAAACTTTGCGAACAGCTATCAAGTATATGGCAATCATTATATCCACTTGGTTTTTAGAATTAAGATCACACTCCTTTGGAAAAACAGTAAGAGTAATATAAAGTCATCCTTGAAATAAAGTTGTATACAGTACCTGCATCTTGACCCAGGGATGTAGGGTTGTTCTATAGGGGATGTCAGGTAGTACTTAAAGAGACATAGCAGGCCTTTGACCACCCATGGTCCAAAGTGATGACCCTGCCTTGACTGGAATAAGCAAGCAAACATTGCTGAACAGGGGAAAGTGACTTCAAGGGTTTCAAAAGAAAAATTCAAGAGAAACTCCATTTCAAACTATGACATCCAACTTTATTTTTTTTTAAAGATTTTATTTATTTATTTGACAGACAGAGAGATCACAAGTAGGCAGAGAGGCAGGCAGATAGAGAGGGGGAAGCAGGCTCCCTGCTGAGCAGAGAGCCCAAAGTGGGGCTCGATCCCAGGACCCTGAGATCATGACCTGAGCCAAAGGCAGAGGCTTAACCCACTGAGCCATCCAGGCACCCCACCAACTTTATTTTGAGATAACAAATGAGTGAAGCCCAGACATGGATAATGGTGGGTGAACAATAACATGGAATAAATGACTGAATAAATGCCATTCATACATCCCTCCTCTTATTCCACTCTCATCACAATCCTATGGGGGGGGGGAAGTGTTTTTATTTTATCACAGAGAAAACTGAGGCTTGAAGCAGTAAAATAACTGGACTAAGTCCATACAGCTAGTAGGTCACTGGTTCAAGATACAGTCTGTCAATAAAAACACAGCCCGGCCCCTTCAGAACAAGGGTTAAAATCAAATGATTTTGCCGATACCCAAGCAAGCAAGTAGGAAAAATGGGTGCAATGACATAATCAAAAGCCTGTTTCCAAGATGCTTCAATTTTTATTAAGTCATTCAAAATTGCCCTCATGCTTAGTATTTATACTTTTATACCGAAAAGCAATTAAGATCTGACGTGGGCCAAATGTTGGTCTTCAGGGGTTCACAGCCCTCATGGCAGTGGGATGTAATCCAATACTCCAAAGCACTGGCTCCTAAAGACAATGCTAGTGTTGAGTTACAGCATTCGTTACTTCGGGTGGGCGAGACACAAGCCCTCTGTGTATAAGCTATCAAAGCCCCACTAAACTTACACTGAAATGCCGAACACAGCAACCCGGGCCCCTTTACTCAACATCTGCTCAACAGTTTGCCTCTCCACCAGCCAGCAAAGGGAATGTGATATGGCCTTCTTGCTATAAAGCCTGAATAGGCTGAGGAAACAACCTGACTTGGTGCGTTCTAGATGGGATGGCAGTGTTCCCTGATGGGAAGGGCAGACCTAGGGAGAAAAGACAGGCATTGGTTGCCTTCAAGGTTCAGAGATTTTCTCTCCCAGCAGAACAGCATATGAAGCAAGTCATTTTTCTCCCTTCCAAGGAGTGATTTCACTTTTTTCAGACAATAAAATTCATACAAAGTGAAATGGTTTGATTATCTTTAGCACCAGTAAATTTTATTTTAATCTATGGCCAAACATATTTATGTCTGGTTCTGATATACAACCTTAGCGTCTATTGTTCAGAGGAAACTTGACTTAAAAGACATTAGTCATCAAGTCTGCCCCAAAGAGCTCAAGCAGTACTTTTCCTACTAGAATGTCCTGCAGAAGAAGCGAGGCAGACGGACTGCAACGGTAATGGAGACTGGCTTCCAAATCTGCCACTCTCTGGGGGCCCATCAGCCCCATCATTAGAGTACAAGCCAGCTGCAGAGTCTTCTTATTTTCAGCAAATTCATTCCATCTCCACCTTTTGGCCACCCTGCTCTGAGTCTCTCCTCTCTTTACCTGTGTTTGTCCCTCTGTGTTGAGAGCTGCCATGTTATGATTGGTACTGTCTGCCTAGATTACAACAACAGTGACAACAGGGGTGGATGCAGATTTTGTAGGGCCTGAATTAGGTGGGGTAGGGGAGGTTCTTAAAAAAAAAATACCGAAATATCTTAATTTTGCAACAATTACAAAAACATATAAACATGAGAACACACTTCCAGGGCTTTGAAAGAGACTTGCAAAAGGAAGGGGCCGTGGACTTGACTCATTAGTTTTCCGTAAGTAATAAGGCATGCTTACTGAACAAGGTCCAGAAAACCCTCAGATCATCCCACCTAGCCAGGCTACAACCTTAACTGTTTGCCATGTGACAATCTTCCCTTCACCTGGAGCCAAACAGTTTTGAAAACCTGTCCCTGAAGGGCATAAGGTTCGGTCTGTTCCATTCCGAGGAGATAATTTATATCTGTTCCCATAAGGGGAGAGAAGGATGACATGAAACATCACTGAGTCTTTATAGCTTCCTTAATATCATAGAGGAATGCTTGCTATGACTGTCTGAGGTTTCTCTTAGGAAACAGGAGAAATCTACTTCTCAATGCCTCAAATAAGAAAGGGAGAATTACAACTCAGTGCCCACACTGTCCACCATTTCAGAAAGAAGAGAGAGATGCAAATTAACAGCACTAACCAGATCATGTCCTTGAGGATGACTTGGAACAAATCTGTGCACTTGGCCTCATCAGTACATAAAACAGACAATGATCCCTGCCACTGTGGAGCTTTGATTCCAGCAAAGGGATAAAGGACAATAAACATTATAATAAGTAAATGATAAGAATGTATGGATAGCTGAAATATTACCAGTAAAAAAGAACAAGTAGAGCAAGGTAAGAAGGACAGACTGCTGGATGGGACAATCAGACTGCACTGTTGCATGAGGTAGTCAGGCGGCGTCACTGAGAAAGTGACAGTAGAGGAAACACCTAGAGCTGGTGAGGAGGTACCCCTTCTAAAATGTAAAGTACCTAACACCCAGCAAAGGAGCTGCTTAATAAATATTAGCTGCTGTTGTAAAATAAAATAATTATCACAATGATGATAACAATCACAAATACCTTCTTGATCTTGCCCTGAGGAGGTCTGGCAAAGCTATAGAAGTAAACAATAAAGTTAAAAAATCTTTTACTTTTCTTTGCATTATTCTCACACTAAATTCTCCTCTAAAGATTGATTTCTCATTATCAGATATCCTCAAAGTGATGTAATCAACATGATTTTTCAAAAAAGCTCTTGTAAAACAAATCATCAATTCAGATTACAAATTTCTGTATTAAGATATCCTGAACTTGATAATCCACTGTCCTTCAATCTTAATTTCCAATACCCAAACATAGTCTATAAAGTGGAGACTATCCAGAAACCCAACAGGAACCCACACGTCTCTTTCACACCTAAAGAGACACATACATACCCTGGCAAGACAGGTACAGATCTATGACTGGTGTCCATTAAGTGTTGTGACCTATGGACTTATTTCAAGGACTGGCTCTTGGGAAAGTTGTGAAGTTGGAAAAATTCTACCTTCAGATTCACCATCTTGCTTTTGCTCACCATACCACCCTCCAGGTACCTGAAAGTATCCAGCAAGTGCCTGACAACTCTGCCATCTCCCCTTATCACCTC
Organism: Ailurus styani; assembly: GCA_002007465.1. Taxonomy (NCBI): domain Eukaryota; kingdom Metazoa; phylum Chordata; class Mammalia; order Carnivora; family Ailuridae; genus Ailurus; species Ailurus styani. The sequence goes on from LNAC01000358.1 coordinate 729,148, forward strand.
TTTGTACCGGTGAAGCCACTCAGTTCTCTGATCTGATGTGATGGTCAATTTTATATGTCAACTTGGCTAGGCCACAATGCCCAGATATTTGATCAAACCATACTCCGGATGTTTCTATGAGAGTGTTTCTGGATGAAATTTACATATGAGTCAGTGGTCTTTGGCAAGAGCAGGTTGCCCTCCATAATGTGGGTGTACCTCCCCTAATCAGTTAAAGGCCTGAATTGAACAAACAGCTGATCTCCCCCAAGCAAGAGAAAATTCTCTAGCAGTCTGCCTTCAGACTTCTGCACCTTTAGCTCTTCCTGGTTCAACAACAGACTGCTTTGGACTCAAACAGAAATTCCTTCCTGAGACTCTAGCTGCCACCTCTTCCATCAGATTTTGAACTCACCAAGCCTCCACAATCACATGAGGTGATTCCTTAAAATCTCTTTCTCTTTCTCAGTCTCTCTTTTTCTCGTGTGTGTGTGTGTGTGTGTGTGTGTGTGTGTGTGTGTGTGTGTGTGTGTTTTGTGTATCCTATTGGTTCCACTTCTCTGGAGAATTCCAACTAACACACTTGGTCTTTCTTCCCCCACATAGGCACTTGGGTCTGGGGCCTTCCTACCCTGCTCTGGCCAAAATTGTTTCCTAAATGATAGAAAACTATTATTTAGATCATACCCTTTCACATTATCTGATACTAGTCTTTTATTGTCATTGAGCTCTTTTAAATTATAGATAACTCATAGCAATGAAAATAATTCTTGTTTATAATCATACAAATTCTGACCTGGGTGGCAGAGGTTATATTTACTTCCCTCCACACTTCGGGAAAACCAGTTTTACCCCCACCTGCATATCCATTTCAATATTTTTGATCTAGGGGCGCCTGGGTGGCTCAGTGGGTTAATGCCTCTGCTTTTGGCTCAGGTCATGATCTCAGGGTCCTGGGATCGAGGCCTGCATCGGGCTCCCTGCTCAGCGGGGAGCCTGCTTCCCCCTCTCTCTCTCTGCCTGCCTCTCTGCCTCCTTGTGATCTCTCTCCCTCTGTGAAATAAATAAATAAAATCTTTAAAAAAATATATATATATTTTTTTGATCTATAAATATTTCTGCTCTCCATTCTCTAGATGGTTCTAATATCTGCCTGGTTCCTTCACTGATTAATGAGTTAAGTAAAATCTTTAATGTACATTCATTTTATATCTGTATCAGAGTCATAATATTACCATTTTTTATTGTGTTATGTTAGTCACCATATAATACATCATTAATTTTTTTTTTTTTTACATCATTAATTTTTTTTTAAAGATTTTTTTTTAAATTTATTCATTTGACACAGAGAGAGAGATTACAAGTAGGCAGAGAGGCAGGCAGAGAGAGAGGAGAGAGGAGGAAGCAGGCTCCCCGCTGAGCAGAGAGCCCGATGTGGGCCTCGATCCCAGGACCCTGGGATCATGACCTGAGCCGAAAGCAGAGGCTTTAACCCACTGAGCCACCCAGGCGCCCACATCATTAATTTTTGATGCAGTGATCCAAGATTCATTATTTACGTAGAACACCCAGTGCTCCATGCAATACATGCCCTCCTTAATACCCATCACCAGGCTTTGAAAACTATCTTTGAATTGGTTCTGTCTCTTCTGCTATACCAGGAATTTCTTAAGTGTATTTAAGATGTTTACTGAATGAATGAACAACTGAATGAATGAACTAATAATTGAACATATGTTTTCTCCATGAGTACACAGGGATACTAAATGCATAGATAATAATTAAGAGTAAAAATCAGACTACTTCAGTTCATGACCTATCGCTGCTACTTAGCAGCTACATACCTATTGTAATTCTCTATACCTCACTTTCCCCATCTGCAAAATGAAGGCAAAAACAACCCTCAAGGGTTGTCAATAGGATTAAAATAAATAATGCATGAACAAGGCTTAGCACTATGCATGGCAGCTATATAAGTATTCAATAAATTGTACCAATTATCATCATTTTTGAACAGGTTGACCATTTGGACAATTGTGCACAGTCTATCTTCTAGCAGTCCCCAGAGTGCCCCATACCCAACAGGTGCTTCATAAAGGCTAATGACAGTGGTGGTGACCACAACAGTACCAAAGCCTCCCTGCCTGCCAAGCTTAATAAAGTGTGTTATCCATTCTTCCAGACCACTGCTGGAGATGTTACAGCCTGACCTTCTATTGATCCCAACATCGTCCCAATGGACCTTGTTCCATTGTAATTTATTACAACAGCCAAATTGAATCCACATGACAGTGCTCGGAGCCAATTCTCATTGAGGTTCTCCCCATCCCCTGTCCCCACCCCCACAGCCCCTAAAGATTTGTGGAGACACTGAATTAGATGATTTACTCAATTCCAGATATTACAGCTATTGAATTCCTTTCTTTAATCTTGCACGTCCACCTAGAAAACGATAAAGATGGCCTGGCATGATTTGTTCTGTACTCTCGTAAATTTATTATTAATGTGGAGTCAGTAACCTTTACTTGCCTGCTCAATTCTTCCCAGCCATGGTCTTTATCTTGAGGAATTCAAGTTGCTTGTTGCTACTGACATCTCCTATATTCCTCAAGCCTTTACTCTCAGTTAGAGAGAGGCAAGTCCAGAAAGATAGCTCTCTGGCTGCAGGCATTACTGTACATAAATAACAACAGGACTGAGCAGATCCTACATGCAAGTTTGCCAAAAGATGTCTGAGCAAATCAGCACCTCCCATGCACTGTGAGGCAATTTTAACAGCTAAAATTGATGTTCTTGATTTTTCCTTCAATGCAACAGAGGGATGGTGTCTCAAGCCCTTTCCCTGCCACAGCTCATCGCTTTTGTAAGCATTTTGGACATTATTTTCTACCTTCTTCCTCTCTCCCTGGGCTAGACTAATCCATGCTGACACTCCAACTGGGAGACGTATCTAACCAAAATAGTTTGTCAACTACCATAACACTTAGTATGGTGTCTGCTTAGTTCCCACATCCTTGATCATAGAGACTCTACAGAAGGAGGGAAGGGACTTTCAGAGATGAATTATTCAAAAAAAAAAGAACATTCCATTTAAAATTCTAAGTGGAGGTCTGGTGGTACTGATGTGAAAAAATATATAAACCACACAGAAATGTATAACAAATGCTTGAACTATAAACGGAAATGAAATACCAAATCGAAGACACAATTATAGTTCCTCAAGAACTATTTCCGAACAGTTTAGATTTGAACATGGCAAATAGCATATATTTCCTTGTGACAATTGCCATGTTTGCCATAGATTTAAGTCAAAGTTATTGTAAAAAGAGCAAATACATACATTACTTTGGACATGGAACTACATTCTGTATCTGTGATATTCAGTCAACTGCTATGAAAATTTTTCTAACGAAAGGTTTAAAATAAGACAAAGGAAAATACACTGATAAGTATATAAGTATAAACATGCATTACTGTGACCAACCTAAACTAGTGAATAAATATCTCATGTTATTTACAGAAATTTTTTTCATATTATAAACCATAAATCTAAATTTTCCTTAAAGGTAAATATTCATTTTATTTATTAAAATGAATAAATATTCTATATAGATTTAAGAGGTTCCATTTTTTAAGTTTTTATTTAAATTCCAATTAACATACAGCATATTAGTGGTTCAACCCATCCATACATCATTTTGATCATCACAAGTATACTCCTTAATCCATATCACCTCTTTAAAAAGAGATTCTATTTTTAAAAAACTAATTTGACTTTTAAAAAAGAAAAACCTATTTTGTTATTTCTTTTAAGGAAAGATATATAATATAGTACTTACATGTAAATTAATTATTTAAAAATAAAGTAGTACTGTGCATTTACAAATAAAAGATAAACAGGATTAAAAAAAACAAACGATAAAAGGACTCTTTCTAAGTCAGGCTTGAAAGCAAACCATACACCTCTGCACATTTCAGAATCTAGTGTGAGCTTTCTGTGGGAATCTGGTGCTCACCAAACTCACATGTTTAAACGAATTGGCCATGAAAGCAACACCTATGACACCTGCTGGCCACTCTCCAAACCAGTGCTTACTATGAATGCTAGGAAATGGAGGTAGATTGACAAAAACTCACCCCTATTACAAAATAATAATGATAGAAGGCCCTTTCTTCTCATTCTAAACACAAAAAAGTGCTACTTTGTTTTCCTTCTAAAAATAATTTAATGTCATCCTTTCAACACAACATAGCAGACCACACACACGTGCACACACACACAAACTCCATACCCCTTCCCTTTCCCTACCCTTCAGGGACTTTTCCTCTAGTCCATCACCAGAATGATTTACCCTTTCTGACTTCCAATATAACTGCTAGTTTAAGATCAAGGCTCTGAATTCTGGTCTTAACTCTGACCGGAGCTCAGCTGGGGTAATGCGTATGATTTCTGGCTCTCAGGATCCTCACCTTCTCAACTGAAGCTAAGTGAATTAGGCTGTCTCTCAAGCATTCTTGCAACTCTGGCTTCAGGACAACATCCTGGATAAAAGACCTGGGTGGTTATAACACAGAATGTTTCATAAATAATAGGACTTATCTNTTGCGTATGATTTCTGGCTCTCAGAATCCTCACCTTCTCAACTGAAGCTAAGTTGAATTAGGCTGTCTCTCAAGCATTCTTGCAACTCTGGCTTCAGGACAACGTCCTGGATAAAAGACCTGGGTGGTTATAACACAGAATGTTTCATAAATAATAGGACTTATCTTTAGAATGAACTATTGATAAAGACTATAACATGGAAGAATTTCAAATGCATTATGCTAAGTGAAAGAAGCCAGATGCAAAATGCTCTGAACTGTATAATTCCATTTCTACAACATTCTAGAAAAGGCAGAACTATAGGAATGGGGAACAAATTGGTGGTTGCCAGGGACTGGGGGCTGGGGAAAGGGGCTGACTGCAGAGGAGGCACCATGAGAGAGGTTTCTGAGGTGACAGACCTGTCTTTTATCATGACTGTGAAGGTGGTCATACAACTCTATGCTTCTGTCAAAACCCCCAGAACCATACAATACAGAGTAAATTTTACAGCAGGTAATTTAAAAATCAATTTAAAATAATCTTTATAAAGTAATTCCACTTTCTTTCCAAGTTCTTTGAAAGAGTAGGTGGATCTAACATTTAAATTCTGATTTTTACATAAAATAATAATTTTGTTATGTACCAACAGGGCTGGACACTTTGGTCATTCAACAAACACCTCTTGAACACCTAGTGTGTTGAAAAGAATTGAGACTGAAAGTGAAATGTAAGCTTATCCTCATTCTAAAGATAGGGGAAATGAAGCAGAGAAAAATGTAAGCAACTTGCTTAAGTTTAAAAAGCTCATAAGCTGAGACTCGAAACCGGGCCCGTCACAGTCCCTGTTCTTAACAAACTAATTCTACTGATGCATGCATGTATATGTACATGTATATGTGTATATGTTTATGCATAAGCTTTTAAAAACAAAAATAGAGTCATACTGTGGTGGTGAAGGTATGAGAAAACAGGCATTCTTTGATCATTTTCTGTACATATGTATCAGAAGCAGTTTATCTCAATTAACAAAATAATGTGAATATCTTTCTATATCCTTGAATATCCTTCTATAATATAATTTCTATTGGCTAAATTTCCATGTAGGTATATGCCATAATTTATTTAGCCACTCCTCCACTTTATATTTTCACTGATCAGTAAAAAAAAAAAAAAAAAAAAAAAAAAAAAAAAA
>LNAC01000358.1:734965-809571 GCA_002007465.1 Ailurus styani
AAAAAAAAAAAAAAAAAAAAAAATTAAAGAATCAGCTCTGAACAAAGCTGTGGTTAAATCTATGCCTACCTTGTTAATTTTTCCTTAGGATGAATTCCTAGGTGAAGAATCAGTAAATGGCAGCTTTGGTCAACTGCCCCACATTTGTCTTTCCCCAGCTACCTGACATATCACACCTGCTTCTATCTCTTTCAAAGAACATTCTCCTGCAACCTCTAATGAAAAGTTGGTAACATGGAATGGTAGCAAAGGATCCTTGCCTCTGTTCCCATCTGGCCAACCTTGTCTATGCCTCCAGCTATTCACAAGTTCACAAATATTCATAATTTGGACAAAGCCTCAGCATATGTATGATACCCTTCATATATTTTTCTAAGTCTGAGTATCATATGCAACCTAAAGAATGTAACTTCACATTTCAATACTACAGAAATAACTCTACCCCAAGTCATATGACTTCTCCCAAATCATTCAGTACTGTTGAGTACATCCTGTTTGCTTAGTTTTGCCCCATTCAAAATTTACTCACAAAAAAGCTACCAGAATGCAATAGAACTTGGGAAGACCTCACCCTTGGGAGCAAATGACTTACTTCCATCATACCAAGAGGATTGTCTGAGGCAAACAATAAATAAAGCCCAGAAAAGAAGTATCCTTTGTTCAACTCCATAAAATATTTGGAATATGTTTTTTAAAAATTTCAGTTGTCATGAAGGTTGTTAAATGGTAGAACTACTGCTAAGCTATAGTAACTTATGATCTACACCAGAGCTCATCAAACCGTAACTCATAGGCCAAATCTGGCCCACACCCGTTTTTTTAAATAAAGTTTTATTGGAACACAACCATTCCTATTTGTTTACTTCCTCTGAACTGCACCAGAATTTTGGACAGATTTATTTGTTCTTCTATTACATTTCAATTTTCCGACTAATACTTATTAAGCCCCTGCCACATGCCAAGCACTGTGCTTGGTACTAGGAATAAAAAGATGAGTAAGACCCAGTTATTTCCTTTGCTGAGCTCAGGGTTTAATAAGGAAACAGACACAAACACAAAACATCACATTTTAGAAATCTTAATTATGCAATCTGAAATAGCACAATCTGAAAACTAATAAGGGCTCACTCCTATACATTTTGAAACAATGCAAATCCCCCTACAATTATAAAAACTCATCAAAACTCCCATGGTTTCTAAGCTGAACAGTCAAAGGCATTGGAAACTCTTGTCATTACAGTTACAAGCCATACCACTTTAGTGGGCCAACACTCCTTATCAGGATCCTGTGAACTCCACTACCATTTACTTGCCTCTGGATTTCTATAAGAGATTTGTTACTACTGAACAGTTTTATTAATATGCGCTTATACTGGTTTTCTCTTGCTGTGTAACAGAATACCGATTTAGTGGCTTAACACAACTTCCACTTTTCAGCTCATGGTTCTGTGGGTCAGAAGTCCAGCACAGTCAGGTTGGAATCTCTGTTCAGGATACCACAAGGGTGAAATCACGGTATCAGCCAGAATGAGTATTTATCTGGAGATGCTATAGAAATATCCACTTCCAAGTTTATTCTTGTTATTGGCAAAATTCACTCTCTTGTGGTCTCAGGATTGAGTTCCTCGCTTCCTTGCTGGATGTCAGCAGGAACCACTCTCAGCACAAGGGCTGCCCAAATTCCTTGCCACATGGCCCTCTCCCTCTTCAAGCCAAAGAACTTCTCACACAGTGAATCCCCCTCATAGTTTGAATCTCTGAGTTCCCTATCTCTGACTGTAGGACCCAGATTTAAAGGGTACATGTGGTTAGGTCAAACTCACTTAAAAATGTTCCTTTCTTAAAGTCAACTGTGCCATATGACATCATCTAATCACTGGTGTTGAATCCACCATATTCACCGTTCTGGGCATTATTCAGGAAATGCACACTAGAGAGGTAGGAAATCTTGGGGGCCATCTTAGAATTCTACCTACCATAACACTTGTTAGAATTATAAATTACTTTTGTAAACTATAATTATATTATCCAAGAGCTGATTACACATTGGTGTTATTGCTAGTTCTCAAAAATCAGCAATCCAAAAAGGAAGGAAATGTGATAAAATATTATGATGAAGGCCCCAAAATGCCATACACTGGGCTATTAATTTAAAATTCAGTTTCTGTGAAAATAGTCTTTTTAAAGCAGTTTTATCTTTCGGTTTGCAAAAGGTACAGTATAATCAGGTAAGGATAAAGCAAAAAAAATGGCAAGGAGACTGCAATATCAGAACAGTATTAAGGTGCCCCTTATCACAATGACTGTGGCATTATATGCCCCAAGAACATATCAACTTAGAAAGTTAGACATATATTATAAAAAGTTGTGAATTAGGAACTTCTCTCTACAATACAACATGATAAATGCTAATACAGATGTGCGCAAACTCTTCACAGCAAAGTAGACTCCATTGCCAAACACAGGATAAGTAAAAAAGACAGACAGAAAATTTTCCTTCCCACATAAATAAGGTTGATTTAAATCAAATGGCCTGGAGAGTATGTGGGAAGAAAAACGGAATCATCTCCAGACTGAAATATGTGAAGGCTCAACTACCTCTAATCCCATATCACAAAACAACAACAGCTGGCAGCTGAGATTGACAGATGTGTCAAGATGCCTGTACCCATTAGCAGCCACTGTCAGGGCACTCTAAGCATTTTTATTTTAAATCTTCAAGGGATTTTGCAGGTAATTACAAACAAACCTTTAAAAAATCCATCATTCTGAAATTGAGTACAGAAAATAAGATCTTAACCCAGAAGCAAATATTTATTTAAAGAGAATTTGCCTTCCCTGGCTCAGGATCAGCTCCCTCATTGGATAAGAATCAGTTCTCAGCATGATCTGGCCCTGAACTGCATTTTGAAATAACACAGATAATCGCTCCTGCCACTTGCAAGTCACAAGGGACTGGAAGAGAATATTTATAATATGGAAGTCAAAGTGACTCTCAAACCTTAATTATAAAATATATTTTATTGCTAGAAGACATAAAGAATAGAAAAACTTCTAATTGTAAAATTTTTTCCCCAAATGGGGTAGGGGAATGTGGTCCATCTATATTAAATTACTTTTATTTCTAATTCCACCAAATGCACTGTTCTGCCTCTTCCAGTCAAATCTTCACAAATGTTATTCTCACTGCTTTGACTGGACAACACCTCGTAATCCCTCAGCTCTTGATTTAGTCATCAACTTTTCCAGAAGTCCTCCTTGGCCATCTCTACTCCCAATAGGTGAGGAACCCCTCCTATGTGCACCATGTAACTGGCTGGCATTGCACACAGCGCACAGTGCCATGTAACTGAATCTTCAGTGCTTTTCTTTTTTTCTGAGTGTGAGCTCCTAGGAGGCAGAAATTACATTTTCTTCAGTAGCTTATATAACCCCAAGTGCCTGTAAAGCATCTCAATCATTATAGATGTTGAATATGTTCTGTTAAATGACTGGATGATACAAAGGGAAGGCAAGCTGGGCAGAATAAGGCAATGGTGCCCAAGGCCTTAGATGTCACAGGGGAATGAAGAAAAGAAGGAAAAGTGTTATCAGAGCCCAGGCCCTGTCACTAATTAGCTCTGTGACCCTAAACAAGTGACTACGTCTCTCAGGAACTCTGAGTCCTGAGTGGAAAAATGAGAAGATCAGACCAGAAGGGCCCATCAAGTCTCTCCCAGGTTTTCTGCTTTCATATCTTTCTGTCTTCAGGACTGTCCATGCTTCATCACCATCTTTACTTTTACGTATCTTTTAAAGTGCAATAATATTGGGCTATGTTCAATAGAGCCAGGGGATAGGGGCGCCTCGGTGACTCAGTCAGTTAGGCATCTGACTCCTGATTTTGGCTCAGGTCGTGATCTTAGGGTCCTGGGATCAAGACCCATGTCAGGCTCCATGGGATTCTCTCTCCCCTCTCCTTCTGCCCTTCTTCCCCCAATCCCCCACACATGCTTTTTCTCCTAAAAGATAGATAGATAGATAGATAGATAGATAGATAGATAGATAGATAGATAGGAAAAACAAACAAGCCAGGGGGTAGAAAGATGCAGCTAACTGAGGACAGTGACTGTAGTTGCTGAATGAATGCATGAATGAATTAGCAGCCTTCCTTAAATCTCTTTACTTGTTCCATCAGAAGGTAAATTTCTGGTTCATTTGATAACAAAGTATCATTTCATCAATGTCATCTCTAAGAGAAGGGCAACTTCAACTCTCTTAGCAATCCATATGAAAAAGGAGGCTGGTGAATTTACTGCTTCATAAAGAAGCACAGGTTTACCAAAGAGGCCAGCTACATCTCTACTAAGAGATCTAAGAGATGCAAAGTGACCTTCAAAATACCACTTCATTGGAACAAAATGGACTTCTTGTCAATAAAATCAATTGGTTAAAACCACCAACCTGGTTTTTGCCTAGGTCATTGCTAACATTGGGCAAATAATTCTAGCCAAGAATAGGAGGCACACACACTTAGTGATTCCTTGTTCTCTGAAATTTAATTAGTACTAGAAACTTTAGAATCAACTTCAAGCCATGATAAAGATACAATATATTAAACGATGCCAGAACAAAGATGCTCTGCTCAGACCCAATAACATGTAAACACCAATAACCACGCAAACACAGAATATGTGTAGAGGCTTTGTTACATAATGTAGTAAGTTAGGATTTCCTTATATTTTCTAGACTGAAGGCACTGTCCCAAAAAAAAGTTGGCAAATGGCAAACACTAATCTAGACAATACATTTTAGTTGCAAATATAAGCAACATATTAGTTAAAGCTACATTCAGTCCAAAATGAATAATGTTTTCACATCTCAAATGACTAGATAAAATATATAAAAATATATTAAATGTGAATATAGAAGTCAGATTTTTAGCCCCAAAGGCAACTAAAATCAAGCACATCTTTAAAAAAAATTTAGCCTTTAAGGTCACTTTTCCAAATGACTAGAACACTGGCATTTAGCCAAAGAAATTTAAATTGGGTTATACCTGCTGGGTGACCCAACACTGCTCTGTCCAAATAAGATGTTTTACTTCTATTATATATTCCCTAGAGCACAGCTGACCAGCACCTCTCTCTAAATTGTTGATATGATCAGTGCGGTCAAAACAGTTTTAATAATTCTAATAATTTTAATAGTTCAAGAATGCTATATATACATCAAAAAAATAAAAGAGAAATAGTAATAGTTCAAATATCATACATGCTCATATGCACACATACAAGATGTTTACCTCTGTGAACTTCTTATAAAGATGCCAGAGAAAAAGTGTCACTAAAAATGTTAATCAGAGTAGCTGAGATAATACTCAGAGATATTAGAGAGAAAAATGTCCGTTATACAAAATGAACATAATTTTTAAGGAATGCTATCTCAAGAGAGAGCCAAGATGAGTTGGACAGTCCATACATGGGAAGAAATGGATTCCTGTAGAGTCCGTTTTGGACTGAATAATTATTTGCTTTGGAGGGCAGGAGATGTCTCTTGCACACTGAAGGATGTTTAGCAACACCCCTGGACTCTACCCGCCAGCAATCCCCCGCCCCTGCTGTGACAAACAAAATTATCCCCAGACATTGTCAAATATTCCTGGGGGTGGGAAGGTTGTAAAGTGTCTCCTAGCTGAGAACCTTGCCTTAGATCCACAACCACCCTAGTTGCAGCTCCAACCCTTGGATGCCAGCCCAGTTCCTGGCTTTAGATGCAGAGTGACCCCACCTACACCAAGGTCAGATGATAAGTGAGCAGCTTACTGCAAAGTGAAGCAACCTTCCAGACTACTTCCTCTTGGGACTAGGTGAGGAATCTCCCAAATCGTGAATTCATCTGCGACTCATCCATGAAAGCTGTATAGAAGCCTCTGATCAGGACGCCTGGGTGCCTCAGTGGGTTAAGCCTCTGCCTTCGGCTCAGTTCATGGTCTAGGGTCCTGGGATCAAGCCCCACTCCCTGCTGTGCAGGGAGCCTGTTTCCCCCTCTCTCTCTGCCTGCCTCTCTGCCTACTTGTGATCTCTCTCTCTGTCAAATAAATAAATAAAATCTTAAAAAAAAAAAAGAAGCCTCTGATCACCTTTTGAGGTCTTGTTCCTTTAAGCCAACTACCAAAACAAAGTGAAACTACTATGATAGCAAAAATGGTGCAATCCTTTGAAAACGAAGCAGCAAAAAAATCCAATGGCTTAAAATGGTACATAAAGAATCTCTTGGGGGAAAAATAAACAGAAACTGAAGGTCATCACAATCTTCTTTCTAAATATAGTTTAACATATATATTAACATATTTTTTTAAATTCCTGAACTGATGTATTTTATTAATTTAATTGGTTTCTTACTTTTCATCACAGTATTTAGTAACTTCATCTCTGTTGGTTTGGTATTAAATATATTCATCCTTGTATGTTAACCTCAGGTAAATTGCTCAAATTATAGTTTAGCTAATCTCTAAAAGTTAATGATCCCACTTGCCTCATGAGTGGGGCAGGATCATAAAATAGAAAAACACCAGAATAGTGTGGTGGTTAAGAATAGCTCCATCGTTTCCCTGCGTGTGTGACTTTGGGCAAGGTACTCTTTAAACCAGTCTCTCATTTTAAAAACAGGGAGCATGATAGTACCTATGTGCCATAAAGTTTCTTATAAGGACTCATAACCTATGGGTGCAAAACTCTTAGGACAATGTTTGGTGTATAGTGAGGGCTCAATCAGCAGCAGATAATTCTTTTGTTATAAAAAAAATTATCATTTCCATGGTCATAATTAAAAATGATCATGAATAATCAATACTTTCATTTTATCATTCTCACCAGAATACCATGCCTCTAACAATTCAGTATGTTAGAAGTGAGAACTGGAGAAAGAAGCAGTGTTCTCTGCAAAACAAGATAGTATTCTTCATAAATGCCACATTTTCTTTTTATTACAAAGGAAAAGGAAGTAAGAGTAGCTAATCCCTTACTCAAGCCTTAACCCCTTATTTATCTTGTCAGGGTAATGGAACCAAGGTTTGCGATGTGGGTAGGACAATAGTCATTTCCCCATCTTGTTTTATTATCCATGGGATGGTTCCATCTTGCAGCCTACATAGAACATACTGTCCTGGGAACAAGGAATGAGTCTGACATTTCACTGGAGCAAAAGATTCCTCTCACAGTTAATAATATTCGTGGGCCAGGAGTGGATCTCAAAGTGATTTCTCTTTTCCCAAGAAAAAAGTGATTTCTCATTCATTCAGAATTTGCTGATATAATTTATTCACCCAATGTGTGTTGATTGAAGACCATCACCTGCCAAGAACTCTGCAAGGAGCAGGAGGTATCTTGATAACCACGGCTGGGGCACTCACAGAGATTAGCCACGGGAGTGAAGCCAACACTCAGTAAAGGGATGCAGAACTGAGCCAAGAAACGGTTCTTTAAAAGTGTAAAACCTCTTCCAGCCTGCAATGTCAGCAAAGACTTCCCTGAGTAAGTGACACAAGAACTGAGTGGAAATCTCTCAGAACCACATTTCCCAGATTCCTTTTAGGGCAGGTCTGGTTAGAATCTGCCAATGAGAGGCACCTGTGTGAAATCTGGAGCTCTCGCCCAGGACTTGAAATCTTAACCAACAGTGTGATGTAAGAACAGTGGGAGGAGGGTGAAAGGGGGGCCATCAGCAAAGAAGATGCCTGATCAGACATTCCTGGTTATGAGATCATGGCACTCTCCCCTTTCTCTTGGTCTCTTATAGCTATCCTGATTCTTGATCATTCCTAATGTGGTTCAACCAACCAACACTGGGGCTCTGGTTATCCTTGCCATAAATTCCCTTTCACTCAAGGTAGTCAGAATTAGCTTCTGCTATTTGCATCCATCAAGCGATTTCCTTCTGGTAATACGCCATGTTGCTCTCCATTATGCATGTCTATTTCCCTAACCAGACTGTCAGCTTCCTGAGAACTGGAGAATCTCTTATTTCCCTTTGAGCCTCTACGACCTAGATTTGTGACTGCCTGACACATAGGAAACATTCAGTAAACGCAAAAAGAATACGATTTTCCACATGTTCAAAAAATACGTGGTTTTCCAATAATAAATATAAAAGTGCAACTGGATGTTTTAACACCAAGAAAGAGCTCAGTACAGTTAAAAAGTCCTCCATAACTTATATCAACTTTACACTAACATGGAAATCTCTATGTTCTGTAATCATCTCCTCAGATACTGTTTTTTGATAAACTTCATGAAGAAACCCAGTATGTTAATAACCATAGTCCTGTAGCTAACAACCATAACTCCTCTGGGTGCAAAGCAACAGTAATAGTTCAAGGGTAAAACTTACCTCTAAACTTATCATCATTCAGAATTTTCACTGCCGCACTTCCAAATTGGTAGACTAAAGCTGCTTAAGTGGGCAAGTCCATAGACACCACCCCCAGAAGCCAATTCCACTCACCTCTCCCTGCCCTTTCCTACCCACAGGGCAATCCATGAAGCCAAGTGGGCAGCTAGTGATCTTGGCTTCCAGAGAAATCACCATCTGTTTTTATACTAATAAATAAAGTACCTCTGCTTTATAAAGTGGAACTAAGACCTAAAATGAAAATGGAGACAAAATTTTTGTCCAATTTAATGGCTTTTTAAATTTTTCTTGGGTAGTTAGTTTATGTTGCATGAGCTACATAACAGCCTGAATTTGATCTGGTTCAAATAATGCTACCATGTCCTATAATCCTGGGTACTATACACTTTCCAAATATACAATGTCATCAAGGTTTTATGACATTTCCTACAAAAACTCAATAGCCGGGTATCACTTCATCAGCTGAAGTCTGAATTCAGGTATGAGAACAGAATGCAAAGCTGCAGCTTGAAAATTGTACTGCTCCTCTGACTTCAGCATCACAGCCATAAGAGGATTCTCACTGAAAAATTTTCATACCTGTACATTTTTGTCCCTTACTAAAAGAACTCCATGTCTGGGAATTACGGAGTTGAGCCAAAAGTATGGCAGTAGAACCAAAATCCATGCTCAGTCACTGCTGTTTTCCTACAAAAGCTTGCTCAGAGATATTCTGTCACTTGGGGTTCTCTGTTTATTCAACTTCACTTCCTTCTTCAAGCAACAAAGTGCTTAGAGCATTGTGTTCATGCCTGCTGCCTAGACATGTGACCTATTCACATGGCTTATGGAGGACACAAGATTTCTGAGACCCAGGATTCTAAAGGCAAGACTGACAGATACGAGGTGCAAGCCTAACTTCGCCAGGTTAAAAATGGCTATGAAAGGAGCATACCCATTTCTACTGGCATCGAAACACCATACTGGTTGCCAAAGAATCTATAAGAAAGAAATATTAAGTAATACTATATGTCTGACATTGACATAAGTTTATTATTTCTTCCATGCCAACACACCCTAATCCAAAGCTTATGCTGTTCTAATCCAGGCCTGCCCTAAAATAGCCAATTATGCTGAATGTGGTCAAAACTCGAAGGAGTCTCCAGTCTCAAAGACAATGTTTCATTGGCCCATTAGATTCTGTATTAGCTCCACATTTTGAGTTAGTTTCTGAATTGTGTGCATTACTTCTTTGGGGATTATCTCTCCTTTACATTGCAGCTATAATAGAACTCCTGCCCCCCCGCTATGTTGCCAGTGGTATTATTTCCTCCTCAAATGGACTGGTTAACACTCTGAAAAAAAAAACTGAAGCTGAAAAACCACTCTGAATACACATGAAATATTTCCTAATCCATTATCTACATGGTTTAAATAAGTGGGGTTATAATCATGTTGCCCAAAGGAGCCATAATATACCATTGGCTTTGTTCTAGAACTTCCAAACTAGTTCCCAAAACTTTGGGCCTTGCTTTTGGAGCAAGGTATAAAATTTTGCAAAATGTACACATCAGAAATGACATTTGTCACTTATGCATTGAAAGTACCTTCCCAAATTCTTTAGCGAGAACATCAATGTCATTTATTCCTCAAGAATAAGAGCACTTAGTCTCAACTCCTTGTAAAACAAGCAATTGTGATGTTCTTCATTGATAGTCCCCTGGTATCATCATAAAACTTGAGATCCAAAGGAAAATGAGGCTTATTCTCTCAACTTGCTATAACCGTTTTATTCTATTTTCTCAAAGACAAAAAAAACAAACAACTTGCATCTAGGTTGCATGACCTTGGGCAAGACTACCATAGGCTTCAGTGTCCTTCAGTTTCCTGGGGCTAATAACTATACATGCCTCACAGAATTATGGTAAAAAAAAAAAGAAGTAAACAGTGTAAGTATCGAGCGTATCAAAGTATCCAGCATACAGCGTTCAACATTAAGTTCAATAAATGTCAGCTTTCATCATTATTCACTGCTGGGGATTTTAAATGTAAAGTTTTCTTTTGAATTCTTAGTACCAGCTCCAAGAATTGCCATTCTAACTGTCTGTCTGTTAGTCCTATCTGCCCTTAACAGTCCCATTGATTCAAGGGTCCTCAGTCATGCCTTCTGAGTTCACTTCTAAACATCTGTATCAATTAGCTGGAGCTGCAAAGGGAAGATCAAATTACTAGAGCCTTGCCTGTAAAGATCTCAACAGAAATGAATTAATAATATCCATCGGATCATCAATACTGAGAGTGAGGATGGAAGCCACAGGGACTGGGGGCAGCTTCATGGGCATGTGACTTGTGTAGCTGCACAGGGCCCCGCACTCAGAAGAGCCCTGGGCTTGGTTTCATGCTCGTCCAGAAATTCTCAATAAAGTTTGAATGATTTTCATTTTGCAAAATTATGTAAGTGGTTAGTATGACTGGAGAGTTTTAATCAGACTGATATAAATTGTTTCATGTTTTAAAAGACCTACTCCAGCTTTTATGTTCAGAACAGCCTATAGGAAAGGTAAGGGTGGAAACAAAAAACAGCTAGGATGCTGTTGATATAAACAAGGTGGGAGATGATAGTGGCAAATAACACCAGAAGGAAGGGCCTCTTAAGAGTCCATTTGTCAGCAGCCACAGCATGGGTGCCCAGCAACATGCCTGTCAGCACCAGCATCCCAGCCAGCTGGCTCCTCCTGCCCATCACCAGTTCCTACCCAGTTTCCATGCTGGGAGCAAATGGGAATTAAAAAAAAAAAATCAGGGTGTATTCCCCAAGTCTGGATCCCTTACAATAGAGAAAATGAGCTGCTAAAGGAAGAAAGGAAAGAAGGGCCCTAGCTAGATCAAGCATCTTCTGTATTATGTGACTATAGTCAGAATTTATTATATATTCTCTCATTGATTCTAATTAAGTAATAGATGTAAACATTAGTCCTCCTCCACCAAAAAAAAAAAAGTCAGTATGGGTTCAGCAAGAATAAGATGTACAAAAACATACATAAATAAAAAATGCTTCTAAAATATCTTTAAGACCCACAGAATACATTACTCAACTCTCCGTAAGGAAAAAAAAATAACTAACTTTTCAGCCTTGTAATTATTTTAATTTTTTTTTAATTTTATTTATTTATTTGACACAGAGAGAGATCAGATCACAAGTAGGCAGAGAGGCAGGCAGAGAGAGAGGAGGAAGCAGACTCCCTGCCAAGCAGAGAGCCCAATGTGGGCCTCGATCCCAGGACCCTGAGATCATGACCTGAGCCAAAGGCAGAGGCTTTAACCACTGAGCCACCCAGGCGCCCTTGTAATTATTTTAGATATATATCTAAATTTGTATAATTATCTCTATATTTAAGCTGGAAAATATAAAAAGAATCATCACTGTTTAGTTTTCAGGTAATCAAATAGAAAATGCATCAGGCTATGCTAAAAATGGCATGATACAATGAACAGTAAGTTAAATACCAATAAGTGAAAAGTTTATACTTTATAATCTAAAACCTTAAAAAAATAATTTCTTCTCTTCCACATGCTCAAAAATTTCTCTGAAATGACAAAACATGGATGATACCAATTGCCAACCTAAACGGCTTATGTCAGCTACTCACCTTCTTCTGAAGAACATTGATTTTTCTTTCCTTCACTTCTAGCATATCCTTCATGTCTCGAATCTCTCCGGCCAGTGTCCCCTTCTCTTCCGTGAGGTCCTGCAGCTGTTTTGTTTTTTTATTGAGAAAAGATTCTTTCTCCTCCAATCGTAACCTCAGCGCATCTACCTGAAGTCAGGAAGAAGAAAGAAGGGGGCAGTTTTACACAGCGGTCATCAGTAACCATCACTCATGCCCTAGGAGGGAGTGTGGCAGCAGTGTGCCTTTTCAGGACAGTATGGTCAAACCATTGCTCATGCTCATCTCAATGCCATGTGTTTTAACAGCCTGTATCTGCCTTAAAGTCCTGTTGTGTGTGTATTTAAACAGTGACTTTTTTTTAAATATAAGGTTTATATGAAATATAATGTATTACAAAATAGTAGTATGTCTCCCTGTTAGGAATCCATAAGCTGGAAAACGAAGCACACTGATACTCCATTGTGCAGGCAGGGCACAACACTGCTCATGCTCTGCAGCATCCTCCGAGAATATGGAGAACGCAATGAGCCATGCCACGGACATCGGAAGAACAAGACTGACAAGTAGAAAACACTCCTGAATTAGAAAAATACAGGTTGCCAAAAGGAAGGAAATGCTATGGAAATGACCGCTCTCCAGTGTTATGAAAGACTGCTTTCCAAATACTAGAGAGAGGAAAAAAAGACACACACACACACAAAAAAAATCCTATTTCTACCTTAGCTCAAAAAGTAGATTATTACAATTTCTGCTTTTCAAATTCAGTAATAAAATGAGGGAACATAAGCTTTATTTTTTACACTTAACATTCTGAAGACCAAGTGCAAAAAAAGTTTACATGGGTGGTGTGAGATTTGGGGGTGATGGAAGAATTTAATCCTCACCCTCCATATCAGAAATTTGACAGATAGTAGCTACACCAACAATCAAGAAGTAGTGAGTTGGCTAACTGAACATAATGAAAACAAAAAAAAAAAGAAAGAAAGAAATTCAATTATGTTTGGGGAAAAACAAAAGTAGTGAGGCAAGCATGTTACTTAGAAAAATCAAAATAACTAGGCAAAAAGTCAAAACAGGTTCTCTTGGGGAAGAAGAAATGGGATAGGGATAAGTAGGGGTCTGCAGCATCTCATCACAAATCTTGTTGAGCATTTGTCTATAATACTACCAGCAAGTAAAATTTGGACCAAAAAAAAATACAAAAATCTAAAAACGAAAAAAGAGGCAGGAATACCATAATAAGCCAAAATAAATAGATATATGAATATTATCAGGACACAGATTCAAAAGGCAACTTGACACACTTTGGAAAGGACACTTTGGTTTTAGGCTGGGTTCTGCTTCTATCTAGCTATGAAAATCAAGACAAGTAACTCCCCTACCAGCCCTCCAGCCTCAGTTTCCCTTTTTTTTTTTTTTTTTTAAAGATTTTATTTATTTATTTCACAGAGGGAGAGAGATCACAAGGAGGCAGAGAGGCAGACAGAGAGAGAGGGGGAAGCAGGCTCCCCGCCGAGCAGGGAGCCCGATGCGGGCCTCGATCCCAGGACCCTGAGATCATGACCTGAGCCGAAAGCAGAGGCTTTAACCCACTGAGCCACCCAGGCGCCCTCAGTTTCCCTATCTATAGAACAAAAAGCTTGGAACACACTAAGTGCCTGACATTTTTTTTATTTTAAAGGTAAGAGTCAGTCTTAGGTAGAATACATCAGGGAAGGATGATGATATTAGAAATAAAAAAGTTATCAGAGTAGAAACTCCTTTTTTTACCCCCTTAGAAGAAAGAAGCACCAAAGTTGTGTTTCTAAAGGTCAAGGATGATGGGAGGTTGATGAGTAGAGAGTTTCTCCAGTTTCTGTCCCAGAAAGGAGGTCCCAGCAAGGGAAGGGGTGAAACAAATGCTTGAATCCCAGTTGGCGGAAGGACCCTGACCATTATGAGACAAGATGGACCTTCTGTGACCACACAAGGTGAAAACAGCAGACTCCTTAAACATCTGATGGCCATACCTCTTCTTACGTAAGGGCCATAGAAATCTAGGGGCTGAGAAGGGAAGGGGATATAGCCACTACTATAATCTGGAGTGCCATCTTTTATGTATAAACTAAAAATCACATTTCTTTTTTCGCCAGATAGTATGAAACCCCAAAGAAAGGTACTGATGTTACTCTAGTTTGGTATACGGAGAGGACTTTAAACAAAGATAGGCCACTTGAGAATCTGGGATGCTTAAGCTTTACTGCAACTGGTGTGAACTTTCATTTAGTCAAGGGAAGATCACCAGGACATGAATATCCCCTTCACTTCCCAGCCCCTAGATTTCTATGGCTAAATCTAATCTATTTCTAGATTTCTTTCTTACGTAAGAAGAGGCATGGTCATCGGATGTTTAAGGAATCTGCTATAGTGGCTATAAGGGGTTACATTCAATTGTAGAGATTTCCCACAGGCTGACCAGGACTCAGTGTGAATCTGAGAAGAAACTGTGGTCCCATTAGCCCTGCATTCTACCTGTCAAAGATGGATGGTCTATATCTGGACTAGAGGAAACACTCAACATCTAAAACTGTGATATAAATAAATTACAACGTGGGAGGTAGTAAATGGTGCTGGACAGAGTTTAGAAAAAAGAGACTCTGTGTCGATGAATAATATGCTTAACATTTACTGTGCCTTCTCGCCACGTGTGATCTATTAGTGCCCTGATGCATCTTCCTGAGCCTAGAAGAGACAAAACCCTAGGTGTAAGAATATTTCTCCAGGAGTAAAATAGAGAGCAAGAATGACCATGATCAAAACACTGCTCCCAACACCCAAACTGTACATGGTAGGAGGGAGCCTGTGCCAGCCAAGGTCTTCTGTTTGGGAATTTATTTTCCATGCACCCAAATGCATTAGCTTCAAAGGAATTTGAATCATGACCTTCAATCACTTCAGGCTACCCTTATAGCTTTGCAGTCTCTTAGAATCAAGACATGAGGTTTAAAGGTCTTTTTTTTTTTTAAATAAAACTTTGACCTGAACTGCGTCCAATTCTAAACCAACATTACCCCAGTTTGCAGTAAGCAAGTATGACATCATTTCTAAAATCAAATTTTAACTTCCAGATGGTGCAAAACCACAAGCAGTCACACAGGCCTTCTGATACACAGAAGTTTAAATACAGGGAAGATCAGGAAAGAAAGAATACAGTCAATTAAAAATTAGAATATATAGTTCCAAATTGGGTTCCCCTCATGAATATTTGGACTTCACTCAACAGTGTACATCATTTATAAAAGAATCAGAAAAGCCTTGATGGTTAGATTATATTCCAACATCAGGTAGAGACATAAAAGGTAAAATGTTTGGGAATATGAAATACCTTTCTCTGCCTCTTCACTCAACACCAAATAATTTTAAGGGCCTTGACTCTCTCTCTTAAACTTTGGCAGTTGACTCAATAATAAAACTTGGCAAGGCAAAGAGCACCATCATTTCCCAGAAAAACAAAAGAAAATTAGAACTGTATGATATAGTCAGCACACAAAGACCCATAGGTTGAATTTCCAATTTTTACATATGACTTAACTGCATGGGAACTAGTCACTTAATGTTAAAACTAGGACAATCTTTTCATTTTAGGAGAATTACTCATTTCCTTCTGATCCAGTTGTGTGTGTGTGTGTGTGTGTGTGTGTGTGTGTGAGAGAGAGAGAGAGAGAGAGAGAGAGTGTGTGTGTGTGTAGTAACATGTGAAAATTTAACCTTTTATCTGGCAGTATAAAACATGAAATATTTGTTATCACTTTAGCTCCAGGTACTAACTTGAAAGAAAAGGGCCATGGCAATAAAATTGGCAAAAATTGCCAAGATCAGAGTTAAATATTATTAATCTTTATGTCAGCACCAAGGAATTATAAGCAGTTCCAATGGTGAGGTATGTTTCTAGAAGTGCTATATATAAGCCTGCCGACCTTTCTGCTGTATTTTGCATAGCCTTCAGAAACAGTTTCAATGTTGTGACCAAACACTAAGTGCTACTTGATGTGCCATAAATAATTTTTAAAAATCAAACGGTTCATTTCATTCTTAAAATGACTACAGCAACACTTGAGAAAATAAAAAAAAATTTTTTTTAAACCCTTGAGAGGGAAAAGGGGCCACTTGAAAATTTTCGCAGATTAAATACAACTTACTTGACAACACTTCAGGAATTGAATAAACACACTATCACAAAGAACAACTTTAAAAGAAAATGAAACTGGAACACTCACAAAACTCCCAATATAATTTTATTTCACATTCAAAATTTCATTTGTTTGTTTTTCCTAATAGCAGACTTGGATTAAGGGTATATTTGAATTTGATTCAACTTGCAATCATTCAAATGGAGAGACAGTTTCAAGTTGAAAGTATGCATAATGTACACAGCCTCCAAAGACACAAACACTAAAAATAACCTAAAATCGAAAACTTGCTCTGGTGGTAACCACTAGTTCTCACTCACATCCAATTCTCCTTTCCTCCCTGAATCCAGGGAAGATCTCCCTTCCCAGCCCCTTGCAGGAAGATGGGGTTATGTGTTTTATTCATGAAATGGAAACAAAAGCGACATATGTCACTTCCTGTCCATCCATCCCCATATTCTTTCCCTTACTCACAGATCTTGAAAGCTACATTTTCCAGATGATAGAGCTACAAGATGGTAGAACCCCCATAAATCTGGATCCAAGTGACCATGAGAAGCAGCTTCTGCTTCTCTACCTTCTGCTGCTCTAATCCTCAACCCTCAACATGGGCTGGATTTACAGTATGATGTATCAAACCACTCAGAAATTATTATAATTTCCACTGGTTTTGCTAAGAAGTGGTTACCTTAAAACTAGAAAGGGTTGTTGGTTGTATAGATTGCTATAAACCTAAAAGAAAAAGGGCCATTATTCCTCCCTTTACTCCTTCTATGTGTAGGACCTCAAAATCTACTTTCCCCTATCCTTTCACCCCAGATCCAAATTAGGGGGGTTGAATGACAGAAAGCAAGGGCAGAGCTAAATGGAGCAAGTAGCAGAACCCTGGGTAGTGGACACTAAGGTCAAAGGTCAAGATCCTGGGATCAGAGAGAAAGAGATCAAAGAGGAATTATACTCTGAAGAACACTGGTTTGGACTTCCATTTGTAGAGAAAAGTGGCCCAGGTAGACAACTCTGTTTTACAAAAGTCTCTGCATTGCAAATACATATGTTCAAGCAGCTCATGGTAATGGCCATGGACTTATCCATAGGCCTTCCAAATGTCAGGAACACAATAAGGTGTTAGAAGCAAAATGAGGATAATAACAATACCTCCTTCATCATGTTATTTTGAAGATTAAATTAAATAACATGTAATGCACTTAGCACAGTGCCTGGCACCTAGAAACACTCAATAAATCTTTGCTATTGTTATTATACTATTCTGCTTTCTACAACTACAAACCCAGTGATTTATATACTGTAGGAATGCAATAAAGATTGCTAATCAGCAGCCCTCAGGAAAAGTGGAGACTCAGCAAATAAGATTTTGTGCTCTAACATGTAGCATGGTGTTATACTGTCTGTCATTTACTTTAAAAGATTTCAGCATACACTGTATAGTGTGTGTGTGTGTGTGTGTGTGTGTGTGTGTGTGTAGGGGTTAGGGGTATAAGGGTGGGTGGGTGGATGGATGTATTTCCCAACTGGAAATAAATTCTCCAGGGGTAGTTAATTAGCCTATGAAAGACTTTAATTAAAAGCTGACATGCCATAGTCAGCTACCAAAAGTTCCAAGATATTCTTTACATTTGATGAACACCTGAAATTTGGTCAATTAACATAATTGATGTGAGGAGTGATTTTACCTTGGTGATGTAAGTGGTGTTTGAGATGTGTGGATTGGCTAGAAATGCTACACAAGTACTCCTACTCTTCCAGGAACAAGATGAGATGGTTTGTCCAATGTAGATATGCTGTAAGCTACATCTGTAATTTTAAATTTTCTAGTAGCCATGTAAAAAAAGTAAAAATAAACAGGTAAAATTGCTTTTAATAATATATTTAATTTGACCCACTATATCCAAAACATTATTTGACCTATAATCAATATGAAAAATGTTAATGAGGTATTTTACATTCATTTTTCTGCAAAGTCCAACATTTGCTTTACCCTTTTCGGCATATCTTAACTAGGACTAGCCACAGTTCAGGTGCTCAATAGCCACATAGGGCTCATAGCTACCATATGGAACAGTGTAAGTCTATGACTAGCAAGCACAAAAGTTTCAACCTTTAGATTTCAATATCCCCTGCATATAAATGCTTCAGGGAGGATTCTAGCCCAAACAAGGTTGGCTGAACTCTACCCAGAAAATATCACCACATGACCTAGCTAGTGTAAACCATTTTTGGCCTTAAAAGGACAGACAGCTGGAACCTGAAGGTATACTCTGAGAGCTTGTAAAGTACTACATAAAGGCAAGGTCATGGGGCAGGAATCCTACACCCTTCCTTTGTCCTACCATCAGAAGTTATTGATCTTTACCAAAGAGAATCACATAACTGTCAATGACCTAACTGGTTGGTGATTCTGTTAGCATGGTCTTTCTGGAGTCTAGTTGAAGAGAAGAATTCAGAATAATCATTGCTTTTCAAAAACTCCTTTTATACCAAACCTTAATTATGGTAAAAGTTGCCTTTCAGAAAAAGTGTCCTTCAGCAGCTGCACCATCAAACACCAGCTATATAGATGATGGTATGTCTATCTCTTACACTATGCTTGGTTGGGTTATGCCCTTCTACTCTTGGATTTCTGTAGGAATTTTGATTTCAGATTTCTCCTCTCTGTAGGAGATTTTTTTTAATCTATAATAACTGGAATTACACATTCATTTAACAAATATTAAGAATTGATTTTGTACTAGGCATTGTTCTAGCTTAGAGATACAACTTTTTAACAAGGCCATCGGGTCTATGACTTATTGAACCATATATTCAAGAAGTTGAGGGTGAGGTAGAGCAAACAATTATTATGTCCATATCATCAGTAAACACAATTTTACTGTTTGTAGTAAACCAGAGGAGAGACAGCCAACCAGAGGAGAGACAGTAGCAGCCACAAAAAGGATGGAGGTGATAGAGAGGAAGACCATGGCTGTGCTTGAGACATATTTTGAGATACAATGAGAAGGCAGCTGGCAGAACTAAGGGTTTATATGTATAGAGATGAAAGGAAGGAAGGAATCAAAAATAATTCCTGGCTGAAGCAACTCTTTAGATAAGGCAATTATTGCCTGTGCAGAGAAAGATTACGGAGAATCAGACTTAAGGGTAGGAAAACAAGAGTCTGAGATTAAGTTACACATAGTTTAAGATGCAAGGAAACATCCAAAAGGTAAATGGCTATATAATTTGGAAGACCCTAACACAATAGAACCTGAACTACAGTCTAACTTATGTGTGGATAAGCAGTCCTCTACTTATATCTACATTCCTCCCTAAGATTAATTTGGACATCTACTGCCCATTTAAGATCAACTCCCACTTAGAAGCAGCTATTTGAGATCAGGTTAATTAATAAACACTTATAAAAAGATGACATTGATACCGTTGAAAACCAAGAGATACTCCTTTCCTAAAAAGATTCCTCGTTTTTATCTTTATTTTTAAGGTCTCTCTTCACACAGTTATGAGTAGCAAGAGATTTGGTCATTTCTAGTATGCCCTTAAGTTCCTCAAGGGGAATGTCAATGATGTATTTACCACTGTATTGATCACTCAGTCAGTAGATTGATAATGACTGGGAAAAATCGGGCTACATGGTTCTGCTTCTGTGGGCTGGCTTTCCTTTAGCAACCAAAAGCTTATGCATTTGACCAAGAGAAAAACCTATACTGTATTTTAAGATATTTCGTTAGCACAAAAAGAAACGATAATGGCTATATTATAAAGTGCTTCATAATTTACAATATACCTTTCTCCTAAATTATAAGTCTGTTCCCTTATACAGTTTCAACTCAAAAAATAAAATTCAGGGATATTTGGTATTGTATAACCACATGCTGTGCTTATAAAAGTTAAGTTACAATCACCAGCTTGTTAATAACACAGTTGAGATTTTCAGGTTGTAAAGATGCATTTTGTCTTACCTACCTGTCAAAAAATTTTACTCAAGACCCACATGCCACCTACTTGAAGAAAACAATGCTTGGTTAAGAGTGCTTCGTATCACCCACATGGAAGAATTCGTATCACATGCGGGTTAATAATCCAGCCAACTTTATAAAGCCTGTTTTCATACTTAAGTTTTTGGCTACTTCTTACACTAAAATTAGGTGGTTTTAAGTGACTAGTCCAAAGTTCAAAATTTAATGTTCAGTTCAGTTCCAGCAAATTTCTGAAAACACATGGGAATTGTAACTCATGTGTTAATACTTAAAGTTTTTGTTAATAAAACTTCCAACACTAACCTTACCTCATTGAACTTACCTCACTGGTTTTTATGCTCACTATAAAACTATAGCTGTCATAATATTTTTGAATTACTACAAAAGGAAGTAAGCCATTCCAAAGTCAATGTTATTTTGCAACATGATGATAGTTATAAATTCAAAATACTTAAAACCAATTTGCAAAGCTATCAATCTCAGTACCTCCTAACATTTAAAAATCCCATCTTCAAAATATTCACTATTATCAAAAAAACAAGTTTAAGAAAACACCATGTATCATTCGTATTGCACCTTCCCTTCAAGTAAGCACATTATATTTAAACAAGATGAATTTTAACATAAAATTTTAAAATACTATTTCTACTTAGATATGCCATGAACTTTCTAAACTATCACTGAAGCTCAAAGAACTTAAATCACTGATAATTTATACCAAGATTAAGTAAGAAGTTTGTGAGCTCAAAGTCAGTGCTTTCAATAAATCCAAATAAATAAGCTCCATCTAGGTATGCTTGACATGTTTGTCAATGACTGAGAAATTAGGAACTGTAGTCATTTTATTTAAATGAGAATTAAACCCATATTTTAAAGTCATTTCTCTCAAATCAAGACCCAGACTCCAGGAGGGTGGGCACTTGTGTTCAAGGATACATGAGTTTGCTACGAAGAATTGCTTTATGTCGTCTTTTCTTTTTGATGATTATCTCGAAAGTTAAAATCAACTTATTCTGGATCATATAAATAACCCCTTATAAGCAAAAATTGGTAAGAGATTTCAATATCTGCCTTTGTGTTTGCATTTAAGATTCCTTTGGGGTAAAATGGAGAAAGCACAGAAGGACTTCTAATTTCTCTGATTGTTCCCTTAAAATTTTCGCCATCAGACATCATGGTGGCCATGCAAACAAGGAGTTCATGGGAACTACAGAAACAGCAATCAGTGAGGAAAGCAGGGTATCACACAGAACACCACTATGCAGACCTCCTGAACTAGTACCTGAGCCATAGTGGTTGGCACCATATTCATATCAAGTAGAAATTAATGACCAGCAAATAATCTTTTTCCAGATAAAGTTAATATCATTAGTTTAAATTTTATAGGCCTTGGCACTATATTTTCATTTAGTGTGTAATTTTGATTTGGGTTCATAGGTCTGTAAGTTATAGGCATCCTAGTCTTATCTTTGTGCCTAATTAAGTAACATAAGTAATAATTATTACATTAAGCAATACTGAGTGTCTACAACGTTCTTTTAATTTTTTTCTTTTAAAAGGAATTTATTTTTCTTCTCAAGTGTGAAACAAACTGCTCTAAGTAAACAGTATTTATTCTTTGAAATCTTCCTGGGTGTTATGTAAATATTAAATGGAGGAGTAGAGGTGTGTTCCATGATCAAGCTAACTGGGGAAATGTGGCTAGCTTTCCTAATTTATGGTAGACATTAGCATACTAAAGTTCTGACATCCCATAACAAAGATCTTACCTAACTCACCTTTTCCTGCATCTATTTAACCACAAAACCCTGGATTTTCTAAGAACACATACTATCCTTCAGAACTGTTTAGGAAAGATTATTCTCAAGTATCTTTAAGTCATCAAATTTTTAAGGCATGGCATAGATATGAAATGTTTGAGTGTGGTGAACTGAGGACACACCACTGAATTAGACTCAGAAGACCCTAGCTCAGAGTCAACTAAATATTTTCAAGATGTCCCCTGTGCCTCATAGTGTGTTAGGTGATGCACCAGAGTGGCTTATGCATTCCTCAGGGCCACCTGTGAGGGAGGTATTGTTTACAAGTAAAAACACTGAAGCTCTGAGGGCTTCCAGGGCTAACTCAGTAGACTGCCTTAAACCCCATCTTCTGGTTCAAGATCTACTCCACCAGGCTACTTCCAGGTTCATTTATGGCTCTGCTGGCACCTGGAGGTAAGGCCTTTGCAGAAATCACTTGCTTCTCAGGGACTCAGGTACCACCTCTATAAACCAATACAATTTTGTTCAATGGCCTCTAAAGTCATTACCAACCCCCAATTTTTATGATGTCTAAAAGTGAGTGATCCAGATACTAAAACATATTTTAAAACTTTGGTAATTAAAAGAATTTGGCATTGGTGCAGAAAGAAAAAGAGGAAATCCAAAATAGATTCACATACTTATGGAAATGTAAAGATGTATTTATTTATTTGAGAGAGAGAGAGAGAGAAGAGCAGGGGGAGGGTAGAGAGAGAAAGAGAACCTTAAGCAGGCTACGCAGGGCTCGATCTCATGACCCTGAGATCATGACTTGAGCCAAAATCAAGAGTTGGACACTAAACCAACTGAACCACCCAGGCACCCCATACTTGTGGAAATTTATTATATGTTAAAAGTGAGATTTAGATTCAATAAAGAAAATTGGATTATTTAATTAATAATGACTGAAAACTGATTATCCACTTACAAAAATAATAAAGATAATACTCTGGTTTCTCTTCAGATCGCATAAGTCTTTTCCCTTTTATAAAAATAATATAGATAAAGCCTTACCTACTCCTAATCACAAAATAAATTCCTAATGAAGAGTTAGATGTAAACACTCAAACCATGAAAATTATAGAAAAAAATATGGGGGCTCTTCTTTTTATTTCCAAAGTGTAGTAGTCCCTTCTGATCTGCACAGATATGTTCCAAAGCCTCCAGTGGATGCTTGAAACCACAGATAGTACCAAATTCTATATATACTATGTTTTTTCCTATATATAGATATTTATGATAAAGTTTATAAAATTTATACACTAGGCACAGTAAGACATTAACAACAATAACTCATGTTAAAATGTAACAATTATAATAATATACTATAATAAAACTGATGTCGAACATGGTCTCTCTCCTTTTCTCTCTCTCAAAATATTCTTTTCTATCACACTCACCCCCTTCTGTTTGTGATGACATGAGTTGGTAAAATGTCTACAAAATGACATGAAATGAGGTGAGTGACATAGGCATTGTGACATAGCATTAAGTTCCTACTGACTTTCTGAAACCATGGAAAGCAAAACTGCAGATAACTGGGGGAGTACTCTACAGAAGTACTTCCTATGCAAGAGAAAGAGCTTAAATACCATAAAGGAAAAGATACACAAATAAGATTAAATAAAAATGAAAATGTCTTCATAAAAAAGACAAAAGGCAAATTGTAGAAAATATTTGCAAAAACCAAATATAAAATGAAATGTGGATTCCAGTATAATATGTTTCCAACTGGGAATGACAGAAGGAATATGTGCTTACATGTACATAAAATATTTCTGGAAGAACATGTAAGCAAATAAGTAAGAGTTTGTTAAATGTCTACTATATGCTCAGTATGCATAAGTGATAAAAACAAGGATTAAATTAAGATTAGTCAATTACACTTGTATGTTAACTAGAGCATCCCACTGACTGCTCTGGGGAGCTTAGAGTAAGGTAAATCCAATCAGGCCCAGAGTACCCAGAAAATCAACTGAACATCTGCCTTTCCAACTGACCTCTTCTCAGGGCAGAAATACTGCAGACAGAGGAGCAGACAAGGGCACAATCTTTCCTAGAAGAATTATATGGTGGTACATATTGTAACTGCCAAGATTCTTTATCTAATATATTATTAATACATTGTTCAAAGCCATATAAGAGTAATAGCTAAAGAGAGAGACTCTTAAGCTAGACTCCTCAAATTCATATCTTACCCTATTAATTATATATAATATACATTTACATATACATAGTGATATATAATAAAAAATAAAATATATTATTTGCAGCCATACATTATATTACACAGTGAAAAATGATAACCCTATTCTCTACCCATTTCTAAAATGCTCTGAATACTGGAGCACATCCAGAGAGACAGCACTAACAGAGAGACAGCTCTGGTGACAAAGGAACTGGCTGATACCATTTCCCTCCCACGCCCCTCAGCATTAGTACAGGCCCACTGTGGGAACCACCTCAGTGCAGACACTCACTACCTAATACAACAAGTCCCACACTCCACATTCCAGTGGAACCACACATCCTAGTCACACTTGCCTTAATCCCAGCACACCAGGGCCCCCTCCCCAAGAAGATCAGCCCAAACCCTTGCTCACACCAAATCTCCCTGTGGGAGAGTTCCAGCAGTGATGGCAACAGGTCTCATTTCACAAGCAGACCAGACCACACCTCGTTAAAACATACCATTCAGACCAGTGACCAAACACTGCCCACAACAAGCGAAAAAGAGCCTCTGCAGATGACTGACTTAAAGGATAAAGTGGCCACGACAAAACAGCAGAGCACAAACAGCACACATTGGAGACATTCCCAGAAGTGACAGAGCCTGGGGAACAGGGGACACCACATGGCAGGGCATTACTTCATAAGGCTAACACTCTCAAGAACAGGAAATGTAGCTGACTTTCTTAACACAGAAAATGGGCACAGAGACTTAGACAAAATGAGAAGGCAGGGAAATTCATCCTAAATGACAGAACAGGACAAGGTCATGGCCAGAGATCTAAGCAAAACAGATATATGTAACATGCTTGATAGAGAATTTAAAGTAATGATCATAAGTACACTCACTGAACTTAAGAGTGGAAGACATGAGTGAGATACATAACAAAGATAGAAGGAATAACCTATTAGAGATAAAGGGCTCAACAAAGACATGAGAAACATGCCTGATAGAATGAATCCCAAGATCGAAGAAGCAGAGAATGAATTAGTGACCTAGAAGACAGAATAATGGAAAGTATTCAAGTTGAACAAAAGAGAAAAAAAAACAAAATTACACAAAATGAGAATAAACCTAGGGAACTCAGTGACTCCATCAAATATAGTAACATTCATCTTATAGGAGTTCCAGAGAAGAAGAGAGAGAAAAGGGGGAAGAAAATTTATTGAACAAATAATAGCTGAAAACTCCCTTAATCTGGGAAAGGAAACATATATTCAGATCCAGGAGGCAGAGAGAACTTTCAACAAAATCAACAAACGCATATCCACACCAAGACATTTGCAATTAAATTGGCAAAATATAGTGATAAAGAAAAAATTTTAAAAGCAGCATGGGAAAAAAAAAAAAAAGCAGACAGTAACTTACAAAGGAAAACCCATAAAGCTTGCAAGGGATTTTTCAGCAGAAACTTTCCAAGACCAAAGGGAGTGGCATGATATATTCAAAGTGCTAAAGTGCTGAAGTGCTGAACAGGAAAAATCTGCAGCCAAGAATACTCTAGCCAGCAAAGCTATTATTTAGAATAGAAGGAGAGATCAAGAGTTTCTGGGACAAACAAAAACTAAAGTAGTTCAAGACCACTAAACCAGCCCTGCAAGAAATATTAAAGGGGAGTTTCCGAGTGGAAAGAAGAGACCAAAAGTGACAGGACTAGTTAACTTCATAGATAAATTCTAGGAAACACTTGAAGAAGAATTAATACCTATTCTTCTCGAATTATTCCTCCCTCCAAAAAAAAAAGGAAGGAAAACTTCCAAATTCATATTTGACAGCATTACTTTGACATCAAAACCAGAAAAGACACCACTGAAAAAGAGAACTACAGGCCAAAATCTCTGATGAACATAGATTTAAAAATCCTCAACAAAATACTCATGAACAGAATTCAATAATACATTAAAAAAATCATTCACCATGATCAAGTGGGATTTATTCCTGGGTTGCAAGGGTGGTTCAATATTCTCAAATCGATCAATGTAATATATCACATCACTAAGAGAAATGATAAGAACCATATTATCATTTCAGTAGATGCAGAAAAAGCAATTGACAAAGTTAATATGCACTTCGTATAAAACCCTCATCAAAGTAGGTTTAGAGGAAACACACCTCAATATAATAAAGGCCATATATGAAAAACCCACATTTAACATCATCCTTAATGTGGAAAAGCTGAGAGCTTTTCCTCTAAGGTCAGGAACAAGACAGGGATGTTCATTCTCACCATTTTTATTCAACATAGTACTAGAAGTTCTAGGCACAGCAATTAAGACAACAAAAAGAAATAAAAGGAATCCAAATCAGTAAAGAAGAAGTAAAATTTTCACTATTTTCAGATGACATGATACTATATATAAAAAACCCAAAAGACTCCACCAAAAAACTGCTAGAGCTGATAAAGGAATTCAGTAAAGTCTTGGGATATAAAATCAATGTACAAAAATCTGTTGCATTTCTATACGCCAATAATGAAGCAGCAGAAAGAGAAATTAAGAAAACAGTCCCATTTCCAATTGCATCAAAAATAATAAGATACCTAGGAATAAATCCAACCAAAGAGGTGAAGGACATGCACTCTGAAAACTACAAAATAAGATGAAAGAATTGAAGACGACACAAAGAAATGAAAAAACATTCCACGCTCATGTATTTAGAGAAGAAATATTGTTAAATATTGTTAAAATGTCTATACTACCCAAAGAAGTCTATACATTTAACGCAATCCCTATCAAAATATCAACAGTATGTTTAATAGAACTAGAAAAAGCAATCCTAAAATTTGTATAGAACCACAAAATATCCTGAATAGCCAAAGCAATTGTGAAAAAAGAAAAGCAAAGCTGGAGGGTTTACAATTCTGGACTTCAAGTTATATTACAAAGATGTAGTAATCAAAATAGTACAGTAATGGCACAAAAATGGACACATAAATAGAACAGAATACCTGGAAATAGGGGCTCCTGGATGGCTCAGTCATTAAGGGGCTGCCTTTGGCTCGGGTCATGGTTTCAGGGTCCTGGGATTGAGCAGCCCATCAGGCTCCTTGCTCAGCAGTAAGCCTGTTTCTCCCTCTACCACTCCCCCTGCTTGTGTTCCATCTCTCACTGTCTCTCTTTCCAAACACATAAATAAAAAATCTTAAAAAAAATCAAATCTATTTTCAAAAAAAGAAAAAAGAAAACCCAGAAATAAACCTGCAATTATATGGTCAATTAATCTTTGACAAAGCAGGAAAGAATATTCAATGGGAAAAGAGCAGTCTCTTCAACAAATGGTACTGAGAAAACTGGACATCAACATGCAAAAAAAGAAATTAGACCACTTCATTACACCATACACAAAAATAAATTCAAACTGAATTAAAGACCTAAATGTGAGATCTGAAGCCATAAAATTCCTAGAAGAGAACATACGCAGTAACCTTTTTAACATCAGCCATAGCAACTTCTTTCTAGATATGTCTCCTGAGGCAAGGGAAACAAAAGCAAAAGTAAGCAATTGGAACATCAAAATAAAAAGCCTCTACATAGCAAAGGAAACAATGAGCAAGACTAAAAGAAACCTATGTAATGTAAGAAGATATCTGTATATAAAATATGCAGAGAACTAATACAACTCAATACCCAAAAAATAAGCAATCTAATTAAAAATGTCAGAAGACATGAACAGACATTTCTCCAAAGAAGACATCCAGATGGCCAACAAATACATGACAAGATGCTCAATATCACTAATCATTAGGGAAATACAAATCAAAACTATGATGAGATATCACAATCACACCTGTCAGAATGGCTAAAATCAATAAGAAATCAATCAACAAGAAACAATAGGTGTTGGTAAGCTTGTGGAGAAAAAGAAACACTTGTGCACTGCTGGTGGGAAGGAAAACTGGCACAGCCACTGTGGAAAACAGTA
Organism: Ailurus styani; assembly: GCA_002007465.1. NCBI lineage: Eukaryota > Metazoa > Chordata > Mammalia > Carnivora > Ailuridae > Ailurus > Ailurus styani. Next base: position 763,121 of record LNAC01000358.1, read on the forward strand.
TGGAGTTTCCTCAGAAAGTTAAAAATAGAACTACCCTATGATCCAGCAATGGGACTACTGCATATTTACCCAAAGAATGCAAAAGCACTAACTCAAAGGGATACATGCACCCATGTTTAAAGCAGCATTAGTTACAACAGCCAAAACAGGGAAGCAGCCCAAGTGTTTACTGATAAGTGAACAAATAAAGAAGATGTGGTACACAGAAACACACACACACACACAGACACACACACACACACACAGAGGACTATTATTCAACCATAAAAAAGGATGAAATCTTGCCATCTGAAACAACATGGATGGAGCTGGAGCATATTATGCTAAAAGACGTCAGTCAGAGAAAGGCAATTACCATATGATTTCACTCATATGTGGAATTTAAGAAAAAAAGAATAAAGAGGGGAAAAAGAGACAAATTAAGAAACAGACCCTAATTAAAGAGAACAAACTGATGGTTACCATGGGGGGGGGGTTGGGGAGATGGGTTAAACAGGTGATGGGGATTAAGGTGATGAGCACTGGGTAATGTATGAAATTGTTGAATCGCTATATTGTACACCTGAAACTAATATAACACTGTCTGTTAAGTAACTGGAATGAATGAATGAATGAATGAATGAATGAATGAATGAATGAATACTCTGAATAAAATGTCATCAACAAGAAAATTCTGCAAAATGTCTACAGGTATATACTATTTCCTCTATATATTCTTATGTTGCAATGTTTCAAATTCAGCCAAATATTTACTACTGAGATCATTTTCACAGATTTGCTTTTCAAAATAATGAAAATCCATCCTAAGATATTCAGAAACATGTCATACACACAAATAACTGAAGGAAAGGAAGACTCTCTACTATATTTCCATTGTAACACACCCCACTAAAGTGTATATTAAATTTAGGGACACATTTTCACTTTTAAGCCAAGTTGAAGCTTCACATCATTGACTTTTAGGAAGAGCATAAATGATTCTGAAATGGGTGGTAACACCAAATCCTGTGCAAATTTACTTTGGCCAGAGCAAGCAATTGTTTCTCTGTTGGGACTTGTCACAGACTCTTCCAATTTACAAGCATTTTGTTACTAAGGAACATGGAGCTGGAAACAAACACAGCTCCAGGAATGAAGAAGACAATTGATCAATCATTATAAAAACCAATTAAGCTAGAAACAAGAATTGCCATGACATTTAAAAAAGTCAAGTCATGTTAAATAAATAGCATGCTCTTTGTTCATTTTTTTTTCATAAAGAGAAACAAACAGCCATCTCTTTCTGGGTTCTTCACCATCATTGCTCCTGGTAATATTTACCATGATCACAGCATTATTACAGTAGGAAACATTTTGGTATGGAAAATCTGTTTCAACCTGCAAATTTTCTCCCTCTGTGTGTGTGTATGTATGTGTGCATGCACATGTGAGCGTGTGTTGTATGTGTGTAAATCAATTTACCATGCGAGCAATGAGTCAACAATATTCCATTGTATTATTCTTGCAGCAGTGCTTTCCTTGTTTAGAGTCCTAGAATTTTGAGAGAAATCAGAAGTGATCTGCTTAAAGAGTAACAATTGGTGATTAGAAGTTCCCATTTTCACATCTGTAAAATGAGGAGGTTGAACTCACTGATCTGACATTCTGTGATTTTATGATACTATTTTGTTAGTTCATATTCTACAATATTGGAACACCAAGCCACCCACAAACTAAGGGACTGTTGTTTCTGGGTAGCCTGTTATCCTATAAGCAAACTCAGTCACAAAGCATTTACCCATTTAAATAGTAAGTATTTTCAGCAATCTAAGGGGGGAATACAGATAGCACTTTGCATCACATTTAGTCTTGCAAACAAAGTGTCTTGGAAAGTAAATAACTAAAAATCATAGCCCTACCTTTCACAATTACCAATTTTACAGAAAGGGAGGGTAAAAGTGCTGACAGCACCGTATCTAGGCAAAAAAAAGAAATATCCAGAAATGAGAGACGTAATCTAAAAGGAAGTACTGTCTGAGCCAGAGGGGGAAAAATATGTCTAGAAACTACTACCTTCTGATGATGGAGAAACCAAATGCACCAAGCAAGCTTGCCACTCTATTGCATCTCAAATACAAGTAAGTTTATACAAAAGAAAAGATGACTAAGGATGTTGCCAGGACAAACACACTGCCAGACTCCTTCATATTCATATCCAGGCAGAATTTGAGTCTTTTAGAAACTGTCAACATTAACCAGATTAGTCCTGATTTCTCCCATAGATTAGGAAGTGGAACACAGAGGAGGGCATTTCTTCCCTCCTAAATTTCTTCACACCAGGTATTGTGGGGAAGCATATAAAGGACCAGAAGCATGCACAAATACCCACCCTATTCCCAAAGCATTCCCTAAAAGAAATAAATGCTTCATGGATAAAATAATATGTTTATGTCCCATTTCCTTGGTCTCTTATGGAACTCTTTCAACAAGACTGCCCACGCCTCTTAGAAAGTCTGCCCTGTTCATCATCTCAGGGTTCTGTTTTTTCACTTCACATAGCCCACTCTAGGCAACCAGAAGTAGCTTTATAGAGCCTGGTGTTAAGAAGGATCCTAAGGCCACACCCAGAGTTGGTAAGAAGATTGGCAGAATGAAGAGGTGATGAGTTATTAGGTACAGAGGTTTGGGGAACAATGGTAGGCTATGGAGTCTCTCTGGATCTAGAACACTCAACCCTGAATCTTCACCCTTATGCATGGCTGACCCCCTGTTCTTGGAGTAGGCTTTTCTTCTGCATCTTCTGATCTTGAAAAACCTACTTCATATCTGTAGTAAGTTAAATGGTGCTCCCTCCCCCCAAAATATGTCCCTGTTACATAATTTGTGAATATGAACGTATTTCAGGGAGGGGGAAGATCTTTCTAGATGTAATTAGGGATCTATAGATGAGACCATCCTGGATTATCTGGATGGGCCCAAAATGCAATGATAAAGATCCTTAGGAGACACATGGAGCAGATATAAGAGGAGAAAACCACACAAAGATGGAGGCAGAGGTTGCAATTATACAGTCTGGGTTAAGAAATGTCTGGAGCCGGGTGCCTGGGTGGCTCAGTGGGTTAAAGCCTCTGCTTTCGGCTCAGGTCGTGATCTCAGGGTCCTGGGATCGAGGCCCGCATCGGGCTCCCTGCTCAGCGGGGAGCCTGCTTCCCCCTCTCTCTCTCTCTGCCTCTCTGCCTCCTTGTGATCTCTCTCCCTCTGTGAAATAAATAAGTAAAATCTTTAAAAAAAAAAAAAAAGAAAGAAAAAAAAGAAGTGTCTGGAGCCACCAGAAGCTGGAACAGACAGGGAAGATTCTCCTGTGGAGCCTCTGGAGGGAGTGCAACCTTGCCAATACCTTGATTTTGGGTGTCCAGTACCATCGGACAATAATTTTTTGTTGTCTAAGCCACCAAAGTTTTAGTAATTTATTATGGCATCCCTAGAAAACTAATACAGTATCCTCTTTTATTCATCCACTCACCACCAATAACAAATGTTCATTATTTTTTATGGGAATCCAAAGATAAACATTACCCTTGCTCTCCAGAGGCCTATGTTCTAGAGGAGTGGCATATAAACTGACGACCATGAGACAGAAGTGCAGAACTCCCCCAAACAAGTGCGGAAAGTGTTCTCAGAGGATATAACATCTGACCCGAGTCTGGGAGAATACGTTCACAGGGGAGAAGGGGCTGCACAGGATGTCCATGGGGTGGGCCAGCAGGGCAGAGAGGAAGTCACCAGAGAATGGAACCATGAAGTGAGATGCCAGATCCTAAAAACTGTGTATACCACTTTAATGAGCTTGGCATGTTTTCCTGTAGGAAAGACAGGAAATCTGTAGAAAATGCCTTTCCTGACCATGTAAAAGATATATGAAGGTTTCTTTTCCTACCTTGGTCACACTCGAGATTTCAAAGTTCAAACTCATTCCCAATATAAACACAGCCTTTCTGTTCCAGATCCTGGACTGCCATTCTACCTTGCTAGTGATGTTTGTAGGAAGCTTTCTTCCCCTCAAAACTCTCTTCTATGTGGTATATATATACAATGGAATACTATGCAGCTATCAAAAGAAACGAAATCTTGCCGTTTGCAACGACATGGATGGAACTGGAGGGTATTATGCTGAGCGAAATAAGTCAATCAGAGAAAGACAATTATCATATGATCTCTCTGATATGAGGAACTTGAGGGGCAGGGTGGGGGGTCGTGGGGGGTAGGGAGGGAAAAATAATGAAACAAGATGGGATGGGGAAGGAGACAAACCATAAGAGACTCCTAATCTCACAAAACAAACTGAGGGTTACTGGGGGGTGGGAGGGTAGGGATAGGGTGGATGGGTTATGGACATTGGGGAGGGTTTGTGCTTTGGTGAATGCTGTGAAAGATGTAAGCCTGATGATTCACAGACCTGTACCCCTTGGGCAAAGAATAAAAATAAAATTTAAAAAAAAAACCTCTCTTCTGTGTGCAATCCTAGCATTCTTAAAAGAATTTCTAGAGCAAACCAGTTCTACAAGTACTCTTGTTGGGGGGAAAAAGGACTGGAAGTGGGGTGGGGTCAAATATTCCACCATAAAAAAAAATATGGGAAATGCTTATCCAAGAATTTACGAAATGCTCGGAGAGGTCCACATTAACTTTGGTTAATCAGCATTACCCAAGCTTATTTACCTCCAACACTCTCTTTCTTGTAACACCCCATTAATATCAAAGGGAACATACTGTAGAAAATGCTACACTAGAATAATGTTATTTTTCAAATGTAAGTTTAATATTATTTTCTATACTCAGCAGGTTCTCAATATAAATTGTTAGTTAGGCTCACAGTCTGAATGTTTTCCCCTTTTCTACCCAGAAGTCAACATCTTTATCAGAAAACATGGGCCTGAACAAATGCCCTCCAGACCACTGAGCAAGCACGGACTAAGCGCCCATTTCCAGAACACAGTAGTAGGCCCTGGAAACATAGCACATAGGAGACGGTGTCTGTGCCCTCAAAAGTTTGACACAGCCACATATTATGCAATATGATTTAATTCTACGCCTGACAAAACAACCACACAATAAAAGTGGGTTAGAGTAACCCCAATGGAAGGAGATTTTTCATCTTTATCACTAACAATTCTAAGTATTGTTTGCACAAAGGAACAAAATAAGCCTATAAAATTACCATTTTCAATTCTTTTTTTTTTTAAGATTTTATTTATTTGACAGAGAGAGAGATTACAAGTAGGCAAAGAGGCAGGCAGAGAGAGAGGAGGAAGCAGGCTACCTGCTCAGCAGGCAGCCCGACGAGGGACTCGATCCCAGGACCCTGAGATCATGACCTGAAGGCAGAGGCTTTAACCCACTGAGCCACCCAGGCACCCCTAAAATTACCATTTTCAAATGCTGGATTTTGTCAGACTCATAAGAATCTCCACAAACTTGAAAAAAAAAGGTATTCTCTGAAATATCTCCCTTCAGAAGACCAGGGCTAGGGTTTACTCCCATGCTATTTCTATATATCCCCTGTCATCATTAGTCATTTTCATTAACATTACTAAGTTGCAATGTATTTATGCTTGCACCACATACAATAAAAACTGTTAAAATAATCTCTTAGTTATTTCATGACTACACATGCTACAAAAATTATAAGGAAGATGGAATTACAAGGAAAGGAGCCTAAAAACTCATTCTCTTACCTCTGACAATAGTTCTCAAAATACAAATTTTGGAGTAAATCAAATTAAGGGGGGAAGAAAGCTTCCTCTGTTTTTCTCTTCTTGTACAGTTCTGAATGCAAAGTTTTTTTCCAGGCAAAGATGAATGGAATTCTGCTCTTTCTAATCTCTATAAAAATTGTGAAAATAAAGATCCATTTCATTGAATAGGATGACGCCTGCTCTGAAAAACAGCCATTTTATGACATGTTTGGAGATGAGCGGGCAGGCCCTGCACTCTTAGAACTGTGGGTATGTGGGCCTCCAGCCTGCACCTCCATAATCCTTTTCACACCTCAGGAAAATAGATCCTGCCAAAGTGCTTTCTGTCACCAATGATGAAGACAAGAGCTCTTACAAGTTAGACAATAACAACAATACTGTAACCAAAAAGAGAGACTATTTTCCTTCAAAGAAATCATATTATTCATATATATGTGGTCATTATTCCCATAAGTTTTTGAGGGGCTACATTCTAGTCCCTCTCTAAAACAACACTGTGATAGTAACAAAATCTACTGCTATTTATGGAAAGCCTTAAGTACTATATGCCAGCCTAAGGGTGTGATGATGAGGTGGAAAGCATCATTCCTCCTGTTTTCAGAGAAGGGAAGTGAGCCGCAGGAAAGGGAAGAACCCAGTCCATGATCCCACATCCACTCAAAGCCAGAACTGAGATACTGGGAGACATGGAGTACACAATGATAGACAAACAGGATCCAAGAACTCAGCTTTTCTGCCTCCCAAATCAGGGCCCGGAAAAGCCATTACAGTTTTAGTGTCCCAGTAATATAGGGGAGGAAGTCATTCATTAGAGAAGAAAATGCACTAGGTTGGAAATACTCTAACCAGCAAGAGGAAATTGGGTTGCTCTGAGCCTCAGAGGAAAGAATCAAGATGTTCGTGTTCAGACCTGCTGAGCTGAGGAAAGGAGTCTGTATATGCCTTGGCCAAGGACCATCACATCTTCCCCTCATCCTCTAAAACCTGTGTTAGTATTGGAAGCATAAAAATGGATTTTGATTGGGCATCTTTTCAGAATAAAGTTTAAATCCAGTAAAACGAGGATCTTTCAGTAACCATTGTTAATAGATCCTTGTCACCTGGATGTTCTTACACTCATATTTTATTCAAATGTTCACTGGCTAACCTTTCCCTCCCTTAACTTCACTTACACAGCACAGTAAACACTGGGGCTCCAAATTAAATGTCAAGGAGGTCAGGCCAGTGACACTGAAGAGTAAGCGGTTAGGTGGGGATTGGGCAAACTGGTGAACACACGCCTCATCCTAAGGGATAGCCAGCCACTGCCTCAATGCCCACCCAAGGTCGTTGAGAGGACACTATGGAGCTGCTGATTTACCTTACTCACGAGAAACTAGAAATTTACATTTTTATGTGACATGGCATGATTTTTTCATTTCTAGCAACTGTTTTCATTTCCCAAAAGGGGGGAAAAAAAACAAAGGAAAGGACACTGGGTGAGCCCAGAAAACTAAGTCTGGATTGGATTCACCTTGTGGGTTTCCAGCTTGTAAAACTTCCGCTAAACATAACAGTTAAAGAATGAGGAATAAGTTAAGATCATTTCCTTGTTAAGCAGAGACAGGTTAATGGAGTTATGTTTTCCAAAGAAAAGGATTACTCTGAATTTACAATGAGACAAAGGAGAAATATGTAATTTATGTTCTTTCTATTAATATTTTGATATTCTAAACTTCTAAAAGGTTTGGGGGAAAACTTAGGTTGAATGTCTTCCAACGAAACTGTTAATACTGCTAAAAACCTATGCATTATTCACTAAATTGGTACACTGATACTATTTTCAAAAATTAATTTTACAACTTTTTTGGTCAATATTGACCAAGTTCCAGGCTTTATGTTGAGTTTTAAAGAAACAAACAATGGAATGAGAGAGTCCTATCTTTTCCACTGGGCTGATAACCTAGCAAGAATGACAATTAAATAGCAAACCCAATAAAGTTTGGCTACCTCTTAGGATAAGGAAGGTAAACGGTGCTATGGCACCACCTAAATTAGTTAAGAAAAATTAGGGAGAGCTGCCTGGAGGAGGATATTGAAGCTGACACTGAAGGGATAAAGGTCAGTGAAAGGAAGGAAATAATTTGAGATGGAAAAGACCTCAAATCTAGAGGCAGAAAATAGTGTTACTGGTTGGGGAACGCAAAAAGAGCTTAATGTGCCCGCAGAGTTCAAATGACAGGGTTGAGCAGGGGGCAGTGGAGAGATGAGAAAAGTAAACAGAGCCATGCTGTGGATTTGGGGTTTAATCCTGATGGCAATGGAAATGGCATAATGCTATACGCCCTTAAGAAAGAACACTCAGCAAAGATGTACTAGTGCCAAAGTATCATGTGTGCATAGACATACACTTCCCTCCTCTCTAAAAGGGATAAATTCTCACTTGCTGGGTCAGCTCTCAGGCTCCCCTTTATTGTACAAAATCCAAACAATGAACCAAGCTAAAGGCTCTCAACAATCTTGCCTTCCATGGGACATTTGATAATGTCTGGAGACATTTTGGGATACAGGCCATGATACCTAGTATGTGGAACTCTCCAGCCCAAAATGTCAATAGTTCCATCGTTGAGAAACTCTGAAATAAGCTACCAAAAAAATAAATAAATAAAAGAAGTCAATCTATACATATTTTTTAAAGGGGCAGGAGGAGAGAGGGTGAGAGATTCCAAAAAGCTGCATGACTTTGATATCAAAAGAAGTTGCAGGGATATTAAATAAGTGAGAAGATACAGAATACCTGAGTGTTTAAAGAAGGAAACTGGGATAAAAAGAATGGTTGATAGGAAGCTCTGTTGCACTACTCGCCTGGTCTTGATTCACTGCAGGAAACCAGTAAGTAATTTTCAAATGTATGAATTAATGAATGAACAAATAGATGAATGAATGAATTAGATCTTTTTTTAAAGAGTCACAAGAATTGAAGACTGAGACTATGTTTGTCATTATGACTGATATGACAGTAGAATCCATGTCAAGATCTTAGTTGTTTCAGGAAATCTTGGTCCTGTACAGCTATAAACCAATAAATTGACTATTAGCTTCAGGACATTCCCTTTGATCATTTTATTGGGGACAATAATCTACTCACCTGGTCAAATGATTTATTTTTTTTTATTTTTTTTTAAGATTTTATTTATTCATTTGACACAGAGAGAGAGATTATAAGTAGGCAGAGAGGCAGGCAGAGAGAGAGGAGAGAGGAGGAAGCAGGCTCCCCGCTGAGCAGAGAGCCCGATGTGGGCCTCGATCCCAGGACCCTGGGATCATGACCTGAGCTGAAGGCAGCGGCTTTAACCCACTGAGCCACCCAGGCGCCCTCAAATGATTTATTTATTAACCACAGTTACTTATCATGATTCTCTTCAAGACCCTCACTTTTCTGCACTGCTCAATCTTAAATTATTATAGCCCAAATTCTGGTCAATGCCAACTAGTTCTAGCTAAAAGACCCATCTTAAACCATCTAAGCCCAAACCTCAAAGCCCTAAAAATGTCCCGTTTCTAATTTCCCCTTCTGAGAAACTGCAAAGGCTTTGTCAAGGTGGTGTGCTCCCTCCCTAAAATAAGTTGTAATAAATTTAGCTGGTGATATTTTGGGGAGTTCAACAGAATGGAACTACATTTTTTTTTTTACCTTTTAAACTACTTTTTTTTTAATTATATAAGTTATTGGGCTATGTATCTTTGAATGTGACAGGCCTGGATCATATGAGATCCTAGATATTTTTTGAGTTGTATTATAGGACTTGTTTGAAATTTTGACCCAAAGCTTAAGTACCCAGCTGCACCATATCTTAAAAAATTCCTATAGAACTCCATCAGTTTATTTTAAAATATTCATAGAGTACCTACTGTTTTCTAGGTCTTATGTGAACAAAACAGCTGTCAGTCTAGGAGGAGGAGAGAAGATAACAGGAGAAAGACAATAAATGGTAAAACACAGCAAATAATTTAAAGTATAGAATGCTAGACAATTATATAGAGCAGGGCAAGGGAAATAATTAAAGAGGGTGGCCAATGTAGGCTTCACTGAGAAGGTGGAGGAAGCAAAGAGAGTTGGCAATGTGGTAAGCCATAGGAAAAGAGTTCTAGGTAGAGGAAACCAGTATAAAACCCCATGGGCAGACACACGCCTGGCATGTTGGAACAGCAGGGAGGAGGCCAGTGTGGCTGGAATTGGGTCAATCAGGGGACAAAGGCTAGGAGACAAAGACATAAGGCAATGGGAATGGGGTAGGGCAGGGGTGAAGAGAGATCACATTGGCCTGGATGTCACTGTGAGAACTTTGGGTAAAATAAGAGCCCCTAGAGAGTCTGAGCTGAAGAGAGACAGGACTGGACTTACATGTTAACAGGCTCATTGTGGGGAGGCACTGGGAAAGGCAGAAAGCAGTTAAGAGGCAATTGCAACAACCCAGAAGAGAGATGATAGTGACAATGAGAATGGTGGACCAACTCTAAGAAGAGCCAAGAGGATGGACAGGTTGGTTGAGGGAGGTATTAAATAAAGAGCAGTCAACACTTAAGCTAAGCAGATACTTCAAGATGACAGCTGGACTGTTGGACTGTTGGAGTCATGATATACAGGAATCAGGGTCAGTCTGACGAAGCAGTCCTATCCTTATAGTACAATCTCAAAGAGAAATGGGAAAATGATAAAAAGTTGGCACATAATTTTAGAAAGAATGTTCAATCCAGTACTGGGTGTTTCTGAGACTTAAAGAAATGGTCAAGGCATAATTTCAGTTCACTGACTAAGACAATTTTTCAAAAGTCCTTTATAAAATTCCAGAGTATATCTTAATTTTTACTATAATATTTATGGGCATCTAGCTTCTTAAGAAAGTAAGGTCCCTTTTATAGTAGAGGTGGGTGGGACCCTTGAGAAGGGCCTGTTGTCCAGGTGGGAGGTTCCCAAGGAGAAATCACAGCAACCGCAGCCAAGCTCAACCTGGCAATACCTTCAGATGCACAGGAAAATTACACTAGCCCTTGTAGAAAGAGGAGAAAAGACAGATGTCCACCTGTAACCAGAATGACACAATTATATATCAGATCTCTCCTGTGTGGAGGTCTACAACTGGGAAGAAAGGACCAAAATTATCAATGTTTCACATGAATGAAATAATAAATGTGTTCATTCTTTACTTCTCCTCCCCTTGCTCTAGGCATTGGAGAGGGATTATTCTCTGTTTTCTCTGGGGCCCTCCAGGAACAACACAAAATAGAGGGAACATAAAAATAGCCCCAGATATTAGGTCCATGTTTGTTTTATAAAAATGCTGCAAGGGCAGAGAGAGGAAGAAAGAAAAGCCACATAGTTTAGAGAGTAATAAGGAGAGAGTAATAGTAGTCCTGAGTCTCCTTTCAAAATGGGAGAAATATTGCTATTGTTTATAAACTAGTGAGCTTGTTATATTCTTTAGGATTTACAAGAAAAGATTATCTTTTTAATAAGTTTGGTTGCTAGAAGTATTTCATTGACTATGAATCAACACAATGATCTGGTCAAAGATGATCGGGCAATTAAGCAAACCAATTATTGTGCTTCTTACAACCATCCAGTGCACCTAAGTTCATTCTGTTGAAGTTGCAAAATGGGAAGATGTGATTCTGGGTCTGCTGGTGGCACCAACTTCTTACAGGATATAACCAAAAAAGGAACAAAAGGCCAAGAGGTTAAAGGGATAAATGAAAGAACAATGATGATGCTTCAGTCCCTGAATCCAGCTCTGTCTGAAGTCAGTATAAACCTGAAATTCTCAATAGTACAAATCACTAAATCCCATTCTGCCTAAACTAATTTGAAATGGGTTCCAGCTACTTGCTAGCACAAGAATGCTAACTGATAGAAACTGCAGTCCATTAAACTTCCCAACCGTTCTTTAAAATCCTCAAGTTTAATCATCTCTGACTCATACGTTATGCTCTCAAGGTTAATATGGGATTCCAGGTTCACTCTCCCTACATCCTGCCTGGTAGCCCATATATCCAACTCCATACTTTATCAGTTCATAAAAGACAACAGATTATAATAAAAAGAAATCTAGACGAGGACCAAGGGACTTTGGGTTCTGGTCCCAATTCTCCTATGATAGACAACTGCTGATTTGCTCTGATCAAGCCACATTAATATATCTGTGCTTCAGTTTCCTCATCTGAAAAATAAGGGGTTTTTAAGGACACTGTCCACCTCTATTACACCGTGTTTATCTTAAAAATATGCAGGCAGCTAAGTACCAAAAAACTACTCCCTATCATCAAAGCCACCCTTCTAATTTTTTAACTACACTAAGAAATTTTTACCTAAATAAAGTATAATTAATTGAACAAAATTAAACCCATGCTAAAAAAAACATCATTGTCCAAACTTCTCATTCAAACAAAGTAAGGGTGAAACTTGAGATGTGGTCCCACACAGAGAGGAAAACCTCAATTGATACAAAGTTATTCCTTCTAAAATGGCAAATGGAGGGCGCCTGGATGGCTCAGTGGGTTAAAGCCTCTGCTTTCGGCTCAGGTCATGATCTCAGCGGCCTGGGATCAAGGCCCACATCAGGCTCTCTGCTCAGCAGGGAGCCTGCTTCCTCCTCTCCTTGTCTCTCTGCCTGCCTCTGCCTCTCTGCCTACTTGTAATTTCTCTCTCTGTGTCAAATAAATAAATAAAATCTTTAAAAAAATAATAAAATAAAATAAAATGGCAAATGGAGATTTTATTTTAAACTTTCAAGGATAAAGTAATTTCCATATTAAATAACTCAAGAACATAGGGAAAAAACATTAATTTACACTACCAAAGACCCCACTAATTTATACTACCAAAAAATAGATTCTGATTTTAAAACCAAGCTAATAATATACATGTATAAAATCTTCCTTGTTAGTATAGATACAAAAGTCTGAAATAAAACGAGCATATGTAATTTAAAATGCTTTAAAAATCAAATAGGCTTTCAACTGCCTCCTTCAGCATGAGAACTTTTGTTAATAGAAATACCAAAAAGTAGGAAAAGACAATGAGCACTTTAATTGATGTTACATCACCATTTACTAAAATGCAACTTTCATTCCCATAACCTTTTTAAAGGAAATAAAAGGTCTCTCAACATTAGAAAATGAAAAGTATGGCAAAGAATCCATATTGTCATTACTAGAGAAACTTTAGGCTTTCCTATAAAATAAAAACAATATGATTTAAAATTCTCTTAAAGTTTGACTATTACATAAGGATCCACAAAAAAAGCTTTTCAAAGTATAAATACTGACAACAAAGGCGATTAAATATTATTATTTGCCTTAACATCATAATATGAAAATTGAAATAACCAATAATTTTTCATAATTCTTAAAAGAGTAAGTGATCTGAATACAAATCTATACACACACACACATATATACTTCACATAAGTATATATTGCATAATAACATCACAAAAGGTAAAGCACACAGGAATAAACTTAATAAGGGTTATAAAAACCACTAAAAAAGGGCACCTGGGTGGCCCAGTGGCTTAAATCCGCTGCCTTCAGCTCAGGTCATGATCCCAGGGTCCTGGGATCGAGGCCCACATCGGGCTGTCTGCTCAGCGGGGAGCCTGCTTCCTCCTCTCTCCTCTCTCTCTGCCTGCCTCTCTGCCTACTTGTAATCTCTCTCTCTGTGTCAAATGAATAAATAAAATCTTTAAAAAAAAAAAACACTAAAAGTAGGGAAATATCTGATAGAATACATTATTTACTTAATTTAATTAATTTGATCAATTCTCACCAAGTTAATTTGCAAATAGGTACATTTATATATAGGTTTTTAGATGACTCTTCTTAGAAATAAACAAAAATAGTTCTAGAAATAAATTGGGAAAAAATCAGGTAAGCATATCAAATATCATTCTGAAAAAGCCTGGATTGAGGAGAACAGTCTCCCTTCCTATCTGGAACACAAAGTAGGGGAGCTTGATGCAAGACACAGCAGTAATCATCAGGCTGACAGGAGAGAGAAGCTCAGAACAGCTAATTATATACAGGAAATAAAGATGGAATCAAATACAAAGAGGAAAGACCATTAAATAAGTATAAATTAATCAAATGAAAAGATTTAACTTAGATTTACACTTCGCAAAATATGCTGAAATAAGACTCTAGATAGATTCTACGGAGCAAGTTTTTTTCAAATAAAGGCAAACTGGCTACTTAATTATACTCTACGCACCTAAGGGAAAATGAAGCAGTAGTGAAAAGCATGAGGACAACAATCTTTCTGGGGGTGGAATGAGTCCTCGGGCATATCGCTGACTGAAGTACACGAAGGTACACAACTACTGACATAGGACACTTCAAACTTTCATGTTTTAATTATTTTAACCTTATACATGTATTCTGCTTTCAATCAACTTAGATGTGCACATAAAATTCCATAAAAATCACTATATTCTTTGATCCAGCAATCCAAATGCTCAATGAAATATTATCTTTACCAGTAAAAATTTTAAAAACAACTGCAATGACCAAAAGTGGCAGTATGGCTGGGGAAATCACAGCATCCAATATGATTAAGAACAAAAATCAGAAGGTTTATCATCACAAAGGCATACTTCTAATGACATTATATTAATTTTTTTTAAAAAACTAAATTTTAGGTATACTATAAAAGCAACTATGCCAAATGTAATAAGAACACAGCATAACAGGGCGCCTGGGTGGCTCAGTGGGTTGAGGCCTCTGCCTTCCGCTCAGGTCATGATCTCAGCGTCCTGGGATCCAGGCCCGCATTGGGCTCTCTGCTCAGCGGGGAGCCTGCTTCCTCCTCTGCCTGCCACTCTGCCTACTTGTAGTCTCTCTCTCGCTCTGTGTCGGATAGATAAATAATCTTAAAAAAAAAAAAAATAAAGAACACAGCATAACAAAGATGAGAAGGGAATATGGGAACAATTTTTTAAATTCTGTCATAAGGTTAAAATTGTGATTGATTTAAACATCAATAATATCATCAGAGCATATTAATAAGACATTAAAAGTGGGGGGAAAAAAGATTTCTGGAAAGTGGCCTGTAAGCAGTATTAAAACACATAAGCATTTTTCAAAAACTTCCCCAGAATGATGTGACATATCAAATATGGGCTTATTTGATTCTACAAACCTAAATGAATAATCAGAGATTTATTCAGAATGAAAGGCTGTGGGAAAAGCCTTTGAACTCGTATCTGCCAAAGTCACCTTTAGAGTCCAGGACGCATACCCGCCCTTGCTAGGATCCCCACCTGTTCATGTGGAACAGCCCTGACTCTTTGGATTACAGAACTGATTAGTACCATCAGATGCTTTCACAGGGGTGGTGGGGGAAGCACACAGCCTGACAAGCACTCAAGGACTCCAGCTCTCTCTCCGAGTGAGAGCACATGGTCTCTACAACCCCATTACAGACACAGGAGCATAACACACCACACCTTTAATTACTAGCAAAATCAACCAAGTAAAGGTAGGCATGTGCCACTCTCCCACACACAACTTATAAAATGTCCAACGAAGAAATGCAGACATTGCATTTGAAAAATATTTTTACAGGAAAAATTTGTTTTTCTGTCATGAAGCAAAACCCAGAGCCCAGGCTGAAGGAACAGGCCGCTGAGGGTCCTCTGACCCTTTGAAGATCTCTTTGAGGCCTGTCCTAACTGGAGTCCTGTGTTTCAGTCCTAGTGTCTGAGAGAGATTCACTATCAATCAAGACCAGTAGGTGGTTTTGACAAAAGCAAGAAGACAAGCAGTCATCTCATTCTCTTCCTCTCTTTCAATAACTCCAAGAGTGTACATTCTTCTGGTTTTGGTATTGATAATGTCCAAAAGCACCAAATAAGGGAGAATCAGAAAAACAGCAGCTGGTTCAAAAAGAGAACCAGCATGTCTCACAGAGCAGACCCCTCTCAGCAGCATCCACAAAAGACTTAGTAAGTCAGCCATACTCATATTAAACCATCTAAGCCAAGAAGAAACAAAGATGATGGTCTAAAATCCATTCATAGGATTTCAAGACAAAGATGGTTTTACCTAACTTTACAACAGCCAGTCTCCACTGAACCTTGTCCCAGCTCCACAAGAAAGGCCAAATGGCTCATTACAAGAAAAGTTCCAATGACTGTTACTTAATGTTTAGCAGCGGTTGCTTGGTTTGGCCACTGCAACAAATATTGCTGAACTGTTTAACTTACAAGAGACATTTAAAAGCTAAAAAGCCCAAATTCTAAATATGTAATTCATAAAACAGCATATTTTCTTTAATTCATTTTCTCAAAGTTTACAATATCTGTACTAATTCTCTGTAACTAGATATGTTCTGGATACATTCTCAGAGAATCTGTGCAGAATAAAAATTTGAAACATCTTAAAACTAACTAAAAACATCTTTCCAGTATGCTGCAAGGCAAATGCTTTTTAGATGTTTTGCATTTTTATGCTAAACAGTGCAGCTGCAATTGATAAAAAGCAATCAAGCTAATTTAAGTCAATCAACTCCAGGAGGTTCTCATCACTTGGATAAAAATGCTCTCTCACTCCTTAGAAAATAAATAAAGATTTAACAGAATGAATGTATTTTCTTGACTCTGTTTTCTTGCCATTCCAAAGGCAGCATATAACCAAGAAATCATGTTAAGCAATTTCTGTCACTAGTTTAAAGCATAATGCAAACTTTTAAGTCATGTTTAATTAAGCAATCCTGGGCAATAGCGTATTAGCAGAGAGTAACAAGCCTTGAATGATAGAATAACACACACACACACACACACACACACACACACACGCACGCGCGTGCGCGGGAAAGGTACAAAACTCCTGGTTAGAGAGGCTATCATTTTTTCTGCAGTCCCTAAGGAGAATATCATGTTAAACGATTTAGTTCTGGCTGGTTGTCATTATTAAAAGATGATCCCAGAGTTTTAAAATCACAATTTAAAATATGTAAGTTCAGAGATAAACTGGAAAGCAGAGTTCATGCATTTAACTAACTTCATATATTATGAGAAAACCAGTAGGGGTGGTTACAAAGTACTTTACCATGATAAAGATAATACATGTTTAAGATTCAGGTCAGGAAGGGGAGGAGAGTCTAAATTTCCCATTTCCACTAGTAGCTCAACACCGCACTCCTCTGACTGCAAAATTCTAAGATGCCTGCAAAAGTGACCCAACAAGTAAACCCGAAACAGTATCTGATAAAGACCCATCATCAGAGATATTAGCTACCTGGGCAGGAAAAACAGACCAAAGTCATTTGGTCTTTCAGGGAAGTGGTATCCAAAAGACAACATGAAAAATCAAGAAAAGTGGGCGCCTGGGTGGCTCAGTGGGTTAAAGCCCCTGCCTTCGGCTCAGGTCATGATCTCAGGGTCCTGGGATCAAGGCCCGCATGGGGCTCTCTGCTCCGCAGGGAGCCTGCTTCCTCCTCTCTCTCTGCCTGCCTCTCTGCCTACTTGTAATCTCTCTCTCTGTATCAAATAAATAAATAAAATCTTAAAAAAAGAAAAAAAAAAGAAAAATCAAGAAAAGCTTCTCTGCCTCTTGTTGGTATAAAACCTGGAAAGTTACAGGGCAACCCAAATATGTACTTCTCCATCTTAAAGAGGGGGTGCTAATAACTGTTTTGAGAATTAAACAGCTTGACAGGGCCCAGCATACCAGCTCTAGCTCAGAGGAGACACCAGCTGTTGTACCAAGTCCTCATGTGGACACAAGTTTTCTTTCTTAGTTTCTTGAATATACGAATAGGGGTGCATTTAGGAAAAGGCAATGATGATTAAAGAAATGAAGTTGAAAACATTATTTTGAAAGCTTCTATGATATTAATTGTGCAAGTAATACTGAAAAGATAAATCAGATGTTTTTTATGGTGCTTCAGAGAGTCAGTCCCTTCTGCCCATGAAGTGCCTCATGCCTAGTGCTGAGCAAGCAGGTAAGAAGATGTTTTCCTGGAAAAGCTCTCTGCAATGGAATGCTCAGATCCTGAAACCACACTTTTCAGTGTTGTGTGTGTGTGTGTGTGTGTTCTCTTTAGGAATGTCAGAATTTCTTTAAACTTCTAAAGAACACAATTTTCTTGCATTGTCAAGAACATAAGTATATTAATTATACCTTTTCACTTTCTCTATTCTGATGTTCTGACACTTGGTGGCCTTGCTGATCCCAAGAGACTGCCCCTCCCAGAGTAGGCCAATTCCTAAAGATAGTAAAAGACTCAACCTACAGTTGTGCCTTTCATGTGCAAACCGACCAATTCAGAGCCCATACCCCCACCTCCTCCATCAGGCTCTCATATTCAGCACCACTGCTCCGCCCCCCTCCCACTCCAATCACCCCAGGCAAGGTACCAAATAATTAGGGACAGTCCCTATGCCCCAGACACCTCTGAAATTATTCAAACTAGTAATCATAAACCTGCTTACCCTGCCTCATCCACTCCTTCCATAGAAACCACAATAAAGCCTCTTGCCAGTGTTTTCCCCCTCATTCCTTCTATTTCCTGACCAGCTTTGGTGCTTCCTTGTGTGGCCCCCACGCCATGGCATGGCTCCTCCTCTTAGGAACTGCAACAAATTATCTATCCAATGGCAATTGTCTCCCCATCTGTTGGCCTCACCAGACCTAAATAAAAATAAGATCTACATTTTAAAACAATTTAAAAAAGCCACGCTTCACTCTGTTTTACCCTCACCTAAGCAAGTATGGTCCATAAGCCTGGCTTCAGGAACATTTATAGTCATGGGGGGGGGGCATGAAGGGGTGATACAGTCTCCTGCCATGTTATAAGAGCAATTGTACCTCTGGCATTGAACTTGGAAAGGACAAACTTGTCCTGCCGCGCGTGATGTCAAGGCATTAATGTCTTGAGAGCAGAATAGCAAGCTTTAATATCTTCTTTCAGGAAAAGGAGATCACTTTGCAGCCTCTAGGAATGGCAAGCATCCACAGAAGAACAGTTGCACATTCACTGGGACAACACCACATGCTTGCAATCATGTGTTCCAGAAATATTTCATTCAATATTCATAAAGTCAGACTCTCCACATCTTTCCATTTGCACTCCCCTTTCCAGCCACATAACACCATGAAAGAATTCCCTAAACACACCTCTTTTCTTGTCTCTATATCTTTGCTTACACTGTTTCCTCTGCCTGGAATGCCATCTCCTCTGCTAGCCATTTTTGCCCACCAGGATTCTCTTAATTTCAATTTTAGTTTGCATCCACGATGGAGCTTTCTCCCATGTCCCTCACCCTAGAGGAAGGAAGGGATTCCTTCCCCTCTTCTAACATCTCACGTTGCCTTGTTTGGTCTTTCTTGAAGGACCACGTTTATCTCTATTATAGATAATATCTAGTGATAGTTAAGACTTTATTGAGTGTACTGTATGTGGTGGGCACTGCACTAAATGTTTTACTGTATTTTACCACTGAAAGTTTGTCCTAACCTTTTGGGGCAAGTATTCCTTTTGTTCTACAGTTGAGGAAACTAAGATTCTGGGAAGTTAGGTGAAATGCCCATGATCAGAACATTTATTTGTCAAGCAATAGAGTCTAGATTGGAACCTGGGTTCCTCAGACATAAAGCCTGTGCTCTTAATAGGTGGTACTGCCTCTTTCTGGGCTACAATCTGCCTGAGAGGGTAAGACTGGCCCAGGCATTTGCAAATACCCTAAGCTCAGCTCAGTGTTCACTCACAGTGAATAATCGGTGCTTAATGTCTGTTAAATAAATAGTTCTAGTTATGTCTGAAAATTATAAATTGCAATTGTTCATCCTTTATGCTTTGTCACTTAATTTGGTAATGGGCCATTGCCTGGATTCTTTACTTCAATGTGAAATCATATAATCCACAGATGGGAACCATTAGGCCTCCATTCCATTTATGTAGCTGCTAAGTCAAAGACAACTGGTCCATTCACAGACCCATACCTCTGAAACAAATAACACATAATACATTAATTAAAAAAAAAAAAGACGACTGGTCCAAAGGACATTTTCTTGCTTAGTGGATATCCTCAACAGTCATGAGATGAAACAGTGAAAAGCTCAGGCAGGGGGTATGCTCCTGTACTTCACACCCACTTCACCCCTCCCTAGAGAATGAGCTTGGGGCAGCCTCAGTTTCTGCATCTATAAATCCGGGTAAGAAGAGAACCTCACCCCCCCCCCCCCNAGCCTCTGCCTTCAGCTCAGGTCATGATCTCAGGGTCCTGGAACGGAGCCTGCTTCCTCCTCTCTGCCTGCCTCTCTACCTACTTGTAATCTCTCTCTGTGTGTCAAATAAATAAATAAAATCTTAAAAAAAAAAAAAAAAAAGAAGAGAACCCCCTTGCAGAGGTGCTATGAAAATGACACAAAGCCTGAAACATATAAAGTGCTAGTAAGCTGTTCAAAAGGAAGGAGGATGAAGAGAATGATAATTGCAGCTCACTAAGTACATAGGAAAAGCCACAGTAAATGAGTGTTTGCTCTGTGCAAGGGGCTTATCTTAGTGTACGCTGCACTGTCATTTCAACCCAGGCTGGAGGAAAGACAGGTCACCATGGCAATGAGAACCAACTTCTCTAAGACACAGTGGTTTCAAGGTGAGTAGATGTCAGACAGTGGGAAGCAAAAAGGAAGACCACTCTGAGCAGAGGAAATGCAATAAGGAAGCTGTCTCAGGGACAGCTGTCCCAGCCTGGTCACAAGAGTGACTGAAGCAGTCCTTTTACTCACTGTACCTGGATTACCCATGGGACATGGGGTGACGTAGTGATGGAGACTATGTTCAAAGGCTCTGGTGTTGGACAAGCTGGAGTCAGAATCCGAGCCCTGCCACTTCAGAATGTGGGGCTCAGAGCAGGTAACTTACCTTTCTAGGGCTCAGCTTCCCATTCTGTCAGATGGGGTGGTTTTGTAGGGACCTATTACTTAGGCGAGCACCGTGCTTGGGCATAGAGTACATATTCAGTCAACAGTAGTGTTTGTTACTTATATGAGCAAAGCCTGTAAAACAGGGATACTTCTACTTAAGAGAACCATTGTAAAGGTTCAAGGAGATGATACACAATGCTCCCAGACAGGGCTTAAAACACTATAAGTGAGCAATAACAAGGTATTATTGTTAGTATTGACAGTAATAATATTGATAAAATATGTATAAGGCTCAGCATTAAGAGCAGAGGTTTCGAAGAAGAGAACAAAAAGAAGGTAATGTTAAGAATAATAAATAGCAGCAGTAACATATTATCAAGCTAGGTCTTTTCCATGCACTAATTTGTTTCTTTTACACAGCCCCATGCATAGGTAGTATAATTTCCAGTTTTCCATTGAGGAAGCTCCTACCAATACCCTTAAGCAGGAATTGGCAAATTTTGGGGTAAAGGGTGAGGTAGTAAATGTTTGGCTTTGCAGGCTGTGTACTCTCTTTTGCAACTAATCAATTCTACCCTTGTAGTGCAAAAACAACCACAGACAATATATAAATGAGTAGGCATGGCTGTGTTCCAATAAAAATTTATTTACAAAATCTGAAACTAATGTAAACTGTGTGTCAACTGTACTTCAATTTAAAAAAAAAAAAAAGCTGGCAGCAGCAAGATCTGGTCTGTGGGTCACGGTTTGTTGACCTCTGCTTTAAGCCACTGAGATTTTTGAGGTTGTTACGGCAGCATAACCTGGACCATACTATCTGATATAACCACTACTACACTTGACAAAGGGAATCCTGCTGGACAGCAGCAGAGAAATAATGGCACTTTCATGTTTCTCTGAAAGAACATTTGTTAAAATAGAACCATGTACAACTGACTCGAGTTCAGATTGTTATTTAACCTCGTTGAAGAACATCAGTATGATTTTAATGCCTTGGGAAGAAGGCACACATTGGACCTTTGGTCAGAAGAGCATTTCTAGTCCCTTCTCACCTGGTTTACTCCAACTCATCTTTCAGATCTCAGATCAAACATCTCTTCCCCAGGAATCCCCACCAAGAGCCAGCTTAGGCTTTGACAGAACATTTAGGCTCCTTTTCTCATTATAACTGCATTACTGAAGTTATTTGATTAATATCTCTCCCTTCCACTATAGATAGTGAGCTTTAGGAATGCCAGAGCTATGTCTGGCTTTGTTCACTGTGGCATCCCCAATCCCTAACCCAGTGTCTGGTACATAGTTGGTACTCAATAAATATTTGTTGTGCTGCAGAGCAATTAAGCAGATCATTAATAGTCACCTTTTACTGGTGACTCGCAGAGCTGCAATGACCCATCCAAGGTAACAAAATTATTACATGATAGACCTATAATTCAACCCAAATTCAGCAGATACTCAAGCCTTTATCTTAAGCAGAACACCCCTCACTGACTCCCAGGGATCTTGGGATAACATATGTGGGAAATAAAAGTACTAAAGAAAAGATCACCTTGGCCAAAAAGTAGGAAAGTATGGAGGGAGTTAAGTGACTACCTTCAAAATAAGAAAGTTCAAAAATTTTTTTGGTTTACTAAGAGATTCCAAGTGATATCTAACAGATGTGTTTTGTTTGCCTATTGCACTAGACACTATTGCAAAATAATTTTCTAATTAGTTGCCAGCATTGCCAAGAAAGAGAATCCACCCAGAATTCTGGATTTCCCACTTCTCTTAAAGTCAGAGATCTGGCAACTCTGGACCCCCTAATTCCTGAGGGTAAGAATTAACTTTAGATTGAGCCTCTGCTCTCCAGTTACAGCAGTCTCCACTCAGCCAGTCTCTCCAAATTATGAAACCTACCTGGACTCTCTCACACTGATATGGGTACCCCTGGGTTATATGAAGACTCATTAGAGGTGATTTAGAGAAGGAGGGCTACAAGACAAGTAGAAAGACAGGAGAAATTGATTATTTCATTTCCTTTGTAAAGGTTATCAAAAGGCAAGAAGGAAGGAATGGAGAGGAGAGAGGTGAGAAGAGAGGGAAAAAGAGAAATTGTAGCGGTGAAATTAGAAGCCAAAATAGAAATACTGAGGAAGTGGGAGGTTTTCACCTTAGCTGTAATATTGTAACTGTCTAAACAGAGGACCTGGGCAGAAAGAGAAATCAGCTCCTGGAGCACATGGCAGTGATGGAGGGAGCATCCACACTGGTCCCTGCCAGAATGATCTCATTTAGTATCATATGATACAAGGCTTTGTGAATACTTAAGAGAGTTATCCAGATGAAAAATCCTAGAAACTATTTCATTCAAACCCACCACATCTGGGAGCTGTGTTTAAGCATGGGGATCAGCAAACTGCTCTGTAAAAAGGTGTTCACCATTTTCCTTACCAGGTCCTCTGATAATCTTGGGAGTTAACCTAAGACCTTCAGGACATGAAGGTCTATTTTACAGTCAAGGTTGGCCAGTGAATTTAACAATCATGATACTTTATATACCATAAGGAAGAAGAGCTATTTCAGTTTCAGAGAGTAAAATGACTCATAAATCCAAAAAAGGTGGGGGGGATAACCCCAGAATCACACAGCTGAAAAAGTATTGGAAATAGGTCAGCCCTATGTTAAAATGCTACACTACTACTTTTTAGTGGTATGTCTTCAGGATATTTACTTTACTTCTCTGGGCCTCAGTTATCTTATCTATAAAATCGGGATAGCACCATCTGCTGTACAGGATTGCTATAAAAACATTCTATACTCAGACCAGGTTTGTAAAGTCTGTAGCATACACAGGTTGCTCCTTCTCAGCCCTTGCATCTCCCAGAAACAGGTATAGGGACATCAACCATTTACATCATCTTACTGTCTTTATTTTTGAGAGTACTAACAAAATATATCATTACGACATAAGAACAATTAGAACACTCACTATCTTTTGACAAGTACAATGTCTTTCTGTAAAACAAAAGTGTATTCCTTCAAAGAAATCATGGCTTCTGGGGTACCTGGGTGGCTCAGTCGGTTAAGCATTTGACTCTTGATTTTGGCCTGGGTTGTGGTCTCAGAGTCCTAAGATCGAGCCCCTGCATCAGATTCCATGCTGGGCATGGAGCCTGCTTAAGATTCTCTCTCTTTCTCCCTCTGTCCTTCCGTCCCCTCTCATGAGCTCTCGCTCACTCTTTTATTCTCTCAAGAAAGAAAGAAAGAAAGAAAGAAAGAAAGAAAGAAAGAAAGAAAGAAAGAAAGAAAGAAAGAAAGAGGGAGCGAGGGGGAGGGGAGGGAGGAGAAGGAAGGAGGAAGAAAGAGAAAGAAAGAAACCCTGGCCTCCATTAACCCACCTAGAGAAAGCGTACAGATTATGACTGCCCTAAAGACTCATGTTACTTCATGTTTTTAGATTAATTTTCAAAAACATGAAGGCTCTGACTTTTAAAGATCAAACATCCAGGCATGCAATGCAGTTAAATATTTTTCCTTCTTAAGAAATAGTTATTACTTCTTAAAGCTGAACTTTGAAGATACTGTTTATCCTTTCCATCTTTAATTAAAACTCTTAAATTTAATTCAGATATTCTCATTAAACTTGTCTCTTTAGAAGATTATTTTAGCAAAGTTAATATTTTCTTTTACTAGGTGTTAATATAAACAGGGTAGTTTACTTCGAGCTTTCCTTGAGGAGACTGCAACATTGGAGTCTCACCCTGCCACCCCTGTCCTAATTCCTCCCTGCAGCAACAGAATTTGAAGAAAATTGCTGCCACATGTGCCTGATTTGCAACCCACACAAGCTCCATGGACTCTGCCTGCAACTCAGCACAACCCAGGGCCAAGATGAACTGCACAGCCACCTAATGGCAAAGAACTTCACCCAGACTACTCTGGTTTTGCCCAAATGGTGAAAGGTCACATAGTATCACAGCCTACCTCTTCAAAATAAGTCTGTAATAGCAGAAACATTGGAAACAATCTAACTGATCATCTATAAGGGAATGACTGACTAAAGCATGGTCAGTGGAGTAATGGGAAGCCATGGACAGTGAGGCAGGTCTGCGCACTGACATAGAAGAAACAATAAATGAGAAAAGACAGTGATTGTTTTTCATATCCAATTTGATTTCATTTATGTTTGGAAATCCTACAATAACCACACACACACACACACACACACACACACACACACACACACACACACACACATTTGGAAGAATATACCCCTAAATGATAAGGGTGGTTAACCCTGGGGAGGGGACATACTTCAGTGTGTCCAGAAAGATAGAAGAGGAATTTATTTTACGTTTTCATTGTTTATTCTACATTTTTAAATTGACAATACAAACGTATTTTTGCATTACTTTATAATTTAGAAATAAATAAAAATCCATTTGTAATAAGAAATACAAGGGGCCCCTGGATGGTTCAGTCGGTTAAGCATCCGACTCTTGATTTGGCTCAGGTCACAAATCTCAGGGTCATGAATTCAATCCCCACATGGGGCTCTAGGCTGAGCATGGAGTCTGCTTGAGATTCTCTGGCTCTCCCTCTCCCTCCACCTTCCCCTTGCTCTAATAAATAAATAGGGGTGCCTGGGTGGCATAATTGCTTGACTCTTGGTTTTGGCTCAGGTGGTGTTCTCAGAGTCATGGAATCCAGCCCTGTGATGGACTCCGCACTTAGCACGGAGTCTGCTTGGGTTTCTCTCTCCCTCTGCCTTTGTACCTCCCCCCCTCCCAGT
This sequence comes from Ailurus styani, assembly GCA_002007465.1. NCBI lineage: Eukaryota > Metazoa > Chordata > Mammalia > Carnivora > Ailuridae > Ailurus > Ailurus styani. The sequence goes on from LNAC01000358.1 coordinate 788,533, forward strand.
GTGCTCACTCTCCCAAATAAATAAATAAATCTATAAATAAATAATAAATAAATAAGTAAAATCTTTTTAAAAAGAAAGAAATATGTGTCTTCCAACATATATAAAGAGATGTAGTTGTAGTATTTTAGCTCATCAGGTTGGATGAGTAAACAACTCTGGACTTTTCCAAGTAGAAAAAGCTCCTGGGGAGCAAAAAGGAGGGCCAGAAAACAGTGAGCAACAGTACAGCCAGATTGTGGTTGAAGCTTGGTGGCTCAGGAGTGATGCCAAAACACCCACTGCTCTTGAAATTCAATCTCTTTGCCACTGCTTCTTCTACTGTTACCAACACCCTCCTTTTCTCTCCACCTCATGGCTTCTGATTGCTCTTAGGTTCTGCTGCCTCATGGCTTCTGCTAAGTTCCTTCTCTTTAGCCCTCTCTCAACATCTCTGCCACTCTATGAGATTTGTGTCTTAATATCTTGGATTCAAAAACCCCAAGAGAGCACAAAGCATATTTAATGAACTCATCTACCATTCCACCTCTCCCACCACATTTAATCCTTGCAACAGCTCTCTGGAATTCAAGGAGACAAGTGACTTGCTCATCCAGTTAGTCCAACCTCAAATCTCAGAATTTGTCCTTAATTCCTTTCATTCTTCACCTCTGCCTCCATATCCAATTCTTCCACATCCTGACAACTATCTCTCCAAAATGGATGGAAAAACCATCCTCTTCTCCACCTCCACACTGTCACTGGACCCAGGCCACCATCACTCCTTACCAGGTTGTGTGCAGTGGTCTCTCAGGCCATACCTACACAGCAGCCAGAATGGTCTTTTAGGAATAAAAATCAGAGCACCTACCACCTTGTTCAAAACCTGCCAGTGGTTCCCCATTGCACTGTGAACCCAATTTTATTTCCTTGCTGTGGCCAACAAGACATTCTTTGGTCTGCCATCTCTCCAAGTTTACCTTCTCCTACTCTCATGCATTCTACTGGGGCCTCATTGGTTTCTCATTGTTCTATATATACACAAAGCTCACTTCTGACTGAGGGCCTGGGCACTTGTGCCTCCCTCCATCTGATCAGATAGAGATCTAGCATACTTACCGTTAAATGGTCTTTTTCATATGTGTTTCTTTTCTCCACCACCATCCCCCATAGTTAGACTTGAATGTAAGCTCCACAGTAGGAGGGATTTTTGCCTATTATGTTCACTGTTCTGTCCCTAGTACACAGGGTTATGTCAGCTTCATAGAAAACATCAATGAATATTTGTTGAATGAATGAATGAGCAAATTTTCAGTTGACACAGCACTAGGAAGACACAGATTTGGAACTCTTAAGCAGTCTTTTTTCTGACCCCAAAACTGATGAGCTCAACCTCTACGCTATATAGCAAATCACCCATCCCATCCCTATTTCTCTCCCCTACACACACACAAACATACACACACACACACCAAGCATGACACACCAGTCACAAAGAATTACTCACTGTTCCTTGTACATACAGGTCACACTTTTACCCTCTGCACTATTTCTTTTGCTTCAAGTACCCCTTCCATCACCACTTTGCCATCACAGTAAACTGTGATGTTCCTCCTTTAGGGTCCATCTGAAAGTCCCCTCCTCATTAACACCTGTCTCGACTCCCTCCCTCACAGACATGTTAATTCCTCGTGTTTCATACTTCTCTGTTTTTGCCTTCATTATTGACCATATTCCATGATATTATTTTTGGTTCTGAGTCTCTACACAGGGAGACCTTAAGGACAAGGGAATGTCCTTAATCTAACCTACCCTGAGGTTTCTCAGTCAATATGTATTACAGAAAATTATTAAAGCCAACTCTAACTATGACCATTTTGCACACATAAAAGTTTTATAAGATAAAAAAGGCTACAAGAAGTACCAGGTAGTACCAACCTCACAAGACTAATATGAGGATGATCTGACATCACAAATGGGCTCGACATCTGCTAAATGTTTAATAAATATGATATCCTACTATTATTTTGGTCAATAATACATAAGACTTCTTATTGGCAAAATGTGTCAAACTGCATTAGTAACTTCATTCTACTGATTTTTACCAAGTGCAAGCACCTAGGGGAAAAGCACTTTAATTATGTTCATGATCAGTATAAAGCATTAAGTGGCCAATAAAAATAAGAACTATGTGCTTTAGAAATGTAGCTAATGTGGATTACAAAGTTCCGCTTAGGAAATAGTGCAATGCCCAGGATAAGACTTTGCATAATAATTTCTCTCTAAAAGACTGGCATTATAGCCAAGTACTATAAAAATGAAAATAAGTGCAAAGCTACATTCACTTTCCCATAGTGATCACTCAAAGCAACATGTTCCCAGACTGGGAAACCTTGTCAAGATTCTTTGATAAAACCCACACTTACAGTAGCTAAAGAGAGGGAATTGACCAAAACTAGATTTTGCAGAAGAAGGAAAACAAACAAGTTAGGATGGTTCCATCCTCAAGAAACTCATAGTCAAATCAAAGAGCAATTCTGGAAACTCACTGGCAAGTACTATGCCAAGAGAGAGCAGAGAAAGTGATCGAGGCCACATCATTCAGGGATCATGAATAGGAACAAATTTCTGCCAGTACCTAAAGATAACATGGAGAAAGGAAGATGAGAAATTTGTCCAAAAGCAAAAGGGGAGGGAAAAAAAGGAAATGAGCTTGCCAGAACTTATCTATACAAGTTCTAAAACTGAACAAAAGAAATATTTTCAAATTGCCCATGTCTTAATTCTCTCTCAAATCTTACCTAAATTAAGGAGCATTCTTTTCTTCTTCTTTTATGTTCTCAAATTCATTCTACAATACATTAAGATATCTTGGTAACGATCTTAGCTCTACTGTATTGCACCCAACATGAGGAATCACTTTGAAACTCACTTTTTTAAAAATATTTTTTTTTTAAGATTTTACTTATTTATTTGACAGCAACAGACACGGCGAGAGAGGGAACACCAGCAGGGGGAGTGGGAGAGGGAGAAGCAGGCTTCCCACCGAGCAGGGAGCCCTATGCAGGGCTCCATCCCAGGACTCCGGGATCATGACCTGAGTCCAAGGCAGACGCCCAACAACTGAGCCACCCAGGTGCTCCTCTTTTTTTTATTTTTATTTTTTTAAGGTTTTGTTTATTTATTTGAGAGAGCGAGAGAGTGAGAGAGCACCAGCAGGGGGAGCAGCAGAGGGAGTGGTCTCGCTGGGCTCTATTCCAGGACCCTGGGATCATGACCAGAGCCAAAGGCAGATGTTTAACCCACTGAGCCACCCAGGCACCCCTGAAACTCACTTTCTAGAGAAAGCTGGTTTAGTTCTTCTAGATTGGGATTTAGATGAACTCAATTTTCAAAACACGCACCAGCACGCTCTAACAATTCATTCCATAGTAAATGTGCTTCTCCTTTTGTAATATTTAAGAGGCTTCAAAACCGGGACAAAGAAAGAATAAAATTTACAAGGTTTTACTATTTGCATTTCATTTTTTATATACTTTTTCATTCTAAAATATGTAAGATAAATATTTAGGGTTCCTTGAACTAGACTTATGTTTTACTAATAAGAAAACACCGAGATTGTAAAATGAATTGAAGGATCCAAGCAGGCAAAATAAAGCCTTCTAAACTTCTAGACTGAGTGTGAAATAGAAATTAGATCCTCTGATGACTGATACCCACCAATGTGGGTAAAAAAAAATGATGTCAAGCGCAAATCATGTGGCCACGGTCTGTGCCTGGCAACCAAAACCATTTCCAGGGAAGTTCTCGAGGACGGACCCTGCCTAAATGGAGTGAGTCATTAGCAGGTCCCTGACATCAGTCAGCTGCAGTCTTATAGGAACTGTCTGATTGAAAAAAGATTTCCAAAGCTTCAACATAAAAAAGCTCAACCGATTCAGCTTCCTTATCAGATTTCCCAATGCCTTCTTCTAGATCTTTTACATCCAAATTACCTTTCCATAAAAACAAAGACAGAAAAACTAGAAAAATTTAAAAGAAGACTTTTTCCTTCTAAAAAGTGTACTTTCGTTAATTCAGTAAAAGGTCTGAAATCATCTTCAGGGTCACCATCAAGTTTAAAATAATTTAAAAGAAAAAGCATCTGTGTACATAAAGACATAATGAGCCAGGGTAGGTAGGTAGAAGACCTTTTGTGGAATACCATATCACTGGGAATGAAATTCAAAGAGCCTATAGAAGCCACTACTCATTTATTTTTATTTTTTCCAATGTCTTCTTACATAAATTCAAACATATACAAAAACACAGAAAATAACACAATGAATCTCCATGTACCCACTTCTCACTTTAAATGTATCCACTCATGGCTACTACTCCTGTTTCTTCTATGAACCCCAACCACACACCCTTCCCAGCCCCCTAATTATTTAAAATCGAATATGAGACATTGTATCATTTCAGCTGTAAATGCTTTGGTATGTACCTTTTTTTTAAGATTTTACTTATTTATTTGACAGAGAGAGAGATAGAGCACAAGCACAAGCTAGGGGAGCAGCAAGCAGAGAGAGAGAGAAGCAGGCTCCCCACTGAGCAAGGAGCCCGATGCAGGGCTCAATTCCAGGACCCTGGGATCATAACCTAAGCTGAAGGCAGATGTTTAACAGATTGAGCCATCCAGGCTCCCCTTTAGTATGTATTTTTAAAAGATAAAAACTCTATATTAAATTTTTAAATTTAATCACATGTAGACAAATTTATCAGTGATTCTTTACTATCATCAGTTTAACATACAAATTCCCCCAGCGACTTGCAATTTTACCATTTTACTTATTTGAAACAAGATCCAAACAAGGTTCATACATTATGATTGGTTGATAAGTCTCTTAAGTTTTTTTGATCTACAGTTTCCCTCTCCTACCTCTTTCTCTTTTCCTTGAAAACTTTTTTGCTGTTTTAAAACAAAAACAGAGTCATCTGTCCTACAAGAGTTTCTCATGATGGGGAACTTGCCCACTGCAGCCTTTGGAGCTATTTGCCAAGTTCCTCTTGGTCCTATTTCAAGTAAAATTCGGTTTCATTTTTCTGACAAGACTTTAATTGCAATAGAGTGTACTTCCGCCTGGAGGCATGTACTATTTGATGTGACATCCATTAAAACTCAATCCCCAGGATCTACTAATTAAATCATTAGAGGATGCAAAATGGTGATAGTCTAGCATTCTTCATTTATTAGCTGGACTACTTCTATATAGAGAATCTTTGTCAACTCTTAACTACTCTGAGGTACAATTTATATAAAAGAGTTATGATAAATGCTCAATTCTTTCCCTTTATTTTACTGGTTCAGAAATAATATATTGGTTCCCTAGAATCTACAAAAGAGCTTTTTTTTTTTAAATTTTATTTTTATTATTTGCCCAAGGGGTACAGCTCTTTTTTTTTAAAGAGTTATCATTTTGATAACTCTCATGTACTTAAGCATATTTTATGTGTTACTGATGTTCAAATTCTTTGGGCAGTGGGCACATTTTTTTGTTTTGTTTTGTTTTGTTCCTGAGTCTTTTTGACATGCCCTGTCTTTGATATCTTCCTCAGTTTCTGGCACGACAAGATGTTCTAGGCATCATTCCCTGCCCCAGACATAGACTTTTCCATTTCTACAAAGGCTTTTCATGGGAAAACAGTAAATCTGACACTAGGAATGTTCATTGCTACCAGATTGGTCCTTGTTTCTAGGGCTTTACAGAATCATGGCTAGAATATAAATATAAAGCATTTATCTATATAAGTCCATATGTTGTTAAAGAGGAAACACAACCTAAGACTCCAGTCACATCTTTTCTTAACTTCATCAGTCTTGCATTGTATTTCTTTTCTCCTAAGCTCTTAATGACACAAACAGAAACACTCATTTGTTTTATCCCAGTTTTCACACACACCTGTCTTAGAATAATAATACCCACATTACAATCAATCATATAATTACTGAAAAGGGTTTAAGACTCTTTGCATATTTTTTTTGTCCTGAACTGTATACCACTAGAGATGTACACTCAAAGTACTCTATTTTAAAGCCACTTCAAAGAGATCCTCTCTGTGTGGTTATACTGCCCCGTAGACACATAGATAGGTTTGTTTCATTTTCCTTTTAACTTTTTAGGGATTGCCTCTTTAGATTCAATTTTGCTTTGTAATTATGTATTTACATGGCTCCAAATTCAAATCTACAAAACAAAATATATTCAAAGAAGTCTAGGTTCTCTCCCTGTCCACTCATTCTACTGTGAAACAAATAATATTATGGTTTGTCCATCGATATTTTTAAAAATATAAGCAAATACATAATTCATATATATATATATTTGCATTCCCCTAATCTCGTAGGTAAACAGTAGCATACTCTATACACTTTTTACCACCTTTTTTTTTCATTTAACAATATATTCTAGATGTCACTCTATATCGATATGTAGAGATATTCTTCATCTCTTACACAGCTATAAGTAATCCATTTTGTGGATCACAATGATTTATTCAATCAATCACCTCCTCAGTTATCTTGCTGGTTCCCAGTCTTTTGCTATTGCAAATAGTGTTGCAATGAACAGTCTCTGGTATTTTGTATTTCTGCCAGTGTATCTTGGGATCTAGAGATTCTGGGAAGAATTGGGATTGCAGTCAAAAGTAAACGTGTGTAATTTGCTAGATATTGCCAAATTCCTCTCTGAAAGAGGAATTTTCCATTTTTAACAGCACTGTTATTAAAGGACTAGTTACTTTCATAGTATTACCGATAAATAGAGTACATTTCAAGTCTTTGGGTTTTTTGCCATTCTAATAAGTGAAAATTATTTTTCTTTTTTTTTTAAGATTTTATTTATCTATTTGACAGAGAGAGAGATTACAAGTAGTCAGAGAGGCAGGTAGAGAGAGAGGAGGAAGCAGGCTCCCTGCCGAGCAGGGGAGCCCGATGAGGGGCTCCATCCCAGGACCCTGAGATCATGACCTGGGCCGAAGGCAGAGGCGTTAACCCACTGAGCCACCCAGGCACCCCTGAAAATTATTTTTCAATGTAGATTTAATATGTACTTCTCTCAACCTGTGTCAGGTTGTGCATCATAAATTAAGCACCATTTACATTTATTTTTCTGTGTACTATCTATGTATCAGGCCCATTGTTCTGTATGGTTGTTGGCTCTTCAGTTCTCTGTTTTTAAAAACCTTATTTATTAGGGATATGAACCCTTAATTTGTAGCACAGCTTGCAAGTATGTAGCCCAAGTTGATATCTGTCTTTTACCCTATCTGATACTTTTTGTCATGCAAAAATTCTTTACCTCATGTCATCAAATTAACAATCTTAAACATTTTTTTTATTTTTTTTAAAGATTTTATTTATTCATTTGACACAGAGAGAGAGATTACAAGTAAGCAGAGAGGCAGGCAGAGAGAGAGGAGAGAGGAGGAAGCAGGCTCCCTGCTGAGCAGAGAGCCCGATGCGGGCCTCGATCCCAGGACCCTGGGATCATGACCTGAGCCGAAGGCAGCGGCTTTAACCCACTGAGCCACCCAGGCGCCCAATCTTAAACATTATTGCTACCAGATATTGACTCATAGTTAGGAGAGTTTTGCCCATACCTAAGTTATAGAGGAGTTAATCAGTGTTTTCTCCTACTACTAATATCAAAGCATCACCTGAGACCGGATACTTTCATTGCTAGTGTGATGTGATATCTAATTCTCTCACTACACCTCCAGTGATACAGGAGAGCAACAACAGATCCAACAAACATTTTTGGAGTTCCTATATTATGCTAGGCACTGCTCTCAGAGCTCATAAGCCCCAGTTAAAAAAAAAAATCCTTTCCTATAAGAAGCTTATACTGCAATGAAATTTTCCTTCTATATAAATATCAGGTTAATAAAAGAATAAAATAGAGACCTAAGTGCAGCACAGTAATGAAAACCCCAGCTAGGCCCCAATGTTCCTGAGGAATAAGATTATATTTTTGTGTCCTACACAACCTGTATCAAGGGACTTTATCCAACAATGTGACCATTGAAAATTTAAGGATTTGTAGATGAAAAAGCTCTAAGCATTAAAACAATTTCTCCTTTTGGTTAGGTATTTTCATAGACTTACTCAGAGACCCTATTGTATGCCCAAGGTCTTTATGGGTTCTGTCAAGTAACCAAAAATTCACTAAATTGAACAATCTTTCATGAATCAACCCTAGTGAATCCTCAAGGACAAAAAGAACTACAAATAATATTAAATTTTTTCAAAATTCACATTGTGGTGATAATGTTGGCAATAGTTATATCTTATTTACTTCTGTATTCCTGGCACCTATCCCTATGCCTAACACATAGTAGGTACTTTATAAATAACCTATGGTAGGTGTTGGCGATAATGTGGAGAAAGGGGAACCCTCCTACACAGTTGGTAGGAACGCAAGCTAGTGCAGCCACTCTGGAAAACAGTATGGAGGTTCCTCAAAAAGTTTAAAATAGAGCTACCCTATGACCCAGCAATTGCATTACTGGTATTTACCCTAAAGATACAAATGTAGTGATCTGAAGGGGCACGTGCACCCCAATGGTTATAGCAGAAATGTCCACAATAGCCAAAGTATGGAAAGAGCCCAGATGTCCATCAACAGATGAATGGATAAAGAAGATGTGGTGTATATGTGTATACACACACACACACACACACACACACACACAAAATGGAATATTATGCAGCCATTAAAACCCCCAAAATCTTGCCATTTGCAATGACGTGGATGGAACTAGAGGCTAATATGCTAAGCAAAATAAGTTAATCAGAGAAAGACAATTATCACATGATCTCACTGATAGAAGGAATTTGAGAAACAAGACAGAGAATCATAGGGGAAGGGAGGGAAAAATGAAAAAAGATGAAACTGGAAAGGGAGACAAGCCATAAGAGACTCTTAATCTCACGAAACAAACTGAGGGTTGCTGGAGTTGAGGGGGGTGGGAGGGATGGGGTGGCTGGGTGATGGACACTGGGGTGGGTATGTGCTATGGTGAGTGCTGTGAATTGTTTAACACTGATGAATCACAGACCTCTACCCCTGAAACAAATAATGCATTATATGTTTAAAAAAAAAAAAACTCCTCGGACAGAAGAAAAAAATAATAATTAAATTAAATTAAATTAAATTTTAAAAATATAAAAGATAAATAACCTACCTGAGATCCAACAAAGAAGGTTACCAAAATGATAATGTACACCCAAATTTCATCTTAGTGTTCTGTTTCTCTTTTACTTACACATACACATACACACATGCACAGCAAGGTACAAATGATCAAATTTTTCCAAATTGAAGTCTTTAAAATTCATGTACATTTTTCTACAAATGCACATTTTGATTTTGGATGGGAGTGAGGATGAAGAGTTGACAAAGCCTACGCTCTAGATCTCTGGCAGCCCCAAGCTGTTCTCCAGTTCACACCTTTCCCTTCCTCCTGTACTGCCCTCAGAAGAGCTGTCAAAGGTGGTCATCACTATGGAGAGAGCTGACACCCAGCTTTGCTGGCACTAAGCTAAGGAGTCACACTCAGTAAAAGAAGAGTTAGATCTTCTCTTTTCCTTCACATTTGGTGAGATCTTAATGACAGAACTTAGGATCTGTCCAGCTTCAAATTAACAACTGCCAAGTAGTATTTTATCATCATTCCGTTACAATCATAAGGGTTTAAGAAATCACTACATTTGAAAATAAGAAATCAAAATGCAAAAAAACTGCAAGAAAATAAATCTCATACATTTCAAAACAGAAATGCTTGCAATAAAAACAAACATCTCGGGTTAAAGTGATCTTCGACTACACAACTTTTTACTTCAAGTTGTGTTCTCTCTCTCTCTTTTAATAAAACAAGAGAGGGAGAGTATATGTCCGTATGGAATAAATATCTGTATTTAATTTAAAAAGAATAAAGTTCATATGAAAATGGGTAAACGATTCTTGCAGAAGCCCTGAATTTTAACTTCACTCTTTACATTTTGGTTTGATATGTAAATATACATAAAGAAACCCAACCACAGCAAATGTTAGCCTTTTTCAGAGGAACAGAGGTAAGTGCTACAAATGTGGGTCCAGTGTCAGGAGAATATAATCATAATGTAAACTGGTTATTTCTAAATGGTGCCCCCAAAAGGAAAAAAATGAATGGAAGTACTTAATAAATTCTGTTTTCCATAAAATTCATACCAAAAAGAGAGAGAGAAAGAATGTGAGCTTGGAGGTCAATGAGAGTTTTGTTGAATTTCCCTCCTCCTAAATTCTGTCATCTCCTTTTTAAAGCAGCAAGTCAGCTTCCCACAGACATGACAGAAATACATTCTTTTTTTCCTACAAACTATTCACCAGTAAGTAACACTTACTAGAGGACAAGTGCTTTCCCATAGATGATTGGTTAATTGGATATTGTCACTTCCAGTTGCAGTTTAATAGAGTATAGACAATGCCTTTTTTAAACAAAAATATAACCGAACAAAAGTAATAATGATCTATTTCTTTTGTTTCAAAGAATATAAAGGGTTCTGACTCCATATCTCTACATTCCAAAATAATAGACACAGATTATGAAGGGATCTAATGTAGAAACTAAAATGCTTCAGTTATCTTAATTGCATATTTAGCCATACAGGTCAAATGACATCCCAATGAACTCAAAAAGAAGAGCCAACTTCTTTTGTTTCACTAGAAAAATAAGTTGCTCAAAATAAGTTGACAATGGGCTAAGGATTGGAAAGTTTTTGATTAAAAAGGAATTTTTGTTGGAACACTTATAATGAGATTTGAGTTGCAGTAACAATATAAAATTGAAAGCAGAATTACATAAAAAATGAGTACTGTAAAATATCATTATTTTAGTACAATGGAAAATAAGGTGTTTGTGGTTTTACTCTATAAATTCTGTGTTGTCTGCTCAAATGTGTATCCCTCCTTGGCCGTCCTCTCAATAGCTATTCTGATTTCAGAGCCTTCTGCATCAACATTCATTTGTGGTAGGGGGAACCCACACAATCAACATCTCCTAGGCTCTACTTTTTCCCTCCATTTTATTGGCTTTTCAGGACTGATTCATGCCCACGCATCACATTGGTGTTCAGTTACAAGGCAGACAGTGAATTTTCCTAATCCATTTAGCGTGCTGACAGAGCCATGTTCACAATTTATAGAATTTCCTTTTAGACATCTACCTATTTCACAGTTCATTAAGATTCAAACCGAACACCTGTGTTTATGAAGTCAAAAACAATTTTATACTAACAAGGTGTTAAATAAGGCATTCTCTGAAAGCCTGAACAACAGTAACAACAACAGAAGTACTAGACTCTTGACCTATGGAATGAAATAATGTCTGTAGCTACCTGCATCATCCTTTAATAGGCTAGAAATTGCTATGGAACTGCAGCCAACAACCATAACACATTTTAATTCCTCCACCACAGGTCTTTTATGTTTTACCTTAAGAAAGCAAGAGTATGAGTCTGCCTTGTACATTTCACCTGGATATCTAAAATCTGCAAAATGGCTCAAAATCTTAGGAAGTAAAATGCAGCCCCTTTAAACAATGTCTTCACTAGCTAGATACAAGGACGTTTTCAGCATTCTGGGACCCACAAAGCCTGACCCTGGCTCATTTTTATATAACCCCAAAGTTTTCACATCATTAATAAAGAGAGAATCAAAACAAAGCCCACAGACATTAGGGGAGGGAAAAGTGTGTAGTTTGGCACTGCCATCATAAATACCCTCAAAATGAAAAGGGAAAAAAATAAAATGCACGTAACAGAGGTGGTGACCCCTATAACGACTGTGGTTCCCAACAGCTTTTTTTCTACTGGTAATAAACCATTTTGCAGACCTCCCAATTGTGGCCACCATGATAGTTATAGCTTTGCAGGTTTATGTCTTTTTCTTGCAGTTAAGAGTGTTATCAATAAAAATTTCAAATGATGCCTTTCCCAGTCAAATAAAAACATTTTAAAATGTGAAGCCAACAACAGGATTAGAATGGAAAAATACAAGTGACACCAGGATTTTCTTTTGTATATTTTTTTCACCAAATCCCTTAATTTATTAATTCTAAAGACATTCCTTGCAAGCCTTGAAAGTGAAACAATGCACCCTGATACAGCACTAGGGTAATCTGACAGTCTTAAAAACTGGTTTTTATCATATGCTAATGACTTTTTAGAAGAAACACCTCACTTTTAAATGCCAAGATGATGAAGTTCACTAAACAAAAGTCCATCTCAAAAAGGTCATTTCAAATCTCCTTTGAAGCCTGGACAAAAGTGATTAAAAAGGACTTCACTGCTTGCCAGTCAACCGCGACGACAAGAGGTAGAAGGAAAACTGAAATTACTGGTTAAAAGTAAAGGAGCACTGGGTGATGGGCATTAAGGAGGGCACTTGAGGGAATGAGCCCTGGGTATTATATGCAACTGAGGAATCACTAAATTCTACCTCTGAAAATAATAATATACTAGATGTTAATTAAATTAAATTTAAATTTTAAAGAAGTAAAAAAAAAAAAGCAAAGGAGCACAGCTTGTAAATCCTACCTTATATATTGTGGCAAATATTATTTCTACACACTTAAAAAAAATTCCTTCGCTCAAAATGTGTGAGTTCAGAAGAAAGAGTGTTTCCTTCAGTATCTGGAATAGTTTGCAAAGCCCTGTATGAAGGCATCTAGTCGCAAGGTCCCTGGAGGCCACAAAGCATTCCCAACTCCTTGTCACAGTGACCTGTATAACCAAGAGTTTAGGCCTCATTATGAAAATGAGGCAGAGGGCCCACCTCAAAGCAGAATACCAAGAAATAAGGAGTAGTAAATTGCGTTCTCTTCTCCATGTAACAACAACATTTTCATTGTCAAAAGCTTGATTTTTATGATCCACCTGGAAAACTGACAGCTCAAGTCTGCTTTCTGGTTGTGTTATCACACTGAAATATCTGTGACTCACTGATCGAAAAATGCCACCACTGGACCCAGAAAACACCTCCTCTTACTCCACCAGCAGCACCATGCTGAGGAAACAATCTCCCTGAAGAAATGATTGTCACCCCTTCTATTAAAATGCATTTAATTTTTTACCTTGCAAATGTACACAACATGTGTATATCACAGACAATTTAAAGATCACCTGAGTTTCCAACACAAAGGGAAACACAGAAAGGTATGGTTGTCCATTCTTTTACTTTTTTTAAACAAAGTATGCATGCATGCATAAGTATAGGTATGTACATATAATCATAAACACCTTTAAAGAAATAAAAAGTAAATATTATATAATAAATTCTTCTTAATATACAGGGATTCTAGACTTCATGAAAAATGGTTCCCTCCCTAGAGTTTGGGCAATATCCTTCATTATTATGGCCAATATATAATGGTTATTATAGCCATAGTAATACTAGAAAGATTTAAGTCACAGAATTATTCATTTTTAACTCTTCATAGTCAATACAGGGTTTTACCTCATAACCATTGAACAGCAGTGAACTCACCTGTTAAGACAGGATTATAAAACTTGCCATGAAATTTGCCATGAAGATTAAATGAGACAATGTATGTCAGCTCCTTGACACAAAAAAAGCACTTACTCTACAGGGGCCCTTATAGAAAACAGTACATTTCTGATGAAGAGCTCAGGTTTTGCAATTCAAGGCCCTGTTACTCACCATTGTATGACCTTAAACAAGTTCTGAGGCTCTATCTCCTCATCTTGAAAATGGGGTTAGTAATACCAGCCTCGCAAGTTGTGAGTCAAGTTTAAGATAAAGTATCACATTGGAAACATTTAGCTGTATCTCCTGAAATTCAGTATAGCAGCCACAAGACACTCAGTAGCCATTTGGGCAATAGAATTAAACTAAGAAGTCCAAGCCAAATAGTTCAGGAGATTATAGATCCCACCTTGTTCAGAACCTTGCACATGATAGATGCTCAATAAAATATTATCAAATGACACCTCATCCATCTAGGCAAGTCTAGGGAAGTGTCTGAAGTACAGCAGATTGAAGCAATTCTAAGTAGATGCAGTAACTCCTGAAATAATCCAGCAGGGTGTCTATAACCCCATAAATACCATTCCCTTTCTCAAGGAAAGCCAAGTTGCTTGAGTGTGGATTCAAAAAGGACCAGGTTTAATCAAAACATAAAATCTTAACATGATCAGAGTAACCACCTTAGCAACATTAGCTTTCAATTATATGAGATATAAATGGACATTTCATACAGCCTCCATGCTTTATCTTCAAAGGAGCTAAACATGTATTTCTTTTTATCTTCTTTCCTTGCTTTCCTTATCTGCTTTTAAACAATAGAAGGAAGATAAAATCCAATTAAGATTTTGTGTGGAACTATTATCAACCAGTGATAATGAAATCACTGAGCATTCATGGTAGTATAAATCAGTCAGTTGTCTATCATATATCCATATACCCAATGAAGCGTTGGCTGGATAAAGGCAGGCATCATATCTAGCAATAATAGTCATTCAGAAATTATGTGCTGAATGAAAAAATGCACAAAATCTACAGGGCAGGAATCTTTAATGTGAAATTCTTGGAAATGCTTCAGGGCATCTGTAAAGTGCCTAAAATTATATACATGATTGCAAGTGAATATAAAAGTATGTGTGCCAAGGTAAATTTTTCCAACGAGTGAGCCTATAGATTGCATGAAGTTCTCTTTTATACTGATTACATTTTAAAAACAAAAACAAGGATGCTTGGGTGGCTGAGTCAGCTAAAGTTCCAACTCCTGGTTTTGAGTCAGGTCATGATTTCAGGGTCATGAGATCAAGCCCTGTATCAACTTCACGCTCAGTTGGGAGTCTGCTTGAGATGCTTTCCTGCTATTCTTCCCCCTCTCCCTGCTCTCTCACTCTCTCTATCTCAAATAAATAAATCTTTAAAAAACAAAAACAAAAGTGTCATGTACTACCTTTGCTACGGGAGCTGTGACTAACCCTAACCTACATATGTTGCCCTTTGCCTTTATGAACACAAACCCCTACATATTTGTTAATGAGCTCTCAAGTGTTTATTTTTAAACAAGTGGAACTCTTCCCTGATCGTCTGGAACAGAAATGAGTATAAAAGCAGTCATTATATGCCACTGTCATATAACACATCTTCCAAAAAACATGCAAAAGAGTTGTCATGCCTGGCAGTTTGGAAATCATGCTGGGCTGGGGAAAAGTGGACCTGCCAGAAAACTGAAGGAGGTCTCTTAATTTGGGGACACAACAGAATAGATGGCACTTTCATATTTTCTTCATTTCTCTGTATCATTCTAAGACACAATAATGCAACCCAATTAAAATATAAAAGTCTTCGCTTGGTAAATGCAGACACCCAAATTCAAAGGAGACCCACAGAGGCAGAACGCATGGAATGCATGGTAAGAAAAGAAGTGAGGTAGAGGATTCCTTAAACATTCCTGATATATAATAGTAATAATAATAACAACAGCAATGATGACAGCACAATTAACAACTTGAACCCCCTGTTAGAGTCAAAGCATTTTTAACACAGATGCATCAGGTTGGCACAGTGACTAACATTTCACAGGTTGAGACATGGAGACTCAGACAGGTTTAAGTCTTACTCATGTTGCAGTTATGTAATGGGGAAGCAAAGACGTGTCCATACATCTCCCACTTCTAAATGCTATGTTTTTCATACACTTTACTTCAGATCATAGAATAACAGCTAGGCCTTTCTTCTTCCTAATTTCTGAATATGTTGGTAATTATTCATTGAAATCCAGAAAAATCAAGGTGCTAAAAAAGCCAATTCATGATTATCTTTACTGCCACAGAATTAATGTGTTGGTGGATGGGACTAAGTTGGTATAGAGAAAACATCAAGGGAAGGAGCAAAATAAGAAACTTGGCCTTAGGGTCCTTTGAAGCTATTTTAAAAAGTAAAATGTTATGTTAAGAGCTATGTGGTATATCTCTGTGTATGTGTAATTATTATTCCATTGATTTATTGCACACATGTCAAAAAGCGTCTGGGCATTTGTACAAGTTAAAACAAACCAATCCAGGAGCCAAGCCACATAGCCACAAACCCAGACAACTTGCCTCCCACCCCTCATCCCACCCTTCATCCTACTACCTCCTAAACCCAAATCCCCTGGTAGCAAAAGGTTTCCTTGAAGAGATGAACCTTTAAGCCAGAGGCATCTGTCCTTTATACCATATTCTAAGAGCAGCCAAACCCCGTTGGTGGTACAGATTTTCCAAATAAACCAACATGCTCTTCCCATTCTCGGGATGCCCCTCTCCTGTTTTGGCAAGAGCTTTCAGGAATGACTCAGAAATCTAAATGGAAGGAACTATCACTTATAATCTCCTCCAAGAGTGAGCACCATATCTTTCATATGAGTGTAAACTCAGGTCTTTTCATTGTAGGGCACAACAAAACATAACATATCTCATTCACTGACCCACCCAGTAATCCACCACATGTTAGGTAGGGAGACTCTTATTTCTGTCTGTTTCTCCAAGAAGCAGGAAAATTACTTTAATGTACTTTACCCTGCTGCCAAAAATCCTTTGCTTATGATCCAACAATTAGAGCTAATTTCAACCTCAATTGCTTCCCCTAAGAGATGGACATCATTCGGTAACATCTCTGTTTCCATTTACAAAGATTTGAAAAG
Organism: Ailurus styani; assembly: GCA_002007465.1. Classification (NCBI taxonomy): domain Eukaryota; kingdom Metazoa; phylum Chordata; class Mammalia; order Carnivora; family Ailuridae; genus Ailurus; species Ailurus styani. Next base: position 805,243 of record LNAC01000358.1, read on the forward strand.
AAGAGAAAAGCAAAAGAAATTTCCTTGGACGTTTCCAGTTGATAAAATCATTAATCTCACACTCCCAGCTTCAAAGCAGGAAACTAGAAAATCATCTCACTTTCTCTGCACATGGAGAATAATTTTTTTCTACTTCAAAGCACCATCTCTTTATTGGGTCATTTTAATTATTGAACATGGGATGGAAGCTATTCACATAATGCTACCACTGTCTTTTTCATGAAAAATGTATAGGTCTGAGTTGGACTACATTAGTTTGAGAAGAGTTAGATGCAGGGGAGAGCATAAAGAAAGGGAAAGAGGCAAGGGGATACAGCACTCATCAGTGTAAGGTAATGAAGAAGTAAGACTTCTTGAGCTGACTTTTCTTTCTTTCCTGCTGGAAAGGAACCATCAAGAAGCCTGATTCCCAGGTCAAGCAATACCACAGCAGATTGCCTTGCTTCTCAAATTTCCTTCTACCTAATACACAGCAACAGAATTACACTGACTTTATTAGTAATGCTGGTTTCATTGCCAACTCAAGACAACCGTGTGTTGTGAATAACCACTGTGAAAACAAGTTGACCCTTGTTCTAACAACAAGGGTCAGCAAACTATGTGGTCCTGTTCAGACTACGACTGGTAGGAAGAGGACATTTCAATTCCCACTCAACCCTCTTCCCACAAAATCACAATGCCATGGCTTGGCAAACTTTCTCTGTAAAGGGCCAGAGAGTAAATATTTTCAACTTTAAGGACCAGATGGTCTCTGCCACTATTAAATTCTGCTGCTGATACCCAAAAGCAGCCAAAGACAACACATAGATGACAGGGTGTGGCTGTGTTCTAATAAAACTTTATGTATAAAAAAGGCAGTAAGTGGGATTTGTCCCATAAGGCATAGTTTTTAACCCCTATTTAGATACATGCCAGATAGCAGAAATATTCTATAGCTCGCTTTCCCATACACTAGTCACCAGCCACATGTGACTATTAAGTACTTAAAATATGGGTAGTGTGTCTAAGAAACTACATTTTAAATTGTACTGAATTTCAGTTCAGTTGGGCCACCTGTGGCTAGTGGCTACAGTATGAGCACAGCTCTAGATACTAGATACACTGCAGCCTCTTCAAAATAGACACAAGCTGTCTTCCAATTTATGGCATAGTTCACAGTTTTGCCATGCGAAATAAAATATCCATGCTTCCAATTTCACAATGAAACTATACAGACGTGAAAAATGATGTTTCTTAAATATGAAATACCTACATCATTGAGGTCAAAGTGATCATTTTGGTTTGCAGCAATCAAATCACTGCATATGAGCCAGTGTCAAGTGCACAGGGGCTGAGTCACACTCATGCCAAGACCCATCCAATCTGGAAGTTGTTTCCTTTCACCTCTGGACACTCTGCTGCACTTTGACAAAGGGCATAGGCCTGTTCAATGGCCCCATTAACTCCAAGGAAAATCTAAACCTCCCCACAGACCCAAAAACATACACAAAGACGTAACTTAAAGAGCACAAGAGAGAACATGCAACTGAATTAGGTTGCCTTCTCCCACAATAACCCACATAACATACTACCTCGATGCAAAAAATCAGGGAGTTCACCATATCCTTTGCTATTGTCCACATGCAATAATTTATTTTCTGGCAACTGGTTTACTTAAATAACTAGCTTCTGTTTTGCATTTCTTAGCACACCCAAAGATACAATCCAGTGAGGAGAAGCAAGGAAATAGGATAGTAACATGTATTTGGTTTTCTTCTAAGTATGAATAAGAAGTAACAAACCAACATTTCTTTTTAGAAACTCACACAATAAAAAAAAAAAAAAAAGAAAAGAAAAGAAACTCACACAATATCAACTTTCTTCAATGGGATTCTTTTAAAGAATCTTGAAAATTGAGGATACTGCAGGAAATAAGAAACCCCTAGAATCACAGAGAGGGACCTATACAGATACACAGCAAGTAAGGTAGATGACATTACAACTTCTTTAAGATTTTGATAATACCATTCTAGNCTTTTAAGAAACTCACACAATAAAAAAAAAAAAGAAAAGAAAAGAAACTCACACAATATCAACTTTCTTCAATGGGATTCTTTTAAAGAATCTTGAAAATTGAGGATACTGCAGGAAATAAGAAACCCCTAGAATCACAGAGAGGGACCTATACAGATACACAGCAAGTAAGGTAGATGACATTACAACTTCTTTAAGATTTTGATAATACCATTCTAGATCCAACCATTTATTACGGTTCCCAAATCCAAAAAACTCTGAAAAATTAAAAAAAAAAATTCCAGTGTGAAAAAACTCTTTTTGTGGCACAACCTCACATGAACTAATAGGATGCTACTTATACTGTCTTTATTGACCCTACGTTAGTGTGAGGAATTTTTTTTTCTGCAGGAATAGTCGAATGTTTGTTACAGAGTGTTGCTATATCCCCACCAAGAGTGTTATGCAATCTGTGATATGGGTCTTACCTTTCCAAAATCCCTGGTACATCTGATATCCAAAACACATCTGGCCCCAAGGGTTTGGATAAGGGATCTTCTAAGGAAAGCTGTCCAGGTAGGATATTTTCTATCAACTCAACGTCTGCTGCCTGGAATCGTGAAACAGTGCCTTACCTCGGTCTGAAGGATGGCAGCCCTCTGTTCTTTGGCAGTAAGCGATTCTTTAAGCACTTCAATGTGTTGCTTGCAATCTGAATTTTGATTGCTAAGGGTTTCAAGCTTTGTTTGTAAGGCAAGAAGTTCTGACTCCTTCTTTGAAAGCTCCTGCTTCAGCTGATCAATCTGTGAAACAACAATATTACAAGAAATTAGAAGCCACAGTTCCTACTCTTTACATTTACGAACTGCTGGTTTCTCTTAATTTTAAATAGCTTATGATCATTAATCCAACAAGGTAAGCCATGAGTTTGCCTGAAAAGACGGCCTTGGAAGTTCTTATGGGTCTGTGGAGGCTCTGTAAAGGTGTCCAAAAGTATAGAAAAGAGAAAGGTAAGGTCAGCAGACTGCCTTCCACCTTCCATCCGACTGAGGACCAAGGTTCACAGTGGAATGAAGTCTTCCTAGGCAGACCTACTGCTCATCCATGAAGCAATATCGACTATTCACCATGATCCTCAGATGGGCCAACACGTTGCTAATAAAGGTAACTAAGCCAAGACATACCCTGGTCCTACTCTGCTACTCAAGAGTGGAACTGATCATTCAAGGCAATTATTTGACGAAAAAAAGAATCCTCACTGCCCCCCCACTAAAAAAGTAAGAATTAAAGGGTTTTTGTTTATATTAAATACTGAGAAGATACAAAAGAACATAAAATTATGTAAAGTATAGGGAAAAATAATATGAGAAATATTCATCATTCAATTCACCAAAAAAGATCATTAGAATTATCTATGTCCCAACCCATTTCTATCTCCTTCTCTCTTCTTTTGGAAATAATTACCACTCTAAATTGTGTGTTTGTCATTTCCTTGCTCATTTTTACATATTTTTTTGCATTTCAACTTTATCTGTTCTGTATATTTTTTTAGTACCTTGCTTTTATCTACTCAATCTTACATCGTGAAGACTAAATCATGTTATTATACATACAATTTATTCATTGTCACTTAAGTACAGAATTCTATTGTGAGACTCCACCACAATTTATTTGCCCATTCTGCTGTTAATAGACATTTTGGTTTGTTTTACAGGATTTTTGCTGGAACAAAAAGTGCTATTCTGAACATTCTTATATTTATCACCTGGTACACATAGTAAAAATGATATAGGAGTTAAATTGCTGGACTACATAGTATGCACATCTTTAACTTTACTAGATAACACCAAAATGTTTACCAATGCTGTTATACTCATATTCAGGGTCACAAGCAGTGTGTAAGTGTGCCCATCACTCCACATCTTTGTCAATATCTTATGTCACCAGAGTTCTACATTTTTACCAGCCTGATAGTTGTGGTAGATGATCTTCAAAGATGACTGCCACCAAGTTTTTCCTGCTTGTACACACATGCTGTACTCACAACCAGAGGTGGAGTCTGTTTACTCTCCTCTTGAACCTGGGCTAAACTGTGACTTGCTTCAACCAGTAAATACAGCCAAAGTGTCAGTACTGGTCTTTGTCTGTAGGAGGACAGGCACATTTAGTCTCCTCCAGCTGGAAGCCGCCCACCATGTTAGAAGTCCAACAACCCGGGCGCCTGGGTGGCTCAGTGGGTTAAAGCCACTGCCTTCGGCTCAGGTCATGATCCCAGGGTCCTGGGATCGAGGCCCACATCGGGCTCTCTGCTCAGCAGGGAGCCTGCTTCCTCCTCTC
>LNAC01000358.1:821352-835245 GCA_002007465.1 Ailurus styani
TCACTTATCTCTCGAATTCTCTCCTCATGGTCCAGTAGTTGTTTGTCTCTCTTTTCATCCTCTTCTTTTTTCTCTGACATTTTGTCTTCTAAATCACTAATTCTGTCTTCTGCTTCATTTATCCTAGCAGTAAGAGCCTCCATTTTCAATTGCACCTCATTAATAGCTTTTTTGATTTCAGCTTGGTTAGATTTTAGTTCTTTTATATCTCCAGAAAGGATTTTTATTTCTTTAGAGAAGGCTTCTCTATTATCTTCCATGGTTTTTTCGAGCCCAGCCAGCACCTTAAGAATCGTCATTCTGAACTCTAGTTCTGTCATTATTACTAATGTCTGCATTGATTAGGTCCCTAGCCATTGTTACTGCCTCTTGTTCTTTTTGTGTGTGTGTGTTGATTTTTTCTGCCTTGTCATTTTATGAAGATAAGAATAGATGGATGAGAGAAAAAAATACTAAAGAGTAGCAATGACCCCAGAGAAATATATACTAACCTAATCAGAAGAGACCTGGAACTGAGGGAAGAAGAAAGAGACCAAAAAAAGAAGAAAAAACCAAAAACCAAAACAAAACAAAAAACAAAATCAAACAAAAACAAATAAAATAAAATCCTATATCTTTATCTATATTATCTATTTGTTTCTATATCTATCTCTGTCTCTGACTCTATCCTATATATATCTGTATCTCTATCTATATCTATATCTTTATCTATTAGACTGGTGAATTGAACAGACCCTATATGTATACAAAAAATAAGGTTAAATACAATGAAGGGATAAAATAGGACTATAACAATGAAAATTTTAAAAAATTAAAAATTGTTGATAAGATATAATAGTTTAAAAACATTAAAATAGGAAAAAGGAAAAAAATTGAAAAGAAAAGAGTAAGAAAAAAATGAAATTCAAAGAATTTAACTTTGAACGACTAAGGGATCATGGGGAAAAAGCCATTAATTCTCTGCAATGCTTTCCCCTAGCTCTGGAGTTCCACAATTCTAAAGCAATCTGTAAACTTGGCTTTGGCTGGATGTTTTTTCTGATCTTCTGGGGGAGGAGCCTGTTGCTGTGATTCTCAAGTGTCTTTGCCCGAGGCAGAATTGCACCACCCTCGCCAGGGGCCAGGCTTAGTAATCAGCTCAGGTTCACTCTCAGGAGCTTTTGTTCCCTAAATGATTTCCGTACAGCTTTGGAAGACGGGAATGAAAATGGCGGCCTACTAGTCTCCGACCTGGAGGAGCCGAGAGCTCAAGGCCTCACTCCTCAGGGAGTCTTCAGGGAAAAGCAGTCAGTCCCTCCTGTCTCCCTGGTCTCTGGCCGCATTCCAAACTCACCTGGCCCGTGACCGAGCATTTCTATCTCTAGCACGCGGCCCCGTTTAGAATCTCCAAACCCGGCAGATTCCTGCAGTCACTCCCATGCCACTCCTCCTGGAGGAGGAAGGAGGGGGTCTCTCCGGGTCTGCCACCCGTGGGGTCCCCACTCAAAGAGCAGTGGCCCAACTGTGCTTTGGATCACGGCCCAAGGTAACCCCGAGCTGAGAGACAAATTCTCAGCTCGGCTCCGTCTCTCCCGTTGGCTTCTCTCTGATACCTGGGAGCTCTGTCACGCTCAGATACCCCTGGTCTTTTTGTGTCCCCGTGGGTCCTGAGACCACATTCTCCCCGCGAGGGCTTCACCCCCTGCTTGGCCTCTGGGGCAATGTCCCTCAGTGGAGCCGACTTCTAACAGTTCCAATTTTGTGCTCCGCTGCTCACTCACTTGCAGGGAGCCGGCCCCTCCCCCCAGGGTCTATCCTCCCGTAGCTTCAGATTCACTTCTCCACACGTCATACCTTCTGGAAAGTGGTTGATTTTCTGTTCCTAGAACTGCTGCTCTTCTTCTCTTCAATCTCCTGTAGAATTTGTAGGTGTTCAGAATGGTTTGATAAGTATCTGAGTGAATTTCTGGGACCTGATGATAATCAGTCTCCTACTCCTCCGCCATCTTGCTCCTCCTCTGTGTTTGGCATTTTTATAGTTTCTTGACCTTTATTCATGTTTTCAATCCCCTATTTATTTAAACATATTACACATACTTATTTCATAATGTTTGTCTTGAAATTCCCATTTCTGAACTCCTTTCCTCCCAGTTCTGCTGTTTGTTCCTTCTACTAGCTATCAATTATGATAGCTTGATTTCTTTCCAGTTTTGTGATTTTTTAAAACTTTTTTCTGTGCATTCATGTTTTTTGAAACTGTTTTTTTGAAACTGGAGAAAAACTTTGAGGTCTAAGTTGAACTTGTAGCCCTTCAAAGCATTTGTCTCTGCCAATACCTGGGACACTATCAACCAAGGATCCCTTTGGACTCCATTCTTTACTTGAAGTTTGTGGATCACCTTACACTGCACATCTGTGCAAGAGCCATATGTGGTTATTGATTCTCAAAGCTAGATTTTTTTACTTTTCACTTAGCTCAAAGTTTTAAAATAGATAATTTTTTTCCCAGATTCCCTTAGTTGAGATGGGAGAAAAGTATTATGGGGAGGTTTTTAGTTTACCCTTGTACTAAGAGTGTGGCTCTCTGGGACCCCAGCTTAATGTGGACTTAGTGGTAGTGGAATTCCTATTTGACTCTTCATCTTGAACAGACTCAGGCTTCTATCTCTTTCCTTCAACGTTCCCATGACTGCAGAGACTAATGCTTAAGTTCACCTGTCTAGAAAAATGCCAATAAGAAGATAGAACCAGTGTTCTATTATCACTCCAGCCTCCTGCTTTGCCTTAGTTTTGGCCCTTGAGATTTTTTCTAACATGAGAGTTCAGGGCGCCTGGGTGGCTCAGTGGGTTAAAGCCGCTGCCTTCGGCTCAGGTCATGATCCCAGGGTCCTGGGATCGAGGCCCGCATCGGGCTCTCTGCTCGGCAGGGAGCCTGCTTCCTCCTCTCTCCTCTCTCTCTGCCTGCCTCTCTGCCGACTTGTAATCTCTCTCTGTGTCAAATAAATAAATAAAATCTTTAAAAAAAAAAAAAAAAAAAAACATGAGAGTTCATAAATACACTTTAAAATATATGTTTTGAAAATATATTTTATCCACCATTTTTTGTTCTTTTCAACAACTACATCTGGCATAAAAAAGAACCAAGCTACTGACAATAACTACTGAGAATGAACACAGTAGGATGCTTACACAGAAATAGGATCCCCTTTTTCAGTATTGTTCAGGTTGTGCAATTCACTAGAAAGGTTGAGATGGAATCCCATTTGCAGGATGAAGTCAGACTAGAGCAGGGGAGAAATAGGTTTCATCTTGCTTGCAAATTTAAAGATTTGGTAGTGACCGCCAGTCTTGAGAAGGATTCTGAGTATGTTTAAAGATGCACTGAAAAAGAGTTGTGATTGATTATCAATATGCTCTGGGTGTGTGTGAACTGATGGTGGCACTGATCAGGTATATGAAATCCACGAAATACATTTCTTCTTTATAATTTCATGAACCATGAGTCTATGATCATTTTTACCTATAATCAAATTTCTCTCTTTCCCTCTCTCTCCCTCTCTCTCTCTCATACAAGAACAGAGTATAAATAAAAAGAGGGGAAATCTGGATTAGAATTAAGTAAAATTATAAAAGAAATAAAATCTGTTGTGATCAGCAAGATCAGCATTCTTCATATGAGGTATGGTTCTAAATCACATGCAGTTGTAGCTGCCAGCTCAGTATAGAGTTGATTCCACATATGAAACTGATTCATCTTAAAATAAAGCTAAAAAAAAAAACTTTGAACTTTATATGCTTAAGCAAAGATGATGTTTATAATATAAAAATGATTTGAGCTAACTTCTCCAAGTATCAGAGTAGAAATTTAGTGTCGAATGGGGTTTTAAGAGAGCAATTTGAATGAAATTAATTTGATCAACAGAATGGTATTTAATAGGAAGGAAGAACATGACAAATTCTACATACACCTAGTTTATTCAATAAAAATAGGTCGATAATGATAAAACTATTTCAGTCTATAAATATTAAATAGACAGTTGCTTTTAATAGCTTTCAGACTATCACTGCCATGAGGCAAATTTTAAATAAATATTTTATGCAGACAGTAACAGAAAAGGGTTTTTCTAAGGGGAATATAGTTACAGGGTAGAAAATCATATTCTTCCATAAAAATATGCCTCTTGCTTCTTTTATAGCCATAAACTCAATAAAAATGGAAAGTGATGCAATCGAACATACATGAGAACTAAGGCTGGGGAAGGTCTGTCTCAGTGATGGCAAGAAGAAAAGCCAATCGGAATTACATCACACGCTTTATATGAAGTCCATGTGGACATCAGGAACACTTCATCTCGTCTGAAAGTTCTTCCACCACTTACAACTGTGACACAACCAACACCCTGAAAACACTCCCTTGCCAAGGAAAACAGCTTCTCTTTCACTGCAGATATGGCCCTCACGTCTAGAAAGTGATATGCTTATTATCATGCAGTTTGGGTCATGAGGTTTGTAATCCTTCAGAGGTTAATAAGAAAATGTGTTACAAATTCAGAATAAAAGGAGAGCTCTAAGACAGCAGAGTGGTGTCTTTGGCAAACTCCTAAAACAGAGGGAGTGACTAATACAGAAGTACTGAGATCAGTAGATGAAAAATGTGTTACACTAGGAACAAAGCCTCATATAGAATAGGGGGGGTGCCATCATTCTTTCCCTACAGAAAAACAACTATTTACATGGTACATTCCATTCTTAATGGCTTAACAGTGCTCCTGAAGGTAACTCATGGCCTCATAGATTCTGTCTGCACAGTCTGAGTCTTCTAAGTTTTCAGGATTGAATCCTGAATCCAGGCAGTTCTCAGGGAAAACGTGCATGTGCCAAAGAGATTCAAGATGCAGGGATTTCCATCCTGGCCAACTATGTCTGATATCTGTGCTTTGCACAAGTTGAGACTCTAAACTGTACTTTTACAGTTTTGCAGTTCACCTTCCACCTTTGCAAACATGTTATGTCATGGTTTTTCTATGACACTATATTTATAAAAGCAATTTGGGTCTTCACTTCTACTTAATTTAATCACAAAGCTTTCAAGAGGCCCTACTGGTCTTAGTCATCTGTTCAGCATCAAAATGGAGGTGCACGCCATTTCACATGGCTATTTAAAATACTTCCTTTCCCTCCAAACCTACATACTTTATTCATTTTAATAACTAATGCAAGTAGCACTCCCTTTACATTCCCCAACATTGTTTCTTTGTTAAATTTTCATTGAAACATTTAAAATTAAAATTCTTGTATACAAGAATTATTAGCTGCCTTTATTACCTACTTGGAACAAATAATTATATATTAAGATCGAGACTGATTTGAGGTCATGCCCTGTCAATGAAGAGCAATCAAATGCTGAGCCAATTTTATCACCAATGGGTTATAAAAACATTTTTTGACTAAAATTTCCAAAAAAAAAAAAAAAGTCAAATGAGAATGTAAATATGTGTTTATCCAACTTTTGGAGTTTTTCATAATCAGGTTGAATTTTTTTATCTTATTTTTTTTTTATTTAAAAGTAGTAAACTTCCAAAGAACTATGACAGAACTCGTTTTAGATCACCATTAAGAAATACTCGAATGGAAAGGCACGTCCAAGTCTGCTGCCTTTGCAAATAGTTATCACTCTGAAGGTGATTCTCCAAAACACCAGGTAAAAAAGTTCTCCAGGCACTTTTAAAAGCTTTCTACATATTCATTACAAACAGCAAGAAGTAATAATATTTAGCTGTAATTTCAGATTTGGTTCCCAGAGTTCCACTCCCCTCCTCATGCAGCATCTCAGAAGAATTTCTGAAATGTTCTACAAGGACTCTGAGTCTGTATAAACTGTATAAACTGTAACAGTTTCTAAAGTCAACTATGACTGCATTTTTTGCTAGTCTGGATCCAAAGTCACTTTCTCATTTCCATTTCTATCACTGCCTCACTAAGCCCTTGAGTTTCACAATTACATTTCTATTTCCCCCAGGTAAGCTTCAGAGCCTCTAGGTGTTCGCAGTTGAAATCTAACACTTCTTTCCTTTTTTGGAAAACCTACCATTTCACATAGACTGGAGTTCTTCCCACTTCTTTTTTTCTTTTTTTTAAAGATTTTATTTTTATTTATTTGTCAGAGAGAGGGGGAGAGAGCACAAGCTGGCAGAGTGGCAGGCAGAGGCAGAGAGAGAAGCAGTCAACCTGCTGAGCAAGGAGCCCAATGCGGAACTCGATCCCAGGACGCTGGGATCATGACCTGAGCCAAAGGCAGTCGCTTAACCGACTGAGCCACCCAGGCGTCCCCTTCCCACTTCTTCTTCTGTGTGGGGTTGGGATGGAATGGTATTTTTACTTACCCTTCTCAGTTTGCTCACTTATTTGAGTTTGCATTCTTCACCAGACCTGTCATTGCTATTTTGCCAATCTGGTTATTTAGACAAAAAAAACACTTACTAAATTTAAACTACTTGTATTACTCCAGCCAGAAGTGAACTTTCCTCTCATCACATCTTCAGGGTAGTTTGTCTAGGACATTCCTTACTTTCCCAACTAAGTGGTCAGTATTGGCTTAGAAGTGAGAAACATTTTTAATATGTACTACTTTCAGAGCCCTTCAGTAGCTAGCTCAGTGTCATGTGCTAAAAACAAGGTTTAGTAAGTCTTTGGGAACCACAGCTCAAAAATCCTCCATTAAAAGCTTTATCCATATAACTCTGTGTAAATGAAAGAGTTTAAGAGACGGTAATGATGACACTAAACCATTATTCTGTCAAAGTGTATAACCAACTATTGCAAAAATTAACCCTTCAGATATCTATGATGATGTTGACAAGTAACATATTCATATAAATCTTGTAGAAAAGTTATCCAGGGGTGCCTGGTTGGCTCAGTTGGTTAAGTGTCTGCCTTTGGCTCAGGTCATGATCCCAGGGTCCTGGGACTGAGTTCTGCATCGGGGTCCTTGCTCACCAGGCAGCCTGCTTCTCCCTCTGCCTGCCCTTCCCCCTGCTTGTTCTCTCTCTCTCTGTCAAATAAATAAATAAAATCTTTTTTTTAAAGTTACCCAAATAGGCCACAATAGACCACGAACTATGCTAATTTAGAGGATATCAATCCATGCCTCTAAAATTTAATTTTAGAACTATGTATATCAATCTTTAGAACTAGGATATCAATCCATGCCTCTAAAATTTAATAAATTCCATGACAATTGATTCACCCAACTGGAATCTGTTCACACAGCCTCCAGGATCCCACAAAGCACAAAACACAAGCACTCAGGACTAAATGCTTTAGCAATAGCTATGTCTTAATAGACCTACTCAACCATACCCATGTTCCCCTCTCAAACTAGAAATAAGAAAAATAAGCAATTGAAGTAATGATAGGAAGTATAAACAATGAATGTTAAGGGTTAACCCAATAAGAACATTCTTTCAAAGGAGAAAATATAAAAAACTAATTCTTACTAATATTTTTAGCTATCTTTTATCAGTCTATAAGGGATTTCTGCATGACAATATAAAATCTTATCTTTATTTACATTCTTAGAAATCCATTTTCCCCATTAATCAAGTCAAATATGACATTTATTATTATTATTATTATTATTATTATTATTATTATTATTGGGTTATATCTCTTTAATAATAATGGGTGTAATTATTAGCTACGTTTTTGAGCCAAGCATTTTAATTACATTATTCATTTAAGCCTGTGAGTCTCCCACTAAGGTTTGTCATGTTACCCCATTTTATAGAAGAACAAAGTGGCTGAGTGACATAAGTTACTCCTTAAGACCATGCAACTAGCAGCAACAGGCTAGAGATCTGCCAGAGTCCACTTTATGTGTCACCTTACACTCTTTCCACCTTACTCCATTTCTCTCCTCAAACACCGTTCTGACCCAACAACTTTTAGAACCCTAAAAATAACCAGACATTAAAAGTTAAAACCAACTCAAGGACCAGTGGTCTCTCAGACACCTGTGGGCTAATAAAGGCCTGCTTGCTGAAGAACATATACATGTTTTATTTACCTAAATAAATTTCATTGCATTTTTAATTGCAAAAGTGGCTTGAACTATCTCCCACTATTGAATGACAGATGGGGAGGAAAAGTTTAAGCCAAAACAATAATTTTGCCTAAATGTCATGAGTTTACGTTTATCTTCATAGCTTCAATCCCGAGTGAACGGTCATTGTTTGGTCAACAGGCAACCCTACCACTGGGCTTGCCACACCCCACCTCAACTTTCTGAGAGGGAAGGACTGCAAAAAAAAGAAACTGGAAGAAAGGGCTGAACAGGGAAGCCCATTCTGCATTTTGTGGAACTCCTTGAAAAGAAGGGGTTACATTCAAATCCACTGGACATTCTCAGATCTCCCTCCACTCCTTCATCTAAATTTTTTTTGTCAGAATTTCAACGTCAATTTACAAATGTAAAGGTGGCAGAAATAAGCAAAATTTTTGTTTTTTCTCTAGAGAAATGCACATACAAGCACACACAGACATGGTGAAGTAGATGTTACATATTATTCCTTCTTTGTAATTTGCAAATTCTCTGCAATGAGTATGCATGTATTTCACAATGATAAAAATCATTCCATCATTTAAACATTTTTTCTCTCCACTTCCACTCGTAGCAGTCTGTATTACTCTTAACTCTGCTGCATTTCATAAGGCAATAAACAAAAGTAAAACTTAGAACGAGAACAGGGATGTTTAAGAGTACATGGTAGAGAAAAGACAAAAAGAACTTTAATTGGTGTAGTTATTATTTCAGAAGCATAACAGTTTAAATCCTGGGATAAATAAAAGCATCTCAAAGTCTCAAAAGACCTACTTGGGGCTATTCATAAATTTAATAATTATGCATGTGTAAAAATAATAGATATTTAGGTGTTCAGTTCATCTATAGCCCAAAATTTAATTTTGAAAAGTAATAAGCCAAATTCTTTAAAACTGGCAATATCAATATAAATTAATGGAACAGGTTACTATAATTATATTTTATAATATTCCATAGCAACAGATACCAATAATAATAATAACACTGTCGGGGTGCCTGGGTGGCTCAGTCAGTCAAGCATCTGCCTTTGGCTCAGGTCGTGATCTCAGGGTTCTGGGATTGAGCCTCTCGTTGGGCTCCCTGCTCAGCAGAGTATCTGCTTCTCCCTCTCCCTCTGCTTCTCTCCCTACTCGTACTCTCTATGTCCTCTCTCAAATAAATAAAATCTTTAAAAATAATAATAACACTGTATCTCTAGTTTCTAACTCATTGATCTCTAATCTTAATTATTTCCCTTCTTGTTCGTGGGGTTGGCTTAATTTGTTGTGGTGGGTATTAAAGAGGGCACATATTACATGGAGCACTGGGTGTGGTGCATAAACAATGAATCTTGGATCACTGAAAAAATAAAATAAAAATAAATAAATTCTTTAAAGCAAATCAAATAATAATAATATAAAAATAATAATAACACTATCAATAACAATGCCTGATATTTACTGAATGCTTTCTAGATATTAGTCAGGGGCTAAGTGCTTTAAATGCATAATCTCTTGGAATTGTCAAAGCAAGCCAATGATGAACATATTTTCCTTTCTCCTGTGCCTATTTCATGGATGAAAAAACTGAGGCTTAAAGAAGCTGAATAATTTAAGCAAACAGTAGTATTGGAATGGAAAGTCAGTTCTACCTTAAACGCTGTGCTAAAACCAAACTGTTTTCATACCATTGAAACCAGTTACATTGGCTTCCAAGATCAACACCGTTGGAGACAGTCATCTTCTTACAGATGGGCCAATATTCGGCAATGATAAAAAACTTCACAAAATAGCAAACTTATGAAAACTCAGGAAATTTGGAAGAAAGGAGACTATTAAAAATAAATGTTGGGCGCCTGGGTGGCTCAGTGGGTTAAAGCCTCTGCTTTCGGCTCAGGTCATGATCTCAGCGTCCTGGGATCGAGGCCCGCATCGGGCTCCCTGCTCAGTGGGGAGCCTGCTTTCCCCCTCTCTCTCTGCCTGCCTCTCTGCCTCCTTGTGATCTCTCTCCCTCTGTGAAATAAATAAATAAAATCTTTAAAAAAAAANTAAGTAGAAATTCAACCAAAGATGTTCCCTGATCTCTTTCTGGAATTTATACTTCTGAACGAAAAATCTTCTGTGCTCTTCTTTATTGTCCATATATTTCATGATATATCACATAAAACAGATTATGTGGGTATTTGGGGAAAGCATGTATGTAAATCGTAACTTTCCAGTAACATTAAGAGTATAAAAGTTTATAACTTTGGACCATACCTTGGTTTTCATGAACTTGGAGTGACTTTTGTAAACCTCTATTTGTTTGATCTCTTCTTCGCGGTCCTCAGTGTTCAGCACGCCATTGGCTTTTAACATCTGGATCTCATCCTCCAGATCCCTTATGTTTCGCTCCAATGAAGCAATTTTTGTGTCCTATTGTTAAAAAAAAAGGTAAAAAAAAGAAAGAAAATTGTTTTTTCAGTATCATTTAAACAGAATTCCAGAAAGTAATTTGGGTAGTAATACATTAACTATGGTATAGGCATAACCCTAAATTCAGAACAATTTATGGTTTTCACTTCTTAGGATCATTTGTGAGACTATTTTTTAAGCTCCCAATAAAAATCAAGAGACAATGCAATATGGAGAGTTGCTTAGATATGTTTGTCTAATATCTGAGAATCAAATTATCAAAGCAACAGTGACAAAAGTGATCAAAAGTATTAAAAAACACCATTTAAGAGGACAAATTTGTAATTTCAGATATAGTTTACTAGAGTACAATTTCTAGTCTACTTGTAAACACAAAAACAGTTTATTCACATGTATATTCTGTGCATGGTTTTATAAGACACACTTGGAATTTGACTCTAAGAGACAAGGAAATTAAAATCCTAATGAGGAAAAGGATTCTCATCTAGAATACAGACATCAATGAAATTAAATAACTGAATCTTGACTTAGTATGACTAACACACTAAATATTGAAAAGTTATAGCAACTGAGAATAATACATCACAACATCATGATTTATTTGGCAAGCAGCGCCCTTTGTGAAAAAAAGATTTCTACCTTGCAGGGCATTTCTAATCTACTGACTTTCAGAGTTGAAAAAACTAGAAATATAGCACTCAAATGTGGGATTGAGGAAAAAAAACACAGAGAATTTTTTTAAGGAAATGACAGACTTCACCCACAAAATAGAGCATACTAAGAAATGATGCATTAAAAAGAAGAGAAGAAGGCGCCTGGGTGGCTCAGTGGGTTAAAGCCTCTGCTTTCAGCTCAGGTCATGATCTCAGCGTCCTGGGATCGAGGCCCGCATTGGGTTCTCTGCTCAGCAGGGAGCCTGCTTCTTCCTCTCCCTGTCTCTCTGCCTGCCTCTCTGCCTACTTGCAATCTCTCTCTCTGTGTCAAATAAATAAATAAAATCTTTAAAAAAAAATAAAAAAAAAAATAAAAAAAAAAAGAAGAGAAGAAAAAAAAAAGGAGAAGAGAGAGAGCTCTTATAGGGGAAAAAACCTTTCCCCAACCTGAGGTGTCAAACTCCAACCAGACTTCGGAATGAAACACACTGAAAGTTTGACTATACATTTCCTCCCTGATACCATATACCTGCCCTTTTATTACACAGATCCAAAGAGCTGATATTACATTTGCAATTGAATTACAAACTACCAACTTATTTTTTTTACCAATTCATTATCAAGAATCTAGAAGACTACTGTCTGTCAATAAATAAAATCTTAAAAAAAAAAAAAAGAACCTAGAAGACTAAAGAGTTCCAAAAGTAAAGACAATGAATGGCCTACTCCATTTATAACTAACTCATAGGGAAAAGTTTGTGACAAATACACCTGTCCGGATTTTGTGGCTATTTTCCGTTTTAATTTCCTCTATTCTGTGGTTGATGGGATGTCTCATGGGGCAATATAGTAATCATTACTATTATGATTTAACATTGTCATCATCATTAAATGGAAGAAAATGAGGAGAAACAATTTCTTACTGAGTGCCACAACGTGTGAACATCCAAGTGCTCCAAGTGCTGAAGACATTTTTGATTTTCAGAAAAACCTCAAGAAGATGAAATAAAAAGATTCTGAAATCTGCAAGATTATTATGGAATATTATATTCTCTAGTATTTCATTTTGCTTTAAAAAATGTTCATTATTATTTTTTCCAGTTATAAAAGTAATGTACCTTAAAATCCAAGAAAATGGAGAATATCCCCTCTAATCCTACTGTCAAGAGATAAATGTCACTCATGTTTTATGCACAGCCTGCCAGTCTTTTTGTATTCTAGCTGCAATTTCTAGAAATCTTGTATACTGCCAGTTTTAGTGAAAGGAGTATCATGGACTAATGTGTACATGCCTCCAAAACTCCTATGTTGAAGCTCTAACCCTTAATGTGATGGAGATGTGATGGTATTTGGAGATGAGGCCTTTAGGAGTGATCAGGGTTACATGGGGTCGTGAGGATGAAGCCCTGGTAAGAAGAGACATTAGAGAGCTTTATTCTCTCTTGTTCTGTCACGTGAGGGCACAGTGAGGGTGGCCATCTGCAAGCCAGGAAGAGAGCTCTCACCAGAACCTAAGCCCACTCTCACCCTGATCTGGGACTTCCAGCCTCCAGAACTGTGAAAAAATGCATTTCTGTTTCTTCAGCCACGCAGAAGTGGTATTTTGTTATAGCAGCCCAAGCTGACAAATGTAGGGAGGCATCTTTAGTGACTCTTTTGAGTTCCGAGCTATGAGAACTCTGTAGATAAAAAGAGCAGCCATAATAAAAAGGATGCAGAAAAAGAATTTCTAAATGTTCATAAGAGCCTTTTAAATAAACGACAGTCATTTAAATCAACATTTTTTTCTGACTATCAAATTAAGACATGTTCACTTTAGGGTGCTTGGGTGGCTCAATCGGTTAAGCATCTGCCTTCAGCTCAGGTCAGGTCATGATCCCAGGATCCTGGGATCGAGCCCCACACTGGGCTCCATGCAGAGTCTTCTCCCTCTCCCTCTCCCTCTGCCTGCGGCTCCCCCTCCTCATGCACAAAGGCTCTCTCTCTCTGTCAAATAAATAATTAAAATCTAAAAAAAAAAAGACATGCTCACTATAGAAAACTTAAAAAGCCACGTAGATAATTATGACAATCCCATCACCCAAATATACCCACTATTAACACTGTTGTTTAATCCTATGAAAACCTCCAGATTGTATTACTACTTTAAAACATATAAAAATATAGTTATCAATTAAAACTAACCAATATGACAGAGATTTCCTCTTTTTGAGATACAATCTTTCAGCATTTACAAAGATCTAAGTACAATCTTATAAGACTTTAATTGTAAGTTACGTGTAATAGGAATGGCCTACATCTGTGCTATTTTAATAAAAATTCTTCTGGGATTTCAGATCCAAGTCTAAAGTGAGCATATTCACATACATGTATGTGTGCACACATATACATGTATAAAGACATTTGTGTGTACAATATGCTTTGTGGTCCTCATGTCTTACACCTTAATTTTTGATACACTTAGAATTCTTAGGTCTCAATCACATAGACGAGAGTTGGGGGGGGGTGTACCTTCAGCTTTCCCCTCAGTCAAATCTTAAGGCTTTAGTTAGCAATGACCACAATCACCAGCTTCTAACTGGGTTAGAAGGAGCTTTTTACCGCACTTTAAAAAATTACATACTGCTAAAGAAAGATCAGAACAGGGTTAAGATAGAAAGTTTCATAACATAAAAAAATCATCTTGACCTATATGCATCTGAGTTAAAATTTCACCAAATAGTAAAACACATTTTAAAAAACTTGAGGGGCAGGGTGGGGGGTCGAGGGG
>LNAC01000358.1:835429-983837 GCA_002007465.1 Ailurus styani
AAGAGACTCCTAATCTCACAAAACAAACTGAGGGTTACTGGGGGGTGGGAGAGTAGGGATAGGGTGGATGGGTTATGGACATTGGGGAGGGTTTGTGCTTTGGTGAATGCTGTGAAAGATGTAAGCCTGATGATTCACAGACCTGTACCCCTTGGGCAAATAATAAAAATAAAATTAAAAAAAATATTTTTAACTTTTACTAATTTCCTTAAATTAACGAACTTTTCTTTTTCCTCACAAACTTTTTTTTTCCTTGAGCCACAGGTATCCCAAAATACTAAAAAAAAGGAAGGGGGGTATTGTGGAAATCACCTTAATAATGATCCATTTTTTTCCTATCCTGATTTATGTTTAAGAAGTCAAGTTTAAGGACAACAGAACTCATACCTGAAACCTTGAGCATAGAGAAAAAGAGATAGGAGAATATCATGAAGATCTAGAAAGGAGAGTAGATAAAAAATACACAGATATATCAGATGATGTATTGACCGAGCCCAAGAAGATACTCAAAATGCTGAGGTAGAGAAAGACATGAGGAAATCTGAGCATGAAATATAAAGGTAAATAAAATGACTGCCACGGTCACAGATGCTCTACTGCCTCCGTTTGAGGAATTCAGGGAGAAGAAACTTCATCTTTTTCTTTTTTTCAACTCTCTAAAACTAAGGTTAATTACTCCAAATTCTATATTTAAGGAGAATTATGGAAGGCAACCATCTCACAGTCCCTAATGTGGTTCAATGTGGTATATGGATGTTGCCCTTCAAAACCAAGGATCACTGCACATCTCAAAAACTCTAAGCACTGATCTCAAGTGAAGACATAATGCTGTAACATCCTGAAAAGTGAAGTTTCAGAAGGTAGAGCAATACTCCCAATGACCAGAGTTTTCTTCATCTGAACATCTTCACGTGTTACTTACCACTGATACTTTAAAATAATCTATGTAGTGATTTTCAAGTATTCATTTTGATGATGTTTCACAAATAAGCAAACTGTCAAAGCAGATCATTGTAGGCCTTCCTTGGAGATGGAGAAAGTGAAATACAACATAGAAGAGCTTTTCCCCAAATCCACAGAACACAAAAGCTCTGTGAATAGGGCACTGCAGGGTCAAATAAATTTAAGAAATGCTTATTGGGGATTCCCTATGCACATTAGCATTAATGGCTCTGGGGAGGTCCTACAGCAAAGTATTCTATTTAATTTTATTTTTCCCAGTATTATTCCTCTAGAAGTCAATTCTTTAAAAAAAAAAAAAAGACTTTAATGACCACATTAAGCTTCAGGTTATATACTAAAGTGAAGACCCCGAACAGTGATTTGGATTCTTCAGGGGAAAACTTACCATCATTACCCTCCATTTAAAATAATTAGGTGCTTAAATATCCAGATCACATTGTTGGCTTTTGAAACTCAAAAGTGGTTTACTGAGAGCCTGCTCTGAGCTCAGAGCAGTGAAAGAACATAGACTCCCATGCTCTCAGAATCTACCACTTCATGTCTCAGGTAACATTTTCTAAATAGTCTTGAGATAGGACAACCATTAAATTGTTTTGTTTTATACCATATTTTCATTAAGGACTATAAGAATGTGGGACATAAAGTTTCAGGAGGCAAATAAACAGCTGAAATGTGTTTGCTCATTCCTCGTTAGAAAAAATATCTGAATAGAGTATCTTTCAAATCATTTCTTTCCACACATTCATAAAATAATACTTGTAAAAATTTTATACACAATTGCAAATCATAACTCCTACTTAAAGATTCATACCCAAGACTATCTTCCATTTATCATTCAAAAGACATAAAATAGATATTTGACAGGCAATTAATAAATAAACCACTGGAACCGAATACCTAGCAGCCATCCACCCAACCAGCCCACCTGCTGATTCTTAAGCCAACGGTAAGTATTGGCACAGGTGCTGGACTACAGCAATGAAAATGAAAGTCGGGGGGAAGACTGAAATAAGTTTCTCTCTGCTTTATCCTTTTTTTTTTCTTTTCTTCACTAATTTCTGAGTTTGCTAAGACATGTCTGCTACAGTTGATAGCAAACTTAGATGCAGGTGCTTTTCTCATTCATTCAACAAATATCTACTGAGCATGCATAGGGTAGCAGTCACATAGCCAGGTATGTGAGATAGCAGGTAGATCTCAACAAGATTCATGGGCACCCTTCTCTCTCTAACATGGAGTACAATCTAGATCACTGTTACTCCAAGTGTGGTCCACAGACTGGCAGCATTGACATCACCTGAGAAAGTTTTAGAAATGCAGAATCTCAGGGCCCAACCCAGACCTACTGAATCTGAATCTGCATTTTCACAAAGTTCTCAGGTGATGTGGGTGTTTATTTTTTTAAAGACTTTATTTGTTTATTTGACAGAGAGAGACACAGCAAGAGAGGGAACACCAGCAGGGGGAGTGAGAGAGGGAGAAGCAGGCTTTCCCACACAGCAGGGAGCCCAATTCGGGGCTCGATCCCAGGACCCTGGGATCATGACCTGAGCCGAAGGCAGAGGCTTAACCACTGAGCCACCCAGGCATCCATGATGTGGGTGTTTTAAATGACTACAGGTGTCCAGCATACAAGAGGGACAACACTGGCCAGTGCAGAAGAGACCAAGACAACTTTATAAGCCAAGTACATTTAGAAAAATATTAACCTACTCTCAAGAGCTATCCATCTCAGCCTAAGTGTACACCAACCCTAGGAGTAAACTTTCTGGAGCATCTTTGCCAGTAAAGATAACTTTATTATCCTTTTTGTATTTGCTGAACATTATGTTCCCCTTAAACAGCAAGAAAAAGATTTCATTCCTCTCTAGGAACTGTGAACGCTGAAATGATGAGTAGGTGGAACATCAAAAAAGCAGTATCATTTAGTCACAAAAAGTAACAATTATGTTATTACTGACTGTCACAATGTGATTTTTTTTTTCAAATACAAGAAGAATTTCTGGTTTCATTAATATCAGGATAAGAAGAAAATACAGGCAGTTTTTACAGAGCATGGAACTCACCATGATCATGTATCGGTCTAGGGACATTGATCAACAAACTTAGGGCCAATTTGGTTTAAGGAAGAAGACGTGATCTAATGTTCAGGAAACATCCCAACCTAATTATATTACGCTTTATTTAGAATAAAATTCTAGACTATTATTACGGGATGCCACAGAGGCTCCTGAAGGCTTGACTTTTAAAGCTCATCTAGTTGTAGTTGCAAACATAACTGAGCTTCCCTTGGTCTTAGGCTATCTGAGAAACGCCCTGATTTTGGAAGGGTTTGCTGTCTGGGATTAACCGCGGTTTTGTAAGCCCAAGCCAAGCACTCCAGAAAGAAGTCGACTTGGACCTAAAACATGTTAGAAGGAAAAGCTAAAAATGAAAAAAATCAGTAACTCAACTTCTTGGGCCTTATCAAACTGTAAAGTGATAGTGACCTAAAAGAAGATGACAGGAGACATGCTGTTTTTTGGTAAAACTACTGGTTTTTGTTCATACGGTACCTAATTCTTTATGGCAAAATGTTCAAGCATAGAATCAGGTCAAATTCAAAGCAATTAGGGTGCTTCGATGTTTCTTTCCATGGCTTCATTTGCCTACTTCTGACTCGTTCTTCATGAAGTCCAGGCCCTCTGAATGCATCTTTCCGGTCATCCTGTCTCTGCGCATACTGCTAATGACCCATGGGCAGAAGATATGTTTCTTTCGGGATACTATGCAACTATTGAGGTTTTGGTCTCCATATATGAATTTGTTGTCATTGTTTTTGTTAATAGATTCAAGTCAGAAGAAAAAAAAAACAGCTGAAGATAAAACAATCCTCCCGACGCTCTGAGGGTCACAAACCTGATGTAAAACCCAGTTCAGGCTTTAACGTCTTTGGGCAAGATGCTGAGCCTCTCTGAAATAAGAGCACGCTCAAAAGCATGTCATGAAAATCACAAGTGACCTATACTGCATGCAAAGTACCTATCATGGAACCTTCCCCACAAGAATAAAGGAGTGCTATCATTACTATCATCAGCCAAGAACAGTATAGTAAGTCCCCACTCATTCCCCAGTTCTGTGAGGTACCCATGTAGAAGACACTAGCTTCCACTTTTAGTCTACCCCATCTAACTATGTGAACATGTTCCTTAGGTTGCTAATCCTATAACTTAAGGTTGTTATAAGAATTACATGAGTGAGGGCACCTGGGTGGCTCAGTGGGTTAAAGCCTCTGCCTCAGCTCAGGTCATGGCCTCAAGGCCCTGGGATCGAGCCCCGCATTGGGCTCCCTGCTCAGCAGGTAGCCTGCCTCCTCCTCTCTCTCTGCGGGCCTCTCTGCCTACTTGTAATCTCTCTCTGTGTGTCAAATAAATAAAATCTTTAAAAAAAATCTAAAAAAAAAAAAAGGAATTACATGAGTGAGAACATGTACACCTTCCAGAATAATAGCCAACACACGCAGGTGCTCTACTGCTACTCTCTTCCCATTTCTAGCTGTAGAATTTATCAATTACTTTTTTATCTGTCTGCTCAGCTTCTTTTCTTTTTGGGAACTACATCTCCAGTTGCCTATGTTTTAGTGGGGTTTTCATGTGTGCCCCTGCTCAGTCCAAGTACCATGGATTCTTCAGATGCAGACCGATCTGCAGTGAATTCCTTATGCTGTCAAGGCCAATCAGAGTTCATAAATTCATAACATAAATTCAGAGGCCTCTCCTTTTCTGACCCTATGTTTCTCCTTTTCTCAGATTATGAATGATAAGGAAAATATGGGCCTGTGGCTGGTTATGGCCATCTTTGATACCATGATTAAGAATCTGCTTGAATGATGGGGTGCCTGGGTGGTTCAGTCATTAAGCGTCCGCCTTCGGCTCAGGTCATGATCCCAGGGTCCTGAGATAGAGTCCCACATCAGTCTCCCTCCTCAGCGAGAAGCCTGCTTCTCCCTCTCCCACTCCCCCTGCTGGTGTTCCCTCTCTTGCTGTGTCTCTGTCAAATAAATAAATAAAATATCCAAAAAAAAAAAAATTGGCCCAATCAAATGATTGGGCCCTTATAACATCATTTGACCAGCTAGGTACAGCTATATCTGAACGATCCAGTCCCCCAGAATACCAAAATACAATAGCAGGGTTTCAGCCACTTGCAACCAGAAGAGTATACTACAAAAGTGATAGCATGAAAGGTAACACCAAAATACAGTTAGATACAATAGCCTACAACGAAAGGTCAGAAATGGGTAAGACCACCATAGAAGACTCAACAAATCTCCAGAAAGCACAGGGGCCTAATATAGGGTTTGGAGATGGATAAGAATAAGATTATCATGGGGAATATGAAATTCTTTCCAGCCAGAAATAATAACACATGCAAAGTCAAGAGTACTCAGCATGGTATCCAGCGCATAATATTTAATTAATATAAGTTGAAAGAATAAGATAACAAGTATGGATTATGTATGAAAAGGAGTAAGAAGACAGGACTAATTAAAAAATATAGATCACTTTTTGTTGCAGAAAAGTTGGAAAAGAAGGGGCTGAATGATAAGCACTCTTCAGAATCAAGCTAGGAGTCATTTATAAGCTGATAAAAAGAAAGCAACAAGATGGCCTTTGGGAAGTTAATAATAAAAACAGAAGATTTATAATAAGAAAAAAGGAATAATAAAAACAAAATAGGAATTGAGACTGTAGAGATGATAGATCATCAGCCTAGTGGTGAAGGAATTCTCAGACACAGTTAAGAAAGAAGTATAGAGAAAACAGCAGAGGAATCACCAAAAAGAAGAGGTGTAAAATTGATGGAAATCATGAAAAGGTCACACAAAAAAAAGAGAGTGAAGTTTCCAGAAAGGAAGAGAGTCAGAAAAGATTTGAGCAGACTTTAAATCCCATAGAATCAGGGTAATTGTTGAGTCGCTCAACAACCAGTACAGCACTGGACAAAAACCAACCAGAACAGCCACCACTAGAGCAATGGAACCAGATCTGGGAAGTCTCTGAAACGACAGAGAGGTTAACTCTTTAGTTGCTCAAGTAGGGAAAGATAATCTGGGGATCTGAGATAACCACAGAAGTATTTCAATATTTTAACAACCAGTGTAGTTGCACCTGTGCCTCTCAGCTAACTATTGGCCCTTCACACAAAGTTGCTTCAGCTTTCTACATTCCCAATGCATTAAAGGGAGCACTGATTAATCCAAAATCATTTCCATGTGCCTGTGAAACACACAAAACCAGAGGATCCCCAGTGCCAGTCTGTGGACGAGGTGCATCAGATTCATCTGGGAAGTGAATAAAAAACACCAATGACTTGGTATCACCCAAGAACATTCCCTTTCAGAATAGAGGTGACAAAAAAAAAATTTATATTTATTTATAAACTCTTCGGGGGGGACAAAGCCACCTCAAAAGATTTCTCTTTTAGAACTATGTTTTCTTTCTTGTTTATGTTGAAGATACAAACATATTTGCATTATCTGAAAATAGAGAAAAGAATAGTATAGGACAGAAGCAATGTTTCTCCATTCCAGCATTAAAAATGCAGTTAATAACAACAGCTAATATGTATTGATTACCAATGCAAACACTGCTAGAAAATCTCTTTTAATCCTCCCTATAACCTTATGAATTAAGTACTTATTTTATTCATTTTATAGGTCAGAAAACTTTTAGAAGGCAAGTAACTTGCCAAAGATCTTCCCTTTTTTGAAATAACTTTCTAGGCCCAAGATGGCTCAACTTCTGCTTGGGGTTCCTTGTCAGCAAACCAATACTTAGATAACTTTCATGTCTCTGAAAATGCTCCACTTGACCAGAAATGCATTGTATCCTGTCAGTTAATCCCTTCATGACAAGTCAACTCTAAGTTCTAATTTCCTTGTTCCTTCTCACCTTAAACAAGTTTGACTACGTGGTCCCAGCCAATCCAATATTTTCTTTTTTTTTTTTTCTTCCTTGTTCTTTACTCTTCATCCTATAAAAGCTTCCTTCCTTCCACCCCATTTTCCAGTTCTCCAAATGGAGACTGCTCCATGAAGTGCTAAAGTTTGTTATCTCCTACATTGTCTTCTTCGGTCACTTTTTAACACCTTTAATACACTGGAAGGGTTCCCTCCACATATAGAGAAGAGAAAGTCACACAGTGGGACTTTGCTGTCTACAGGAAAACCTCAGGAGAACTGGCTTCAGAGAAGGTGTGCCACCTAGAAGCTGGGTTATTTTGATCCCTTCTTCCACACAGTATGCTTAGCCTTTAAAGATCACAGAGCAAGGTCAAAAGAAAATAGTGAAGAGGTTGGGTGAGAGGACAGGGAGGACGAAATTTCAGAAAGTGCTTCCCAATGAGAGGGTAGCCCCTCAGTGTGTGCTGTGTGCAGCCCCACTCTCCCTAAGGCTTGGTCAAAGTCATCTTTCACATATATATAAATACAAAGAGAGTTGGAATTCCCAGAGATTTAGAGAAATACTACTTTGCAAAACAGTGATTGCATTTCAAGAAGTAATGAAAAGATGGACATCTGACACCTCTATTCTCTTCCAATGCTCTTTAGGAAAAGATTGGGTGAGGAAGCTCTCTTCACTGGCCTCTAGCAACCTGAACTTGCTCTTCACATTCCTTTTAAACCATCCCCACAATGCCTTCAACAGCCCTGGTTTGGGGCCTCATTCTTTAGATCTCCACAACATACCACAAATCCTTCTATGTTCAACCAGTTTGTCTCATGGAAAAAGCAACAGGCGGCAGAGGAATTCAGGCCACCCCAAGTCACCAGTACGGCCTGATGGATGTGGAAACTGGACCATGCCTTAGGGATGAGGCATGTGACAGCCGGTACACTGTCATTACTGAAACTTGAAAGGGGAAGTTCACATGAGGCCTGTGGTTGACTTCTCAACCCTGCTGGCGGAGGCGCACGCCAATAAGGAAATTGCGATCCCTAAATAAACAATAGGATGGGAACCTGAGCACCAACAAGGGAGAATGTAGGGGGCCGCTGGCCTGGGCAGGGCTGGCCAAAATGGAGCAAACAAAGCAAAGATTTAAACTTTGCAAGAATGTCATGTCAATTCAGACGCCGCAGGCAGGCCCTTTGAGACTCCAAATTGCCAGTCACCAAGCCTCAAAACTTGGTAGAATTTTTAAAGCAGGACTCTTGGTCCAATCTCTTCATTTGCCAAATGAGAACAGTGAGAGCCAGAAAAGACAAGTGACTTGCCAAAGGCCCAACAGCCAGAAAGCCAGGTCCCTAGGTCATTTATTATGACACAGGCCTACTGAGAGTTGCTATTTTTTTCTCTACTGGTTTCTCCTTTCAAAGATGCTTTTAAAGTCTTTCCACATGCCAGCTGTGTACGTATACTGAGCTAAGACTATCTGAAGTAAACTCGCTGCATTCCTTCTCTATCCTTGCTCGAAGATATCACCTCTTTTTTTATAGGTAAAACTCAATTTCCAGACTGAAAGGGAATGGATAGGGAAGCAAAGAATTCTGTGAGCATTTATTATATATCAGGATTTTCCCATGCCTTAATTCATTTTAATATTCTCCACAACGCTATGCAGGCTGGTATCATGGTCCCAATTCACAAATGGGAAGCTCAGAGTCAAGCTAGCGATTTCCATAAATAGTCTAAACTTCTCCTCTTTGGAACCTTCTCTGTTCAGCAAAAGAAAATCAGGATAGAAGAAACTGTACAGCTTTAAGCTCTTTTTAATGACCTTACTGTTGTTTTTCCCAATAATTCCTGATCATTCCCGTGTAATGAATGCACATTATTGAAAATATAAAAATTTGGAGAAGAAAAAAAAAAGAGGAAAAATCCTTTATAATCAACTCATTCAGTATTAGTGTCAACATCTTGGTAGATTTTTTTCCCCAAGCTTTTATTTCACGTTGATAAATAGATCTTCTTTATATATTAAGAATATTAAGTCTCAGGCGCCTGGGTGGCTCAGTGGGTTAAAGCCTCTGCCTTCGGGTCAGGTCATGATCTCAGAGTCCTGGAATCGAGGCCCGCATCAGGCTCCCTGCTCGGCAGGGAGCCTGCTCCCTCCTTTCTCTCTGCCTGCCTCTCTGCCTACTTGTAATCTCTCTCTCTCTCTGTGTCAAATAAATAAATAAAATATTTTTTTAAAAAAAGAATATTAAGTCTCCAACTACTATTAACCTTAGAAATACATCTCCTGATTATAGTTCTGTTTATATTTTTCGTTTTTAATTATCAAAGTTATTGATCCTTTCCTTTGAATTATCTTTATTTTTGAAATAACAGCTTTACTCATATACAGTACATGTGCCATTAAACTTATCCTTTGACAGTGTGCTATTCAGTGGTTTGTGCAACCAACACCACTGTCTAATTCCAAAGTATTTTCACCACCCAAAAGCCCTGTACTCATTAGTAGTCACTCCTTTTTCTCCTCTCCCCCATCTCCTAACAACCACTAATCCACTTGCTATTTCTACAGATATTTCTATATTGGACATTTCATATAAATGGAATCATTTAGCATAATGTTTTCAAGATTCACCCAGGTTATAGCATGTATTGGCAATTCATTTCTTTTCATGGCTAAATAATATTCCACTGTGTCTGTACACCATATTTTATGGGCATTTGGATTTCTTTTTAGCTTTTTTGTTATTATTAATAATGATGTATGATCACTTGTGTACAAGTTTTTTACATATGTTTTCAGTATGGTTGGGTGTACACCTAGGAGGAGAACTGCTGAGTCATACAGTAACCCTACATTTAACATTTTGAAGAACTGCCAAATAGTTTTCCAAAATGGACTGAACCATTTTACATTCCCACCATCAGTATGAGAGTATGGTTTTTCCACATCTTCCCCAACACTTGTTGGTTACTGTCTTTTTTAAATTTTAGCGGGGATAAATTGTATCAAATTGAGGGTTCAATCTGCATTTCCTGTGGGAACATCTTTTCATGTTCTTATTGGCCATTTGTATGTTCTCATTGGAAAAATGCCTATTCAAATCCTTTGCTCAATTTTTAATAAGATTATTTGTTTTTTTTACTGGTGAGCTTTTCTTCTTTCACATTTAAATGAACTTTTTACTTAAAGTATATTATACATAAATTAGCTAAATCGTAGGTTTTCAGCATGATGAATTATGACAAGTGAATACACCTGGACACAAGCAAACAAGATCATGAAATAGAATGCTACTTATACTCCAGAAGCTTCCTTCATGCCCCCACCCAGTCTCCATAAACCCCCACTCCTCCAAATTATCCATTATGCAGACATCTAACACTATTCATTATTTATTTTTTTAATCTTTTTTTAAAGATTTTATTCATTTATTTGACAGAGAGAGACACAGCAACAGAGGGAGTGAGAGCAAGCAGGGGGAGTGGGCGATGGAGAAGCAGGCTTCCCACTGAGCAGGGAGCCCAATGTGGGACTCGATCCCAAGACCCTGGGAACATGACCTGAACCAAAGACAGACACTTAATGACTGAGCCACCCAGGCGCCCCACTATTCATTATTTCTGCCTATTTTTGGAATACACACATATAAACAGGACCATATTGTATGTGTTCTTTTGTGTCTGGATTCTTTCAATGCTGTTTTGGGGGTATTGAATTATGTTGTTATATGAAGCAATAGCTTGGTCCTTCTCATTGTCATATAGCATTTCATTGCATGAATATTTCACTATTTATCCACTCCACTGTTGATAGCTATTTCATTTTTTTCCCCAAGGTTTTGGTTATTCTACATTTAATTATGTTTTGAATCTTCTATTTAAATTGGGTCTTCTACCACCATTGTTAGATTTCTTTCTAGATATTTAGAGTTTTTTAATGCCATCATAAAGGATATTGTTTTTAAAATTTCATTTTGTAAATGTTTATTAGTGGCATGTAGAAATATGATTCATTTTTTAAAATACTGACTAGCTATTTGGCTAAATTCATTTATTAAGATAATTGTTTATATATGAATTCATTGAGATTTTTTACACACAAAATTATGGTGCCTGTGAATAAATATGCTTCTATTTCTTTCTTTATAATTCCTATACTTAAGATGTCCAGAACATTATGGAATAGAAGTGACAGTAATAAGCAGTTTTGTCTTATCTTTTATGTCATAAGGAAAGCTTTCAACATTTTACCATTAAATATGATGTTGATTGTAGTTTTCTTATAGCTCCTTCTTATTAAATTAAGAAAATCCTCTCCTAATCTGAGTTTGCAAAAAAGCATTTTTTTTCTTTTTTACATGGATGGATGTTGCATTTATCAAATGTTTTTACTGCACTTATTGAAATTACAATTATGTTTCTCCTTTATCCCATTAATGTAATAAATAACATTGATTGATACCCAACCATTGCATTTTTGGAATAAGCACAACTTGGTCATGTCATTTAATTGTTACTTGGTCATATCATTTAATTTTCAGTTCAATAGGATAATTTCCATCAACATTTATGAAAGAGGTTGCTTATAATTTTCCTTTCATGTAATGACTTTGTTGGGTACAAATATCGAGGTTACATTGGCCTCATAAAATAAAATGGGAAGTGTTCCCTCTTTTTCTATTCTGTGCAATAGTTTCTGCATGACTAATGATAATTTTTTCTTCAAATGTTTAGTAAAATTCACCAAAGAAGCCATCTAGGCCTGCAGGTTTTTCCTTTCATTGGTTTTTGGATTTGGGGATTGCTTTTTTTGGTGGTAAGATTTTAAATATAGAATCATTTTCTTTAATATTTGGTACTACTCAGATATCCTTTCTTCCCATGCAGTTCTGACAAGTTGTATTTTTAAAAGAAATTATCTAAAATTTCAACTTTATTATCATAACGCTGTTAATAAAATTCCCTCATATTTTTAATGTCAATAGGATTGACAGTGATGTCCCCTTTCAATTCGATATTGGCTATTTTTCCCAATAATTCTAAGGAGGATTTGTCATTTTTGTTAATCTCTTCAAAGAACCAGTGCTTGGCTTTGGTATTCCCTCCCAGTATATGTTTGATTTCTATTTCATTGATTTCAACTTTTTTATTATTTCTTTTCTCCCACATTCTCATGGTTTTATTTGTTCTTCTATTGTTTTTTGAACTTACGTCTTCTCTCAACCAAACTAAATGACTTGCTCTTCCCCAGATACTCTTCATACTTTCCAGCCTCCTTGCCTTTGTCCTACAGTTCCCGCTGTTTATAACCCATCCCTCTCCCTCTTATTAAAATCATGCCAACTATTCAAGGCCCTCCTCAAATGTTACCTCCTCTAGGAATCATTTCCTGCCCCTCTCTCATTTGATATCCTCTGAGCCCCTGCAGTCCGGTTTGCCATTCTTAGATCCTGGCTTATGTACTTCCTTCCATCAGTCCCTTAAAAACTGAGTGCTCAGTTTTTCTGAAAGATCTACTATGGTGCTGTGCACAAAATAGCTACTCAATCAACACAGGTGTTTGTGATTCAACCTTAGGAGTTAAATTCACATAAACTAAACTGGTTCATAGCAGGAATTCTTGACTGGCAACTCAAATATTCAAACACACCATACATAAGATGAGTTTGGGCAAAAAAAGGAAAGAAGGCTTTTTTTTTTTTTAAGTCTTCCTTGCTTCCAAGTAACAACTATATATCATCCAGAGCTAACATTTAACTTGACATTTTGCTTTTTCTGGCTATCACTTAAAACCCACGTTTTTCCCCTTATTTAAGGAAAATAGTTAAATGGGACAAAGCTTTTTTTTTTATTTTTAAGTTGAAAGATGAGAAGATGAAGAAATTTCTCAAGAAAAAAAAATAAGCTAAAGGATAATTTCTGGTATCGTAAATGGATAGCACAAATCAAAAACACAGGACTTTGCAAGTTTGAATGAGTTATGCTCCAACTGTTATAAAGACTTCAGGGCAAGACTTAAAACTCAGGGGGGAAATATAGGGCATATGTTGGCAGTAGAGTACATATTTGGAGACCTACTTGGAGGGCTGATACCACTTACAAGTAAAAAGGATGACTCTTATCTTATAGCACAAAGCACATACATAACGCCTTCCCAAAAATGCTCTCCAACTCTCAAGAGCTGCCTCAACCTGTTCTATGATACAAACTCCAGTGTGTAATTTCCAAAATAAGTTTCTGAAAGAAAAACCAGTTGAACCTATGGGCTGTCTTCAGTAAAAGCAGACTGAAGGAATAGAAAGTATAGGAACTCTGGAGGAAAAACCTGTATTCAGATCTCAGTTGCCAAATGTCTAGATGTAGGACCTTAGCAGGCTGCTTATCCTCCCTAAAACACAACTTTCTCATCTGTGAAATAGAGCTAATTATGCCTACTCACAGGTTATTATACATCAGGTGCCCTGCGTCTGGTTTCCCATGCGTAGTTAGTGGTATTCGGGCTGTTGGGTGTCACCAATGGTGCAAGGTGCACCACTGTTTTGATTGTTTGATTGTTTTGCTCTTATTATTTTTAACAGCCACAAATGGCTTGGCTAGAAAACTAGGTTTGAAACAAATTTTCTAAACATCTCATCCTAAGAGAAGAAATCATTCTCTAAGTAGAGTGCAGTGTTTAGACTCAGACAGGTAAGAGTTCAAAAAATGGAAGAAATAAATATAGGAAGGCCTTACAGCCAAAGAAAACATTTCAGCCACAAAGTGGTATTCTGGACTAGATTCCAGTAATTGAATTAAGTTTACACTGGGAATTGGGATGCATTCAATGGCCTAGGTTTGAACTTGAAATCCCTCCTTTCCTAGATGCATGACGTTGGGGAAAAGTTGCCACTGTAGTTCTCACCTTCTCCATGTTCCAGTGCATCTCTTCCATTCCTAGTGGAATTGAGTTGGCTGAATTTGACCAAATTCAGCATATCTTTTAAGGGAAACTTAACCCAAATGCAGCTCAGCTCCACCCCATACAGAAGAACAGCAGTCATCTGCCTGAGCAGGAAAATAAGGCTTGGTCTTTAGTCTTAATAACAAAAGATCAGCTTCACCACTGGAGTTTAGCACCTGAATGCAAAGTCATATTCTTTGATCAAGAGCACAACTACAAGTCAGCAACTTAGTCAAACTCAATGTTAAATTGCTCAATGCTGATTTTCCATAGAAAAGCCTGGTGGGAACAAACGTTAATCAAGAAGAATCACTCCCGACACACGAGAGCCTGGCTGATCATGTGACTAAAAAGCTAAACACCCACAATCCCCACTTTAGTTCCCACAAAAATACTGTCACCTAGTGACATTATGCTCCTAGTTTCTTAATCTACTTTAGATAACAAGTTCACCAGATCAAATACATTTTCTGCAATTTTTACTAAATCCCTTATGGCACTCACTTAGTTCCCATTTGATAAATTCTGCTGAAGTCAGGGGTAGCATAAAGTTTGTTTTTCCTCATGAATGACTGCTATTTAATTTATTAAGCAAATGAGAACTAGGAAGCTTTGTGTATTTCCTTTTTAGCCTGGGCCGTTAACATTTAGAGTGAAGTTTACACCCCATCCCAGTAATTATCATTATTCTGGGGTTGGTTTCTTTTTTCCATTTTCTTAAAACACAAATTTCTTCCTATCCCCTTCTTTTGTGATTATTAGAGCTGTTAAAGCCATATTGATCAGATGGGCAGACAAGGGCTGTTTGAAAATAGAGTTTACATGAAGGAAGTCAAACTATAGAATGGAATGAGAGAAAATGGTATCACTAACAACTTTTGAGACCCTGGATCAAGCTGTGCCTGAAGAAATACCCTGTCTTTCTCCAGTTGAGTGAACCAATAAATTTCCTTTTGGCTCTAGCCATTTTGAATTAGATTGTCATTCACCTGGAAGATTTAACTAACAAAGAAAACAATTTTAAGATTATCTGACAAGTACTGTTGTTACTGTAATTCATTTTCTTAGAAAGAAACTGGGTACAGCTTTATGAATGAAGCTAAGAAAGTGAAATTTTTGGGCGCCTGGGTGGCTCAGTGGGTTAAAGCCTCTGCCTTCGGCTCAGGTCATGATCTCAGGGTCCTGGGATCGAGGCCCGCATCGGGNTTAGATTGTCATTCACCTGGAAGATTTAACTAACAAAGAAAACAATTTTAAGATTATCTGACAAGTACTGTTGTTACTGTAATTCATTTTCTTAGAAAGAAACTGGGTACAGCTTTATGAATGAAGCTAAGAAAGTGAAATTTTGGGACATCATTTTTATGTCATGTCAAATTTATAATAAAAGTAGGTTAAAACATTCTTTGAGGGCACCTGGGTGGCTCAGTGGGTTAAAGCCTCTGCCTTCGGCTCAGGTCATGATCTCAGGGTCCTGGGATCGAGGCCCGCATCGGGCTCCCTGCTCCGCAAGGAGCCTGCTTCCTCCTCTCTCTCTCTGCCGGCCTCTCAGCCTACTTGTGATCTCTCTCTCTCTTTCAAATAAATAAATAAAAATTAAAAAAAAATTCTTTCAAAGGAATTAATATTAAAGAAAAAAAGAGGGAAAAAGCTTTTTAACTACCATTTTTATTGACAGTTCTCCATAAAAGCAGAAAAGAGGAGCTTAGTAAAGAATCTTTAGACACAAAAGCAAGAAAAGTAGGAACACTGCACCACACAAGAAAACTAATTTCTGGAGAAATACACACAGTGTTCTAGTGCAAACCTGGAACATACCTGCCAGAGCAAATCGGGATCAAAATTAAAACTTGGAGCTTCCTGCAAGAAGATAAATCACAAATAACTGCATTCACTTTGCTTCCTTTCATTTTCATTCAGATGACCTTAACCCCACTGGCTCAACTGGCTGCAGTAGATGTGATGGCTGCAAGAGAATTACTCCCACTTTGATGCTGGCAGGTGGTCCTCCCCAATGCTTACCCACAGAGACATCTTTTCACAATGCACAAGCCCATAGAGATCTAAGGAAATTACCAGACCAAGTTTCTTAAACTGCTTGAATTAGGGCAAGTTTTCAGATTTTCACAATAAACAACTTTCTCAAGTTGATGCAAAATATATGTGTGGAGACGATGAGGGCTCAGAAGTTCACCCTCAGTTTCTCTTAGAAGCAAGGGACTAGTAAAGGTAATTTATAAGCCCTTAATTCATGTCATCTCACTGAAACTATAGGTCAAATTTTCTCTAGGAAAGTTCCTTTAACTATAGATTTTGCCAAGGCACTAGATGACACTAATGTTTACCCAAAGGTGTTTAAGTTAAAACACAACAATGTCTTAAGTTCCACCCACCAGGTTTAAGGGTCAGTTGTATTTGATAGTCAACCCTAAAGCCTGTAAAATATGGGTTTCTAATATTCCCTCCAAATTCACAGGAATGTAATGTACAAAACTGGATGAGATCACAGCCTATGTCACAATCTACAGACATAGCTGAAAAGATGACCCTCTACCATCTGCCTTCATAACTCAATTTTTACATGGTAAGTATAGATGCTAATGGGACCCAGACTTCTCCACTGACAAAACAGAAGGCAGTGGTTTGTAAACTAATACACAAACAAAAAACAACAGAAAAGCTCCAGGCTCAATTCCCTGACAAGTATATTGATCATCATTTATCCTAAAAATGTGTTCTATAAACCAGCATCATTGGCATCCATAAAAGAAAAACTCCAAATTCAATTTACTGATAATATATGGATGTGAAATTTGCCCTAGAAGTCATGTTTTATGCCTTTCCATATAGATAGCCTAAATGAGTATGGTTTTTTTTGTTTTCTAATAAAACATATGATACTAGAAAGTGTCATAAGTAAACAGATTTTTTTCCTTCTAAAAGTCACCGAAAGCTATTAATTGTATTTGAATAGAGACCTTTACATGAAAAATATACACTGCTCTGGAAGAGATGTCATTCCTGGTTTCTCCAAAGATGCCTGGAATTCGCTCTTACTCTTTTTTTTTTTAAAGAAAGGATAGTTTGGAAATAGATTGTATATACATCCTCTTTCCCATTAGCAACCATGCCAGAGACGGGGTGGTAGACATGGAAGTGGGTGGAAGAAAGACTGACTCTTTGCAAAAAAGTAAAATAAAATCTTTAAAATAAAATCTTTTGTCTTTTTTCTTTTCTTAAAAAAGAAAGAAAGAGAAAGAACGAAAGTAAAAGAAAAGGAGAGAAAAGGAAAGAAAAGAAAAAAGAAAAGCACCCCAGCCAAGTTTCAGGTTTGGTTCCAGTATAAAGTAAGGAAGAAATCTCAGTTATGAAACACTCCCCCACAAGTGTAGAATGGTAAGTTTCTTTCAAAACAAGTTCAAATTACATAAATTCAAAATGAATTGATGAGGCAAGATTAGCAAGGATTATTCAATCTTATTGGCATTTGGTTCCTTTGACAATATTTTTCAAACCAATTTGCTGCAAATGCATTATGAGTGCCTCAACTCATGTAACCTCATTTGGGGGACACAGAGTTTTAAAAGCAAATGCTCTACATTATTTCCACAAAAATTCACTTGGATGAAGACACTGACATTGACCAAAAAAAAAAAAAAAAAAAAAATCCCAAATCAGCAGTGTACATGCCAAATATTCAATAGCTGGTGTTAGTTTCTTCATCCCCAGGACTCAGGAATTTTTTGGCAGACAGTTCAAAATCATGTGCTATAAAAAAGACAGAAAAATCTTTATCATATTCTATCAGCAAGCTACAGAATTCTCTTGTAGGCTAATGGTGATCAGCAAACGCTCAAGTGTTAAACTTGGAATAGCAGATTGCAAACATCTTTTGTTATGGATTTATTTTCTTCATGAAACAATTTAAATCAAGAATTATTTACTCTTAAAATAAACACTATTTACTTCTTTCTGGCAAACACTGAAAGTATAAAAACCTTTATTTACATTCCTAGATACTGACAAAGCAATTGGGTTTCATTTAGATCTATTTCTTAATCATACATCATGGCTTAGCCATCATCATTTATTTCATTATTCTTTAAATGCCCTAAATCTATCCAGGAGGACCTTTGATTCTTTTAAATAGCATGTCTCGATGCTTCCACAGCTAACTAAGATACCTTATAAGTATGTAATAAGTTATTATTACTTCCAGACTTGGTTAGGAGAAAATAGTGGAATCCTAGGAAAGTATTCTTTGAAAAGTACATTTTGCTGATAGCATAATTTTAATTATTTAATGACTTCGTTGCATATAAGGCAACTTCTCTTTGCCAAGTCTTAGTTTTTTTAAAGTGTCTTTTCATTGTAATGTGAATGAAAAGGGGAAAAAATTATTCTAGCTTTAGAAATATCCTTTTAAAGCACACACAAAACCTCCCCTAGGGTTGTAAGCATTGGCCACGCTCTGGAAATGAACCCAGCTCCTTTCAGCCAAGGGACACTTGAGCCCTTTATTCTTTTGCCCAGAACAGCCATCCTAATTAAAGGGCCAATAAATTAAATGTACCCAAGAAGGCAAAAAGATCCAGAAGAAAAGCACCCACCAGGGTGCCGAGAGAAAAACACAAGGTTCATTTCAAGTGTTTATGTTAGGCACCATCAAGTTAGAACAAACTCCGGAGGCACAGCTGTTTTTGACAAATGTGAACAGCTCCTACCTTCATTTCAATGACAGTCTGGAGAGCCTTCGTCTTGGCTGGCTCCGGCTGAAGTTGGCTCCTTCGGTGCAATTCCTGGGGAGGAACACGATAGAAATAAGCCTGACGGTTCATCCTTTCGTTACACCATGACCTTTACACAGGTACCACACAGCCCACTGGGTGCAGGCTCACTGTGCACAGACATAAACAAGCCACAGGTGACTCTTCCCCCACCCTCTTTAGCATCTCTCCTGCCTGGAGCCTGCGTTCCGATGAAAAGCTCCTGGCACATGCGCTATTTCTGAAACTTCCATCAATAATTAATGTCAACTGTGACAAAGCCAGCAAGTAATCATAGTCCAAATACTGTTCAACACTGGGGCTGTTGCCCAGCCATCAAATCATAATTTACTAAATTACATTACTCTGTGTTCCCAATACAAACACAGCATGGAAACGGAAGAAAGAAAATGACTAACGTGGTTGCAAATCCACTGCACGCATGGCATTTTGCTACTGAGGTAGGTTTGAAATGAGCAATTTAAGACGTTTTCAGTACCACCGTGTCACTTTCTGGAGTGAATAGATGTGATGAAACCCTGTGAATATCTTGCTTCCTAATTTACAGTTTCTGTCCTTATTCAAAATCACATCTGTGTGTGATATGTTTATGCACTCAGGATGCCAAAAAATTAAAATTGGCATTAATACCAACAGTGTTAGCAAGGAGACAAAAATGGTTAAAGCCAGACACAGACCCAAGAACCTCTGGAATATGACAAATATAACTTTAAATAAAACACAAACAACATAATTACAATTTTAAGCTGGAAGGCTCACTTTTTGTATGCCTCTTCTCAAAAAAAAGTTCTGCCAAGACTTTGAAAGTTTCCTTGGCAGAAGAAGAGAAAAAGATAAGATTTGTTTTTTTTAATGCTTTGATTTTCTTAATAATAATTAGCAACAGTTTTTATGAAAGTAGCCAATGAGAGGAGTAAACAAAACTGCTCACATATGTTCATGCTGTTGATTCAAGTCACCTATGGAATAATTCTGTAAGACTTATGTGCTTGCAGAAAAATCATTTAAACTCAACATGAAGTAGTTCTAGACCTTCACATTCCACTGGGTCACAAATATTACAAACAAAAAACCAAAAACCACCTTGGGCTTTACAGAAAAGAACTAACACGACTTGTAGCTCTTTTCAAATAAAGATATTAAAATCAGTTCTCATTCCACCACTACCATCTACTACCATCACCATTTCATAAAGACAGAACATATTAATGCAACTATTGCCAGAAAAACAGAGTCCCACAATAAAAGATAATTTTTCTCAGGATAATAAAACAAATATTCTTTTGCCCATATTTTATTAACATTGTTCTTGCTTGCGAGCAGCCCAAGATTTGGTCATGGATTTCTATGTACATGTCTAGGGACCAGCACTGGAGAAATCACCATTACAGCTCTGGAATACAGCATATTTTCTTCCCAAAGTCATCACTGGCACAAACCAGCAAACCTGTGCTAAACTATTCTCAACCTCCAATTTGAGAAGAATTTTAATTAGTACTTTCTAATTATTCAAAGTAGTGTGACATCATTTAAAACATTTTTTTCCCCTAACATACCCTTGGAAGAGATAGAGTCAAGTATTTCTTTTTTTTTTTTTTAAGATTTATTTATTTATTTATTTCACAGCGGGAGAGAGATCACAAGGAGGCAGAGAGGCAGGCAAAGAGAGAGGAGGAAGCAGGCTCCCTGCCGAGCAGAGAGCAGAGAGCCGGGTGCGGGCCTAGATCCCAGGACCCTGAGATCATGACCTGAGCCGAAAGCAGAGGCTTTAACCCACTGAGCCACCCAGGCGCCCAGAGTCAAGTATTTCTGAATCCATTTTATGAACAGAGAGACAGAAAGAGAACTTCTGTCCTTTGGGAGGCCCTAGACTACAATAAAATAATCCAGCAACACTGGTCATTTTTAGGCTCCATGGAAATGGCAGAAATTTTCTGAAGGAATGATCTTAAAAGCAGCTTCCCTTTATTGAGAAACTACAATGTCCCTGGCACTACATGTCTCTATCAAGCCTCAACACTACGCTGTGTTGGTAAGCCCAGTGGGCTACTGGTAAACATTTAACAACCAGCACACATCATGGCCAACTTCAAGCTACCTAAATGGTATCACTGAATGCAGAGTTGTGAAGAAAGGCAAAATAGCATCCCATTGTACAGTATTTCTATCATATGGGTAAAAAAATTTAATAACCTCAAGAACATTAATAATAGTAAAATGTAACCAAAAAATAAATAAATCACAAGTTTTAATACAATGTCTTTAATCAAGAGTTTGTATATTTAATTTGTAACATTAGCTGTTAGAACAAGTTTCCAATTTTGACTTTCATGGACCAGTACAATCCAGTTCCAGCAT
The DNA here is from genome assembly GCA_002007465.1 of Ailurus styani. Taxonomy (NCBI): domain Eukaryota; kingdom Metazoa; phylum Chordata; class Mammalia; order Carnivora; family Ailuridae; genus Ailurus; species Ailurus styani. The sequence goes on from LNAC01000358.1 coordinate 856,420, forward strand.
ACCATTGGGTCAATCACATAAGGACTTCAACCTCCAAAAAAGCTAGGTGGCTTTCAATGCACTTCCACAATTGTTGGAGTTCACTGGACCAATAAAATTTCATAGATAAAAAATGGAAAGTAAGTCACTTGTCAGAGTTGCTCCATGGTAGGTGGTAGAAGAAATACATTTCATGTCACTAATTCTGATACCATGTGGCATTGAAAGCATCTTAATGAAAAAAGCTGAGAACTGAATTGATGGTAATTTCGAACCAGAGCCAAACCCGCTTCCAGAATAAAAATCATAAGATAATTTGAGGAGAGAGGTTAAGCTTCCATAAAACAAGCAAAAATAATTAAGAAGCAACTAAGTAACACAAATAGAAAATAAAAACCATAGGGTAAAGTCATACGCTATTATAATTTCTGCCAACCACAAAAAACATTTTTAAGGGCAAACATGCAATAGCAAAGCTAAACTTGTAGCAATAGTTTTTTTAAAAAGGAAAGAGAGTTTTCTTTGCTATAATTATACAAGTTCCATTATAATGTAAACCGGCCAAAAATCCAGATTGGGGCCTTAGACTCTGTGTCACTCCTTAAAAAGTAAAATAAAATAAAATCTCCAATTACCTAAAAATTGCAATTATCCTGTCTTAACTACACCATATTTCGATCAATCCTGACTTCACAGTTACTGAGAAACATCTTAATTCCTAAGGTGTCAGGTAAGTGAAGATCGTAATCCACATACAGATATCATGGACAGTCTGAAAGTTCTATCTCAGACCCTTCACCCATTTCTGAGATTTAGGATCCTTGAAATGCTCAGTCGATTGTGGCAGACAGGAGCAGTTGCCTGACCAAGATTTGTGCTCCTCTTTTTTAATGTAGAGTGTTGTTAGGAAGTACCACCACCATTGCCCTTATACCAAAATGGTACCATATGACTTATCTCTGGCCAGTGGGATATAGGCAAAAATGAAGAACTTCCATAAAAACCTCTTATTCTGTCCTCAATTCTTCATTTCCTGTGTGCTGACTAAAAGTAAAGAACTCCAAGATCCAAGAGGATGGTAGAACTCCAACATAAAATGAGCCCGGGTTCCTGAAACCCCATATAATAAAAAAGGTCAGTGAATACCCACATGGGCAGGTCTAAAACTGCCAGCTATTCCAGATGACCAATATGGAAATATATCAAGAACCCAGAATTTTAAGCATGAAATCTCAAGTGGTTCATTGGGATGACATTTCTGGGAAGATAATGAGAATCTAGAGTCTAGTGAATTAATGTGGAGGGACACTAGCTTCCAAGATGAGCCTGGCAGAGTAATGTTTGCATACACATTCTACTCTCTTCAGTAGGGGACACACACACACACACACACACACACACACACACACACACACACCCAAAAAACCTCAAAACTTAACTTTCTATTCAAAGGTAATTCACTACTTTTACCTGACCTTTCCCCTTTACTGTTCTGGTAATCCATGGCTATGGAACAAACCACCCCAAATTTAGTGGTGTCAGACCACCACCATTTGATTATGTTTATGAATTCTAGGTCAGGAATTTATAAAGGATAAACTGGGGAAGGCTTGTTTCTAAAGCATGATGTCAGGGACTAGAACTGCTGGGATTGATGGATCCACTTCCAAGAAGGCTTCTTCACTCATGAATCTGGTGTGTTGGCCAGAAGAAGACTTGAAGGCTGAGTTTCACTAGAATATCACCTATATATGGTGACACCTATATATGACCTCTCCATATGTCTTGGGTTTCTTCACAGCATGGCAGCCTCAGGATGTCAACCTCTTACATTTAGGTGTAAAGACTCCAAGAGCAAGCACTCCAGCAAATAAGCCAAAGACTGCATAGCCCTTTATTACCTAACCTCAGAAGTCCCATAGCATAACCTCCGCCATGCTCTGTTGGCTGAAGCAGTTACAAGCCTGCTCAGACTCCAGGGAAGAGTGCCAAAGAATCTGAAGCCATATTTTTAAATTACCACTTTTAAGGAACAAAACCAGTTGAAGAATCTGACAGGAAAGTAAAACTATAATCTCAAACATCAACTCGCATCAGTCTTAAGATATGGCAGATTCATATATTCAAATAATAATTTGATGCAGGGCATATAGGAAATATAGCAGTGCACCAAGCAGACAAATACCCCAGCCCTTAGGGGTTTTTAATTTCAAATTCCAACAAGAAAGGTGCAAAGTAATTTTAAAAGGAAACAAAACCAGTTTGTTAAGTGTTTTAAAGGAAAATAAGTCAAAAGGCAGAACAGGATACATTGTGTGAGGGGATCAGCCGCAATTTTAAAAAGAGTGATCAGGGAAAGCTTTGTGCAAAGGTTAACATTAGAGCAAAAATCTATAGGAAATGGAGGAACCAGTTGTACAGACATTCCAAGCAGAGGGAATACCATATGTTTAAGAACGAGGCTAGCACTAGATAAGGGATGGAGAAAATAGCAGGCCCAAGAAGTACAAGCATGCAGGATGACACACTGGGTCCAAATTTGGAGTCATTGTCTGGACAATGGTTTCATTCTGAGGAAAATGGGGAGCCACTGGAAGGTTCTAAGTAAAGACAAACCATGATATAACACACATCCTTAAAAGTTTGCTCTGGCTGCTGGACTGCAGTATGGTTTGGGGTTGAGGAAGGAGGTAAGGGCAGAACTATAGAGACTAGTAATAAGCAACTGGAATAACCCCAGCAAGGGATGATAGAGTCTGGGACCAGGGTGACAAAGTGGAGGTAATGAGAAGGAACTGAGTTTGGATATGTTTTGAAGGTGAGGCTGATCTGACTTCCTGACAGATTGCTTAGAGACAACAGAAAGAGAGAAGTAAAAGATGGCTTCACGGCTTTTAGCCCGGACAACAGAAAGAATGCAGGTGGAAAACCAAGATAGGGACGACTCAGGAAGATAAGTGAGAGTTATGGGAACCAAGAGCTTGGTTTTGCATATGTTAAATTTATGATGCTGTAAGACATTCAAATGGCAATGCTGAGTGGGCAGGTATAGAAGAGTTGGATTTGAGGGGAGAAGTAAGTGCTACAAATAAAAATTTAGGATCAGGGCACTTGGGTGGCTCAGTTGGTTAAGCGACTGCCTTTGGCTCAGGTCATGATCCCAGAGTCCTTTGGGATAGAGTCCCACATCGGGCTCCTAGCTCCATGGGGAGTCTGCTTCTCCCTCTGACCTTCTGCCCTCTCATGCTCTCTCTTCCGCTCTCTCTCTCAAATAAATAAATAAAATCTTTAAAAAAAAAAGTTTAGGATCAGCCAATAAGCAGTACCTAAAGCTATGAGCCCAGATGAGATTTACTAGGGACTGCACATAGAAAGGAGAGGAGAGGAAAGAGGACTGAGCCCAGGGGTGACCCAACATTAAGGGGTCTGAGAAGTAAGGAGGAAGCAGTAAAGGAAACTGAGAAGGAATAACCAGTGAAGTAGAAAGAGAACCAAGAGTACAGCATCCCAGAAATCAAGTGAAAAAATGAGTCCAGGATGCAGGAGTGACCACCTTAACAACTGCTGCTGAGAAGTTAATAGGATGAGACCAGAGGATGGACCACAGGCCTTAGGAGCACAGCAGGCCATTTGTAACATTGACTAGAGCAGTTCCGGAGTATGTGAGTGAAGTTTGACTGGAATGTGCTGTGGGAGAATGGAAGGAGGAAAGAGCCTCAGGCTACTATATTTCCACAGGGTACTATTTAACTGATCATTTATATCATCAAAACCGTGATGAAGATTTGTATACCCATGTTTATAGAAACATTATCATAATACCCAAAATGTGGAGGCAACTGAAATGTCCATCAACAGATGGATAAACAAAATGTAGTATATAATTACAGTGGAATATTACTTAGCCTTCAAAAGAGACAAAATTCTAACATGAGCTACAATATGGATGAACCTTGAGGACATTATGTTTAATGAAATACAGTAGTTGCAAAAAGACAAATACTGAATGTTCTTACTTATATGAGTTATCTACAATAGCCAAACTCATAGAAACAGAAAATAGAACCCTGACTGCCAGGGACTAGGTGTAGGGAATGCAGAGCTGTTATTTAATGGGTACAGAGTTTCAGTTTGCAAGATAAGGAATTTCTAGAGGGGCGCCTGGGTAGCTCAGTCATTTAAGTGTCTGCCTTCGGCTCAGGTCATGATCCCGGAGTCCTGGGATCAAGCCCCCTTTGGGTTCCCTGCTCAGTGGGGAACCTGCTTCTCCCTCTCCCTCCACAGCTGCCCCTGCCTGAGCTCTCTGTTAAATAAATAAATAAAATCTTTAAGAAAAAGAAGAATTTCTAGAGATTGCTTGCATAATGACATGAACATACTTAACACCACTGAACTGTATGCTTCAAAGTGGTTAAGATGGTAAAGTTTATGTTGTGGGTATTTTACCACAATTAAAAATATTAGCAAGCCATAAACATAACAGAACTTGTTGAAGTCCCACAACCCTCACCATTCTTCCTTATAATAAGAAACTATTACCTTAAAGTTGCTATCTTTCTCATGCACGTTTTTGTGCTTTTATTATATATGTATGTCCTTATAAATAGTATAAATTTAACAACAGAGCACATTCCTTTTTAATTTACATAAACGCCAGCTGTCTGCCCTACATAAAGCTTTTGCATTTTGGGTTTTACCTCAACAATACTTATGTTTTTAGAATTTATATATGTAAATAAGTGTTTCCCACTCTTTTTATTCACTATAAACAATGTTGCAAAAAACACAGTATATAAAAAAAAAAGAATCTATTTTAGGTTCTTTCATTCTTAACTGCACAACAACTCTCTTCTTCCTGAAGCAGTAGTTTCTTCTGCTTGGAATAATCCTCTACCCTTTTTGTTCTCTTTTTGTCTACAGGGATCAGCAAACTATAGCCCACAGGCCAAATGGAGCCCACCATCTGTTTTGGTAAATAAAGTTTTATTGAAACACTGTTATATCCACTAATTTATGTATTGTCTATTGTTGTTTTCATGCTACAGAGTTTAGTAGTTGTAACAAAGACCATATGGCCTTGCAAAGCTGGAAATGTTTACTATCTAGCCTTTTATAGGAAAAGTTTGTCAATCCTGGTCCAGAACATCTTCTATATTCATCCTAGCCATCTCAGAAAAAAACACTAATTCCTCATACGTTTGTTTCAAATCTGTCCACAAATTCTGACATTCCCTTTATAGGGTGAAGCCTAAATATCTTCCCCTTGACTCTCGACTGAGCTTAGTAACTCAGTCTAACAAATAGAATAGGGTAGAAGTGACATCTGCAACTTCAGAGGCTTGGTCATAATGACATTATGGCTTCCTTCTTGCTCACATTCTTGGATCACCCGTTCTAGAAGAAGCCAGCTGACCCATCATGAAGATACCTCCAGCTACCCCATGGAGAGGCCCATGTGGCATGAAAATGAAGCCTCCTGCCAAAAGTCATGTGAATCAGTCATAGCAGAAGGGGGTCATCCAGGCCTCTGCGAGGTCTCCCAATAGCTTGATGGCAACCTCATGAGGAATTCTGGGCCAGAACCATCCAGGTAAGTGACTCACACATTCCTGACTCACAGAATCTGTGTGATAATAAATGTTCATTGTTTTAAGCCACTAAGTGTTTGGGGCATTTGTTACAAAGACATAGATTACAAATATGTCACAGAAGAGCCATTAGTTGACTCCAGACTATTCTACATCCTGCACCCTCATATACATAGCATTGTGTACCTTTCCTTCATATCACTGAAAATGGCTGCAATTTTTCACTAACATATAAAATCAATGGATTAATGTTTGTGTTCACCATTGGGTGGTATACTCCATGAGCACAGGGACTCCATATGTCCATTATATATATTCCCAGTAACTAACACAGTGCCTGCCAAGAATAAGTGCTCGACTTTGACTAATTGAATGAAATAGTCCAAATGACATTGTAAGCCTGTAAGTTCTATAATACATTTAGACCAAAAAGGATTTTGATATGAAGGATGGCGATAGCTAATAGTTATTTATACATGTGCTAAGCACTTTGTAAATATTGACTTATTTAATCATCACAATAACCTCTTTAGATAGATACTATTATTATCACCATTTTTCACTCAATGACATGCAAGCATAGAGAAGTTAGTGACTTACACAATCTACTGAATTGTACTGCCGGGACTTGTCCTTGGCAGTCTGGTCCCAGGGCCTCTGCTCCTGACCACTGTGCTATACTGGCCATGTTTCACCACGTAGCTTTGATTTGATAATGAAGCTGACGCCTAGCTCTCCATTGGCTTCTTTCATTGTAGTCACCTCCCTATTTCTCCTTTGATCCTGTCTTCTATTTCTCACTCCTTTCTTGAGGACTTGAAAATTTAAAGAGACTTATCTCAATAGCAGGTCTCTGGTACTGATAATCGTATTAGATATTAAAACTTAAATGGCAAACATGGTTAGGCATACAGAAATAGAGGGGAAAATGATTACTTTCAATATTAACATCCTTCTCAATCTGTGACAGATCAAGCATTTAAAAAAATGACCTAAAAGATTTAAATGATATAGTTAGTAAGACTAAATTAATAGACAATTACAGTTCCTACAGACCCCCATTTCAAGACTGCATGGAGTATTTATTTAAACAGATTGATCATACACAAGACCACCAAGAAAAACCATAATTAGATTCCAAAAGGCTGAAGTGATATAGGCCACATTCTTTGTCTACACAAATAAAACAAATTAATAACAAAAGTTAAAAAATGAAACCTTACTATTTGGAAGGTAAAGCTCAGAAAGTCTTAAAATTCATCCTACGGGGCGCCTGGGTGGCTCAGTGGGTTAAAGCCTCTGCTTTCGGCTCAGGTCATGATCTCAGGGTCCTGGGATCGAGGCCCGCATCGGGCTCCCTGCTCAGCGGGGAGCCTGCTTCCCCCCCCCACTCTCTGCCTGCCTCTCTGCCTCCTGTGATCTCTCTCCCTCTGTGAAATAAATAAATAAAATCTTTAAAAAAAAAATTCATCCTATGTAGTTAAACAGGTCCTGTCCTCACACACCTACCAGGGGTGTGACCTTAGGCGATTCCTGAGTGTTCTCTGGTCCTCAGGATGGTGAAGTTGAAATGAGATAAGCATGTGAAGGACTGAGCTGGGCTGGCACACGGTACACTCTCAATAACTGAACCTTATCCTTATTATTGTTGTTGCTCCTGCGTGATTATTAGTATTCCTGAAAGTGTATCAGAGAAGACAGCCTGGCAGAATGCATTCCCTGCCCACTTGTTACAGTCTGATACTGGCTACCATTAAAGCATTGCCACTAGGTCTGCCTGAATAAAATTCAATAAACACTTGCTAAAGGCCCACTATGTGCCAGGGAAAACACACACAGAATCCCTGCTTTTGTGAAGCTTACATTCTAGTGCAGGTATTCTCAATGGAGGTGGTGCAATGCCTACAGGACTCCAGGGACAGTGAGTTGCCCAGTGTTGTTGTAGTGGAGGAAGTGATGAATACAGTGGTAGGAGATGAGACCCAAGGGGTAAGGACTAGGGAGGAGACATATAGGCCATGGAGGCCCTCATTAAAATCCTGGTTTTATACAGAAGCCTTCAAATTCTAAAGATGTGGGGAAACAGTTTCTATGGAAATACATAAATATAATATAAACTTAGCATTAAATTATTTTTTTAGTCTTCACCAAAAAATAGACATTTGGGAACACATACACACATTTCCCTTAGTTTGTTTTAATACATAACCTACTCCTTTTCCTAAATTTGCATTAAAGATTGTTTGGCAGATTTATCTTGGTCTTTCAAATGATATGATCCTGGGAACCACAGAAAGTAATAGAATAAGATGCCACGTTCCAAATATTTGGCCAGTGGCATTAACAATGGCCTAGGAGTAACAACAGAGTTTACTTATTTAATTCAATAATTACTAAGTGCCTAATACATGCTAGACAATGCAGAGATAACAAAGATAAATGAAATGTCATGCCAGGTCTCAGGAACTTGATTTTCTGGTGGAGGAAGGTGTACATAACTAGAATACAAGACTGCAATTAATAACAGCAGCTACTACTTACAGAGTGCTTACCATATGCCAACCCCCATGCTTCCTGTCTAGCCCCTGAAGGATCTGTACAGCATCCCTATAGGCAGGAGTTACCACCCCTTGGGAAATCTACAAGCAGTCAGACTCAGAGGGGTAAGTAACATGCCCAAGATTACAGTGTAGTAAGACTTGAGAATGTAACAATGGTGTCCGACACCTAAACTCACACCCTTAATTACTAGCCTAGCACTTGGTTTATATTGCTTCATGCTCTACAAACATCTAAGATTTTAACAGGTAGGTAAATCTAACGTATGGTTTATTTCTCAGTTCCCTGTTAGGACCCCACCAGTTCTGAACAATATGTTATGGGGGAGAATGAGAGGCAATCATCTACTCCCTGAGGAGGGAAGGATGACTGTGAAAAACTTCATGGAAGGGTACATGTGAGTGGTCCAAAGTCTTTCATTGTAAGCAGTCATAATTCTGTCCTCTATGTATATGGCACCGTGTTAGGTGCTGTCAGCAGCATCCTGGTCATTCACTCCAGCCTACACACCTGATCCTGTCTGCTCTTGGAAACTAAGCAAGTTTGGGCCTTGTTAGTACTTAGATGGAAGAGTACCTGAGAAAATTGGATGCTATAATCTTTCAGTGTGAAGCCAAGAAACATAGATTATTCCCAGGCCTTGAAATCTAGTGGAGTTTGCCCAGCTGGATTTTGAAACTGCATTGGACTACTGACTCCATTTCACCTTGCATTTCTCCCATCTGAACTAGAATGACTGTAACTGTTATACTTACCTGTCCCATCACTGCCTGTTGGGAGCTGATAAATTGTTTCTTTAGTGTCACAGGTCCACTGATGACAAGGAATTGTGCCTTAGGAGTTGTACTTAATAGATTACAGAGCCTCATCCATAGATGAGGCTGTAATAGATCACAGAGCCTCATCCATAAATAATTTAGATGATTTAGGTGATGAGATTTTTTAACTGATGAGATTTAGATGAGATTTGGGGCTTTGAGTTGATGCTGTCATGGGATAAGAATTTTGGAGACCTTGGAATGGGAAGAATGTATTTTTTATTTGGGAGAGATGTGTATCTGTGGGGGCCAGGTGGTGGACTGTAGCCAGCAGAATAATGCCCCCTACCGATGATAACCACTCCTATTTCGTGTGAATATGTTACATTGCCTGGCAAATGGGACTTTGCAGATGTAATTAGGGTTATAGATATTAAAACAGGGAAATTATCCTGAATAATTTGGGTGGGTACAATCTAATCACTTGAGCCCTTTCAAAGCTCAGAAGCTCCTGTGACTAGAGGCAGAAAAGAGATGCAGCATATGGGGAAGTCAGAGATCCTAAGTATGAGAAGGATTCAATGTGCCATTGTTGGTTCTGAGATATAGGGGTCACGGGCAAGCACCAAAGGAGGTCTCTAGGGAATAAGGATGGTCTACTAATGATAGTCAACACAGAAATGGGGACTTCAATCTTACAAATACAAGGAACTAAATTTGGCCAACTATCTGAATGAACTTGGAAGCAGATTGATCTCGAGAGCCTCTAGAAAGGAGCAGAGTCCTAACAACAGCTTGGCTTTGGCCTCAGGAGCCTCAAAACAAAGAATGCAATTAAGCCATGCTGTTCCAGGACTGCCGATCTGTGAACTCATAAATCTGTGTTGTTTTAAGCTGTTAAATGTGCAGTCATTTGTTATGGCAGCAATAGAAAACTAATAGAAGGTGGTTAATCTTTCACTAACCTTTGGACTCCTCTATTACACAGCTCTTCCTACACTGAGGTGACACACATGCCCCTGAAGCTACTATATACAGATCTTCATTCTATTCATTCAAGGACAAAAGAACAAATCATGTTCCTCTTACATAATGACAGCTTCGTGGTTCAAAGTCTTTCTTACTAAAGAATCCTATTCTATCCACTGTTTCTTATAAGGCATGGTATCAGGTGCTCTGAGCAGTACCCAGGCCACTTACCTTAGTCTATTTCTATGTCTTAGGTCATATTCCTGAGAGGCTGAGCCTGAAACAGGGACTTTTATGCAAGTAATTTATTAATGGAGGGCTCACAGGAGAACCCGTATGAGAAGAAAATAAATCATATACAGAACAAAAGGGAGTTAAGCAAGGATGTTGCTGCACAGAAAATTTAGCCTGAGCCTGAGCCTGCAGGGAGCTCTAGGGGCTAAACTCTGCCTCAGAATCTGTCCCACTGGAGGCAAGGGGGTCAGCCCTCCATATCCCTATTCTAGTCAGTCACTACCTGTGGGTTACCTGGCACTTCTGAGCAAGAGGAAGTTTGGCAACCCTAGTCACCCAAAGGCACAAACCCAGTAAAGATCACAAATGTGAGTTGTTGGCAGCAGCACCCACAGCCACTGGAAGATGGGTACACCTGCCCAATTGCCCACAGGGGCCACCCAACCATCATTCCACATTCCTGGATCTTTAGACATTTTTCCTCATGTACCTTTCTCCCTCGAGTACTTGGAGAAGGTGCGGGAGAGGGAGGGCCTGGCTGCTTACACCTCCAGCCAGAGGGCCCATTTTAGAGATGCCAGCAGGGGATGGCATATGAATCAACAGTGTGTTCCCTGCACACCCCCACAGTCCAGATGGCTACACATCCCAGAAGCAGAGGGCGGCTCCTACACAGACAAGTTCCCTGGCTGAAGATATGCACCACACTTTAGACCATGAAGGAACACGCTGTGGTAGTCATGGTGACATTTTCACCAAAAAAAAGGCCAGTCTTTCTTTTGCTGCAAATTTTCATTTCAAACACCCATCTGTAGTAAAATCTTATAGCGTAAAATACCAAAGGCTCATAGAATTGGAAAGCCCCAAAGGACCAGTTGGTATAGTTTCTCACTCACAGAGTAAATTCCTTCCTTTCCCTGATGTGGGTCACTGAGCTGAAGTGTGAACAATCTCAGATCTGGGCAGTCACACCTCCAAGAAGCAACTCTGATAGTTGGGAAGTTCTCTCCTTCCGGATGTTATATCAAAATCTGCTCCCTCTAACTTCTCCGTTTGGTCTGGTTCTTCATTACACAAAATTTGACAACATGCTGACCATTCACTGAGGCTCTGCCATGTTCCAAGCATTGTGCTAAGTACTTGACATGAAATATCTCATCTAGTCCCCCACACTTGGGAGGCAAGCACTAAACTTATTCCCACTTATCAGGAGGAGACCTAAGTCTCAGAGTGGATAATGGAGCAGCCCAAGACCAAACCACTGAGAAGCAAAGCTGAGATTTGGATCCTTAGCCGTCATCCTCCAAAAGCTCAACCAAGCTCTTTACATGCAGCTTCTATTCAACAAATTTAACTCTTTGTCATGAGATGGTACTCCAAGTATCAGAAGACTTTCTCTCCTACGGACTTTTCTTTCTACATGAAATATGTCCAGGTCCTTCAGCCACTCTTGATAGAACATAAGAGCCAAAATAAGAACCATCCTGGTGGCCCTTCCCTGAAAAGTTTCCAGGTTCTAATCTCTTCTCTAAAATGTGGTGCAAAGAACTGGCCATTCCACACACACTCTCTACAATAGCAACAGTAGAGTCCATCCTTACACATCTTATTAAGCGGACAAAAATTGGGCCAGCCATTTCAGCAGCTGTAAGCTGACACTTTCTTTTCTTTAAAGATTTTATTTATTTATTTGAAGGAGAGAGAGAGAGAGAGAGCATGAAAGGGGAGGTCAGAGGTAGAAGCCGGCTCCCCACGGAGCTGGGAGCCTGATGCGGGACTCAATCCCGGGACTCTGGGATCATGACCTGAGCTGAAGGCAGTCACTTAACCAACTGAGCCAGGTGCCCGCAAGCTGACACTTTTCTGCATCAAATGAAGATGCTTCTGAATCAGAAACGGTGTGACCATAAAGATGTGGGACAAGGAAGGGGTCTCACATGATGGGCCTGGGGCCAACCTCCCAGAGAAGTGCCCTATATATAGGTGGTGCTTGCAAACATCTGGCTTTTGGGAACCACAGATGGAGGCTTTTAAACCATCATCCATACACTGAACTGTAATTTTAAGGTTTCAGATGGTGAACAAACCCTGTTGGTGTTGTTTGCAAGCCAGCCCTAAACTTGCTCAAAATCTCTACCATCTAACCCTTGCAGCACAGTCTATGCAACTCTGGAATGTTCTTATTGAATTTGCCTCCAACAGACGAATGGATAAAGAAGGTGTGGTCCACATACAAAATGGAATATTACTCAGCCATCAGGAAGGATGAACAAGCACCATTTGCATCAACATGCACAGGACTGAAGGAGATTATGCTAAGTGAAATAAGAAAGCAGAGAAAGTCAATTATCATATGGTTTCACTTACTTGTGGAACATAAGGAATAGCATGGANAGACATTAGGAGAAGGAAGGGAAACATGAAGGGGGGATTCAGGGGGGGACAAACCATGAAAGACTATGGACTCTGGGAAACAAACTGAGGGTTTCAGAAGGGAGGGGGGNAGGGAAACATGAAGGGGAGATTCAGGGGGAGACAAACCATGAAAGACTATGGACTCTGGGAAACAAACTGAGGGTTTCAGAAGGGAGGGGGGTGGGGAAATAGGTGAGCCCCATGATGGGTATTAAGGAGGGCACGGATTGCATGGAGCACTGGGTATTATACACAAACAATGAATCATGGAACACTACATCAAAAATTAATGATGTACTGTACGGTGACTAACATAACTCAATAAAAAAATAAGGTTAATATTTGTAACAGGACCTGGCTTATGCTAAGCCAAAATAATATGCATAAATAAACAAGCAAAATGACTCCATGAGAGATGTTATACATAATGGCAATTATATTCTATCCATTTGTTTCTAATCAATGTTGTTCCAGGAGAGAGTTAAGGCAACATTTAACCCTTACACTAATTCTCTGAGGGGTGCATTGTTATTTCCAACTAACAACTAAGAAAACTGAGGATCAGAGAATTCCTGAACCTTTACTCAAGTCATGGGGCTAGTGAGCAGATGAGATAATTTGAACCCAGGCCTCCCTAAATGCAGACACCGTGCTTTTCTGTTATTTGGTGCTCAGGGTTGGGACAGGAGAGGGAATCACTTCAAGGTGAACTTGATAGTGTATTACCTGAATCAGACAACTTCCCTTCAATGAAAGGGGCTATGAGGTCTTAACTTGGGATGCTGCTGAGCCTAAAGAAGGTGACCTACTGGCCTTAGCAATGGCTCAATGGGGAATTAGAAAGCTTTAGAAACTGGGATACAGGAAGACCCCAAACCTAGACTCCAGGAAACACTCTCGTTTGACGTTGGGTGTCAGATAGTTTCCCGTAAGGTCTCCCACTAAACAGTACAGCCAACGTCAATACCTACCTCCCAACAGAAGGGGCCCAAGCAGTAGGGATATACTTTGAGCTGCTTGTAAAACTGTCTATCCTATCTTGATTCACCTCTGTGTATAATTATTTAATTAATTTACAAACCTGGGTATGTAATTTACAAAACTGGTATATGATAGTTGGCAGCCTATATTAATGATATTGGGGAAGAAAATTTATTAATATAGGAAAATAATCACAATAAAATAAATGAAAAGGGTTGTTTACAAAACAGTACATAATTTTGTGAATCTACACTTTCTAAATTGCCCAGGAATAAGAATTCATACACACTTATCTTTAAACTGCCAACGTATAAGCTCATTTTAATTGCAACAAGAACCCAATAAGGCACTATTATTATCGCCATTTTGTAGCTTAGGAAACTGAGGCTCAGAGAGGTTAAGTCCCTTGCCCAGAGTCCCAGAATCTTTGGTAACACAGTTAGAATTTGAATCTAGGACCCCAAATCCAGAGGCCAAACTTTGGGGCTCAGAGGGACAGCATGAACAAAATCATGGCAATAAAATAGCCAGGTCAAGACAATTGTGCACCTATGGACTTCTTTGATCTTTATAATTTTCTTGTGAATTAGGCAGGGCTACCACCTTTGTCCCCATTATACAGACCAATAAACACAGATTCCAGGAGCTTAATTACTTTGGGAAGAGCACCCAACAAGGTAGCCATCAGGTCTAGTCAAATTATTAATTGCCTAGCATCAGTTGCATCTTCTACCAGGCCCATATGGTTCCTAATGTAAGTGAAGCATCTATCATGGTCAGAGCTATATTCTAACACATAGCAAGTGTGCAGCAAATAGTAGGCATCCAATAAAGATTTATTTGAAGAATGAAAGAATGAAGTTCAGAAAATAGCATGTAGTAGGTTAAATGGTGCCTATCCTCCCCTTACCCCAAGAAAATGCATATCTCCTTGGAACCTGCAAATGTTACACCATATGGGAAAAGTATCCTTGCAGATGTAATTAAGTTAAGGATCTTGAGATGAGATCATCCTGGATTACGTGGCTGGGCCCTAAATCCAGTGAAAAGTGTCAGTGTCCTTATAAGAGAAAGACAGAGGGAGATCTAAGACAGAGAGAAGGGAAGACATAGACAACACAGAGGAGAAGGCAATATAAAGATGCAGGCAGAGATTAGATGGAATATGACCACAAGCCAAGGAACACCTGGAGCCACTAGAGGCTGGAAGAAGCAAGAAACAAATTCTCCCCTACGGCCTCTGGAGAGAGCATGGTCCTGCTGACACCTTGATTTCAGACTTCTGCCCTCCAAAACTGTCAAAGAATAAATTTCTGTCATTTTAAACCACCTAGTTTTTGGCAATTTGTTACAGCAGCCCTAGAAAACTAATACACAGCACTACCAACAGCAATGTGAGTGTATAATACGCCTTCATACACATTACTTTACCTGGCCTTCACAACAGCTTCAGGGAAATACAAAGTTGTTTGACCCATGTTTCAGATCAGCACAATGAACAATAAGTAGTTGGAATTATCCTGGCACAGGAGAAAATGTAGGGGTGCAGTGAAGGTAAAGGGGTGACCAATTTTCATGAGTCTTAAATGCCAGACTGAGTTGCTCAAGCTTGGCTGATGGGCTTTAGAAATCATAAGATCAGAAAAATGCTCAGTGAAGATGAATCAGTCAGCACTCTGAACATGGGGAGTTGAAGGAAGGCAGACCATCAGGAGCTCCTTCAATAACCAAGGACATGGGGGCCTGCAGGCACTGAGCACTCTGAGTGCGGAGAGGAGAGGGATAAGCAGCCACACTGATGTGTCCAGAAAAGTAACAACAGCTGCTGCTTACTGAACCCCTACTCTAGGCGAGGTCTTATGCCAACTGCTGACAGACATTACTGTATTTCTAATCCTCACAAGGTAACAGGCATAACTCCCATTTCAAAATGAGAATCTGGAGATTAAGGAGCTTGCCTAAGGTTACTCAGCTTGGAGCAGAGAAGGCAGGCCCTTGACCACTTGACTTGGGCACCCACATGTCCCAATAGAAGGTGTGACTACACATACAATAGTTGGTAAGCAGCTTCTAGAGGAGGGGGCACAGGTTAAAAAAATGCTGATCAGAAGAGACACCACCAAAAATAGTGGGTGGTTTCTTTTTTCTTTTTTTTTTTCTTTCAAATAATGCTTAGAAAAAAGTGAATTTACATATAATCCCACTATGAGAGATAATTGCTTTCAACGGTCTGGCAAAAACATGCCTTCCAGACTTTTTCTCCATGAATGTGTATACATGTGTATACATAGGTGTGTGTATGTGTACACACACGCTCATGCACACATGTGTTCTCTTTAATTAAAAGAGGACAATATTATATTGCTGTGGGGAAGTCTGCTGTATGCACTTAACATAAAATCCTAATAACCTGGTCCTTTATATAAATTGGACCAGCATGATGATAATGACTAAAGGCAGCCAAGGGAGGCAGTAACAGTGGTCCGTCCTATGGGTAAGAGAATTTATCACTGGTGTTTATGACACCAGAGCACTGTGAACAAAAGCACACTGACTTTTAGTCTGCTTATCATTGTTTCTAAATCCTCCACAAACCACTCTGCTATCACCTGTGCCTAAAAGGAGCACTATCTACTGTCCTGCCCCCTTTGGCAAGCTGCTGCACTAGGGAAAGTAGGGACTTGGTGAGGGGTGGGGGTTCTCAGAAACAGGAATGGCTCATTGGCTGTGCCACACATTGAAAGGAACACACCATGCTCTTGTTAGACAAGTAGGAAAACTATCCCCACTCCCTCCTCATGAAGATCTTGAGAAAACATACTAGCAATACCCACCATGGTTTTTGTGAGCTTGAGGGGAAAAGTATAAGAAAAGGTCAGTTTAAAGCATGTTAAAAAGATAGCCCATCTTCAATAGAGTCCTGGCAACTCATCCACAGTTGAGCATTTCCCCTCTAAATTCACTGCTGAGTAGCAGGACAGATGACTTTCTTTCTTCTCCTTCTTTAGTCTTTCTTTCTTTTTTTTTCTTTTTAACACATCAAAGACCAAAACTACTTGAGATGAGTTATTGAGAAGATATAAGAGAAACAGAATAAACTGCTCTAAAAACAATCCAGCTGTCCGCACAGACACAACTGGAGTTTAGTTTCTAAAAACTATAATGGTATAATTTTCCTGTTGGCCATTCCCTTAAAACAATAATTGAACTGGCAAATCCATTCCTCATAAACACTTTCATCATCTTTGGCTTGACGAGGGCTAGCTACTGAGCCACAGATAAAAGTTTCTTCAAGATAGTAAATCATGAGCCATATGTTAGAAATTACCCTACGCCCCTATAAATGGGACTGTACCCCCCTTTGTCTTTTCCAAAACAGTGGAAGGGATTTTTGGCAGCCAGACACACATTAGAATCCCTGGGAATAACACTGCTAATCCCCAACATGACACTTTGAAGACTTCAGGGTCATATTTCACGACGGTATTTTCACAGCGTCTGGAGAGATCACGTTTATAAAAACAGATTCAAAACAACAACAACAAAAAGATTGCCAGAAACTGAGCTCCAGCCGCCTCAGGTGTGAGAAAAGCTCTCAATGTTGGCTGTCTCTATGCATGAAACATACGCATTGTCACAAGAGATAGCAAAATGTTACAATGGACAACCTGGGCTCTACAGCCCAGTGGCCTGGATTCAAATCCTGACTCCTCTAGTTACTAGCTGTACGACCTTGGACAAATAACTTAACCTCTCTGTATCTCAGCTTTGGTATCTGTGCAGTGGGAATGGTAATAGTACTTACTCCACATGGTTATGAGAATTAAATGTAATAATACAAAGGCTTCCAAAAATTTTCTGAAATATCCTTTAGAATAGGCCTCCTACTATAACAAACAACTTGAGTAGTAAGTTAAGTCAAGGTTTTTGTAGGCCATGTCTGAAAGTCTTTTGCACATACTGCCCAGAACTTGGCCATATGGCTATACATGAAAGGCACCCGGGAAATGTAGTCCAGTGATTTGCCCATGAAGAACAGGTGGATGGGGTGCTGGTGACAATAGCAGTCCATACAACATAGGTTTCACAGAAATGCAAATTTCATAAAACATTTCATGAAACATACTTACTAAACATGAGAAACTCTGATATTTCTGTTCCACTCCACTCAGTTCTAATCTTTTTCATTTAAAACATGTTGGTCATGACCCAATCAGTTGATTGTCACAATCCACTAATATTTTGCTCAGTAAGTGTTAGCTGTTGTTATGGTCATGGCAGTGGCAGGGAACAAGAGGACAAACCAGATGCTTTTGAATTTTTCAGAAAATTCTTGGTATTTGGGTCCACAAGACTACAATGATGACATGCTTGCATTCTGACTTCAGGTACTAGGAGTCTGAAGCATACATCTAGAAACGCTGATCAATTCTTAAAGCCCAGGCTGCCTTTGGAACACATAACTAATTACAATCATACATTGTAGAAACTAACAGAAATAAACACATATATATACACATACATGTACACATAGAAATGAAAAATGACCACTGAAAAGAGATGGGATACTCCATAAAGAAGAAAGAGCTCTGACAAGAAAAAGAGACATTTGTCCTCTCTGAATACACAACAGCAAGGACAGAGCCCAGGTACTGCTTTATCAATGAGTACACAAGTGGTACACCAGGTCTTGCTTTTCATATCCCTGCCCTATAAAGTCCTCACAATTTGTGCATAAGTTAGTACTATGTTCTTCCCCAGCCCTTGTAATGTGCTACAGGATTTCAACTTCCTCTCAATAGTCATGGGAGGCTATGTAAGAAGTCAAGAAAGGTATGACATAATCAGATATGTACTTCAGATGACTACCCTGGGATATACTGGTATTAGCCTGACTTAAAGCAGGGAGACAGTGAAGCAGTTGCTGCAGTCAGAGAAGGCAGTGGCCTGAGCTAAGGTAGAGTTGATAGGTAGAGAAAGAAGGGCCCTGAATCAGAGGATACATAGAGGTTCAAAACGGTAGAATCTGTGACTGATTTACAGACAAGAAAAGCCTCCAAAGAGGAAGCACAGGTTTCTGACTTGAACACTGAGTAGATAAAGTGCTGTTTGGTGAGATGAGGAACACAGAAAGAGAAAACAGGGAATCTGATGAATTCGACTTTGCACAAGTTATGGTTGAGGCACCTGAGGCTGAATCAATGCTGCCCAGTCAGCATTGGAAATGTGAGCAAAACGTGAGATAAGACTGCTGTGGAGACCCAGATTTGGGAATTATCAGCAAATGTATAATGGTTAAAGTCAGAGGGTCATCCTGGGACTGGATCTGACTGTAAGACACCACAGGCCAACCCCCCACCCTCAGTGCCACCAGCCCACCACACACAGAAGGTGGGGGTTTGGGATGGGGAATGGGAAGGACCTTGGTTGCTTACTAGGCAGAAAAGGCAATAGCATAACACCCAAGTGACCTTGGACTATGGCTCAGTTTCACCAGCTGTTTACTGAACCTCTACTATATGAGAGGCACTGTGCCAGGGACTGAAGAAACCATGGTAAACAAGAGACCTGGTACGTACACATGGTCTCACGGTCAAGGAAGCTGAAAACAAGGAAGCAAATAAAAAATCAATAGAACATGCCATGAAGAAAACAGGTGCTGAAACTAAGAATATCAGGGAAGGAGAAGAACCTACTTGAATTATAAAATCAGAGAAGTCTTCTCTTAGTAGGTAGCATTTAAGTGGAGACCTCAAGAATGAGAAAGAGCCCCATAGGGGGAAGGGAAGCGGGGAACTGGGCTTTAGACAAGGGCAAAGCAAAGATATTGGAAGTCTGAAAAACTGACATACCTGTGTTCGGAAGCTTAGAAAACAAGGGAACATGATGAGTAAGGCTTAGATCATGGGAAGGAGTTTGGATTTCACTCTAAAGGTAATAAGGAGCTATCAAAGTTGTTTTAAGCAGGGGAATAACATGATCAGACACACACTTTTAAGAGCATCACTCTAGCTGCCATGTAGAAAAATGGATGAGGAAGGAACTGTGGACTCAGGAGCACCAGATCAGAAGTGAACACCAATGATGGTCTAGACCATGGGGTTAGTAGGGGACGTGAGGAGGAGTCAAATGGCTTTGAAATATAATTGGAGGGATAATCATCAGGACTTGGTTATAAATAGGATAGAGTGGGTGAGTGGAACAATCAGAGATGATTCCTAAGTTTCCAGCTTAAGCAGCTGAGTAGATTTTAGTATTTCTCTCTCAAGTGTATTATGAGGGATGAAGAAATAACATGTGTCTATCACTCAGCACCAAGGCCAGCACAGTAGGTGAGCAGCTGTAAACAGGTGTCTTCCACATCGTTATTACTCTTTCCACATGACAGACGCCGCCCCAACCAAAACCAGGTTTCAGGATTGCCCTGTCTTCATGTCCTACTCTCCTCCACAACACAGAACCCTGGACTGTTCCCTTAACTTCTTTCTCATACATTTTACTTACTCAAACCCTCATCAGGAGGAAAAAAAATACTTAGTATATTTTTGCTGACAAAAATATCTTTCCTCCCAGCTTAACTTTCTTCCCAGCTCTAACAAGTGACTCACATTAGTCAGTTCCTCCCACCAAGGGCCACCCTCATCCAGCCGAGAATCAAAAACTATTCCTATTCTCATGTATAAAACTCCAAGTGGCTCTTGGCCAAAGATGTGAATCTAGAAATTCCCCCAAGCAAAATTCATATCCCAGAGCCTAGCAATTATTTCCAATAATACAGCTCACATTAATACCATTTGTCTTTTAGTAGCTGAGTTAACTTTCTGCTGTTGAGGCCAGGATTAATGAGAGAATACCCTTCAGATAGAAAAGAGGGGCTGCAAAGATCTCAACCATTACACATAAAAAGGAAGCAGTCAGGGGTACCTGGGTGGCTCAGTAGGTTAAGCATCTGCATCGGCTCAGGTCATGATCTCGGGATCCCGGGACAGAACCCCAGATTGGGCACCTGCTTGGCGGGGAATCTGCTTCTCCCTCTCCCTTGGCCCTTCCTCCCACTACCGACCCTCCCACCCCCACCCATGTTCTCTCTCTCTCAAAGAAATAAATAAAATCTTAGAAGAAGAAGAAGAAGAAGAAGAAGAAGAAGAAGAAGAAGAAGAAGGAGGAGGAGGAGGAGGNAAAATCTTAGAAGAAGAAGAAGAAGAAGAAGAAGAAGAAGAAGAAGAAGGAGGAGGAGGAGGAGGAGGAGGAGCAGGAGGAGGGGGAGGAGGAAGTAGTCAGTGGTGTGCTGGAATCAGCTTGTTACCAGCTTGGAAGAGCTGATTGTGCATCTCTTCTCAACTTTGAGTTCAAAGACATCATACTGGTAGACTGAAATCAGCCACAGTGAAGGTAATTATACCACAGACCCCTACAAATGATACAAATCAGGAGTTTCCCTTTTAAGAGCCAGTTGTTACACATTTACCAGCACACCACTGGGAGCAGCTCTTGTTTTTAAGGTACCATTTAATAGGCACTTGTTGTGTACCACGTACTGTGCTAAGTGCCTTACTCTTGTTACTTCACTCGACTCAGCAACCCTCAGACAGGACACCGAACTTATCAGAGCTCCGGTCACTCATCTTGCTGCCTCATTCCTCCAGGCCTAAACTGCCCTCAGTCCTTCTGCATCCTTTCCCTTCTCACTTCACCCCACCTTCACTACCATCTCCCTAACATCTGGCTCAGTAATCCTCATGAAATCTTTGCTGGATCACTCAGGAATTAAATTCAGCAAACCACCTACCATGAACCAAGCAAATGGAATTGTCACTCCTGTGTTCCTCCTGTGCCATGTACAGACTTCTCTCATGGAAGTTTATATTTTGGAAGATCATCACTATTATTATGTGAATATATGAAAATGTTCATATTCCTTTTTTTTTTTTTTTTACTTACAAAACAATGGATAGAGTCATTCTGGAGTTAGTCTGCTCTTCTTGGGAGAATGAGATATAAATCAAAACTTTATTCCAGAAATATGAGAAATCAGCACACTCCAACCCCTTTTTCCTTAATTTTCTTTTCCTTTTTAAGGAACTGGATGGAAGTAGAATCAGTAAAAGAGACATGAAGCAATTCTAAGCATCTCATTAAAACACAAGTTTAGCAAAGTAGCCATTCCCAACTCTGTAATCCTTTATCTATATATACACAGCCCAGCCACCAGGGAAGGATTAATGAAAAGGATTAATGAAAAGGATTAATGTTCTACCCATTAAGTGGGTAGAACAGGTTATACCCCATTCAGTGGGTACAACAGGTTATACCCTCAGTAGAAGCCCAGTTTGTTAAGTGACTTCTTTAAAACAAAACAAAACAAAAACACTAATATCTAAACATCAGATATATACATTTTGCTATCAGCAAAGAACGAAAGTTTAAGAATAAGCTTTTATTCACAATAAATTAGTTACTGTGGAACAATTTCTCCTTTTCAACACGAGGAATATAATGGCTAATATGTTTCTAGAGAGTTCTTCCTTGCTTCTGGAAGCCTGTTCTCTGGACTGCTCTCAGAAAGGATGCTATATTAACATGCTTGGCTACACAAGAAGCAAATGTGGCCATTAACTCAGAGTCAAATTACTAAAACATAACTTCTTCCAATGCCTGGATTAAAATAGTCATCAGAATGTTGGTTTGGTATTCCACCATTAGGCAGGATACCACAGGCCATATGAGTGAAGCAGAAGGTTATAGCCTATTGGCAATATCCAAAGTCTACAGTCACTTTCCCAAATAACCACTTATAACCAAGAATGTCCTCAGGTGAAAATTCCATTTGGGTTTTGAAACCTCAAGTTACCTTATCCATGACTTGCAGTGCATTTTAGGGGGACATAAAAATGATTCATATTGAGGATCAAAATTGGTTTCTCTTAATTATCCCAAACACATTATATACTCTTATAAATAGCTGTAAAGGTAAATTAAAATTACAAAATCTGATTATAACGATTTTGTATCTGTAGAAAGCCTCAAGAAATGTCCTAATTGAGGAATTCATATGTAATTGTGCTGCAATTTAGAGTGAAAAACAGTTGACAACCATAATAGAGAATTTTGACTGTCTCTAAGCGCAAGCCCTTTTTTTTTTAAAGATTCTATTTATTTATTCATAAGAGACAGAGAGAGAGGTAGAGGGAGAAGCAGGCTCCCCAGTGAGCAGGGAGCTCAATGCGGGACTCGATCCCAGGACCCCAGGATCATGACCTGAGCCGAAAGCAGACGCTTAACAACTGAGCCACCCAGGTGCCCCTCTAAGCGCAAGCCCTTAAGAGACAACTGAGCCTTATGCTACTAACTGGTTTAGAAAAATAAAATGTATTTCTCAACCACTAACATTGAAATCACACATGTTTCTAAGGTCCAAATTATCTTAGGCCTTCAAGGTAAGAAAGCACTTGAGCAAAAGACAAGTTGATACTGCACCTGGGCTCATATTTCCTGAAAGACAGTGTAGAAGTTTCTTTGTACAGCTGAAAACTAAACCTCTTTGGGAAGAGAGGTTTCTCTTCCATTTCTGCCCATTACCAGCTTATCAGAGTCCCTCAAGAATGGGATCACCCAGCATCTCCTTCTTGACTTGATTAAACTAGGATTAAGTGCCTGAGAGAAGGAGAGTAGCCTAACAGCCTCTGACCTTAAGTAACTCTAAGAGCTATTTGTGGTAGCTGGAGAAGGCCAGATTTTTCTGGCCACTTTTGTATTTTTTGACTTCCAGCTTACAAGAGGTACAATTAAGTCATACTCATCTTCATTAGGACAAAAAGAAGAATTATTTCGTACTTGAGGAAAACTCAATTATCAAGTTAAGGTATACTTTTTTTTTAAGATTTATTTATTTATTTGAGAGAGAGAGAGTGAGAGAAAGCATGAGAGGGGAAAAAGTCAGAGGGACAAGCAGACTCCCCATGGAGCTGCTAGCCTGATGTGGGACTCGATCCAGCGACTCCGGGATCATGACCTGAGCTGAAGGCAGTCGCTTAACCAACTAAGCCACCCAGGTGCCCCGGTATACTCTTAAATTGTACATAATTTTACAGCAATTCTTTTTTTTTTTTTCCTTTTTGGAGAGGGTGAGAGAGAAAGAGAGAGAAACTTAAGCAGGCTCCACACCTAGCATAGAGCCTGATGCAGGGCTTGATTCCACAACCCTAAGATCATGACCTGAGCCAAAAACCAAGAGTCAGACATTAACCAATGACTGAGCTACCCAGTCACCCCTTTACAGCACTTTTTCTTTTTTAAAATCTGCATCAAGACTTTTTTTTTGCAATGATTTAATACATACCAACTGAAAATGTTCCAGATACGAGGAAAAGGCACAGTCCCCCATCTATACAGTGTCTATAAAACATTAAGAATAAGCACCTCTTGAATTATCCCAATTATTTTGTGACTATTCTCCAAGAAAAACATTGAGACCTTGGGAATAAGAATTGTGATATTTATTTACAATGAGCTTGGTAAGTGCTAAGTAAATTGCATCTCATGATAAGCTCATAGACTAACCCAAAGAACAACCTTGTGTAAAGGAGCTGATGGGAGATATTTTTATTGCCTTGAAGAAACACTCACAATGCAACCTTGGATGTATTAACCAGATTGTTCTAAGTTCCATGAAGGCAGCAGTGGTCTATCACAATTGTTTACACCATTGTGCCCCATCTCCCAAAATGGGGTGTGGCACAGAGTCAGCATTCAGAATATATTTGTGTAATGGATGCATGATTTAATTTTACTTTTGCTCTGTTAACTCTACTTAAAGTCTCATTTTTATTGAGACATGCAAACATTTGTAATTAGATCCCCCTGAAGTTTTTAAAGTGACATATATATTTAATCAGATAAATATTTAAAAAGCATTGAAGAAATCTTCCGGTTAAATAAAAAAGACATAATATGACCCCCAACAGAGCCCCTTACATTCAGCAAGACAGGTTTTTTTTTTTGAAGAACGGCATATGTGTGCATGTGCTTGTGTGTGTGTGTGTGTGTGTGTGTGTGTGTGTGTGTTTGTGTCATTATGAAGCCACTAAGTTGGATTGAGGTTGTCTTTGAATTCTGTTTCTTCAAAATATTTGCACATAAATTCTTTTAACACTCCATAAAACCTTGCCCTCTCTTAACAGAACTGCTTGTTTCTTATAGAATTCCCCATTTCTTTGAAAAACAGCAACAAAAAACCCCCCACTCCTTACTATCTGCCACCCAGGCACCAACATCTCCTCCACTGAAGAAATTATCAGGGAATATGGTAGCCAGTTTCCATCTGCCCTCAGATTTTATTTTTCAGACTGCAGACAACTAAATACTTAATTAAAGCAAGCAGGAGCTTTTGTTCCATAGCTGTGTGTGACCATACTTACAATTGCCATGGAAATTTTCCTCATTAAGCCCATCTCCAAATAGTTGTCTCCACGTACAGGGTGCTCTCTTAGAAAAGGGGAGTATCTTCTTACAATTTGAGTCATTTGGAGTACATTGTATTCTGAGCAGGACCCCAATTACCCAGCATCTGATTAATGTCTGTCCAAACTCTTGCCCAGTAACAAGACCCTCTGTAACTCAGCTAACCACCTAACAACCCACATCATTAGGGCCCATTATCTTTTATAATGTTGATTTTTGGTATCCAAGGACTGTGGTTCAGACAGACTATTTAAAGGCATTAAAATAACAACAGCCTTGCCAGCTGTGGGCATGGCCACCAAAACTACCATCAGGTCACAAGGCCAGATACAACAGATGCCAGAACAAGACTAAGGCAGAGGGAGCACACATTTAAGAAAACAGACCCACTTGTTTTCCCAAAGGACACCATATTCCATGGGTATGGAGAATCAATAGCTGGCAATACAGATGAAGGAACCCCAACTTCTTTGCCTAGCTCCAGTCAATACCTTAAATTTATCTCCTTTCTTATCAAATTTCACCTTGGAGAAGGCTTAAAGCTTCAAAATCTTAGATAAATTTTATTTCCTTTTTTCTAGCCGTAACAGTCAACTCCACAAATATCACATATACAGTTTCTTACAGCAATTGCCACTTGATGCTCTTCTTTCAAGTTATCGCATGACTATATGCTTGCTATGGAATAGGTATCATTGTTGAGCCCTCTCTACTTTTCAGGCACTGTGAAGGATTTTGCCTGTATTATTTAATCTTATAACAATAATTTCTGTTTCACAAATGTGGAATGATGTCAAGGAATGCTAAATAACTTTCTCAAAGTCACACAGCCTGAAAATGACAGAGCCAGGGTTTGAACCCAGGTCTCTCTGACACTAGGATTCAGATTGGTTTTTTGTTTTTTTTTTTATGTTCAGTTAGTCAACATATAGTACGTCATTAGTTTTTGATGTAGTGTTCAGCAATTCATTAGTTGCATACAACACCCAGTGCTCATGGTCATGCGTGCCCTCCTTAATACCCATCATCCGGTTACCTCCTCCCACCCCTCTCCCTTCTGTAATCCTCAGTTTGTTTTCCAGAGTCCAGAGTCTCTCATGGTTTTTCCCCCTCTGATTTCCTCCCATTCAGTTTTCCGTCCCTTCCCCTGTAGTCCTCTGCACTATTCCTTATGTTCCATATATGAGTGAAACCATGTGAAAATTGTCTCTCTCTGCTTGAGTTATTTTGCTCAGCATAATCCCCTCCAGTCCCATCCATATCGATGCAAATGGAGCTTATTCATGGCTGAGTAATATTCCATTGTATATATGAACCACATCTTCTTTATAGGATTCAGTTTCTTAACCATGACACTACACTGCCTCAAAAACTTTGGGGTCTTAGAACTTATACTAGACAATCTCAACCAGCAGTTCCCAAATATCCAAGGATGAAGACACTTTTCCAATGACAAAACAACATTCCATAAGGTTAATATGTAATGAAGAGTTTAGAGTAGAGTCTGACACATACTAAACACCCAAGAAATGTTAGGTGTGTTACTACTGTTAGTATTATTATGAAGGACTCAGGATAGTAACTACTTTCTGGATACATTGATGATGATGATGATGATGTTAATGAATAAATTTCATATCAATTATAACAGCATTTACATTCACTTGAAAAAGTACTCATATAAAATATATGATTTATAAGTATAAATAATTCCTACAAAAATGTAAAAAATACACAGCACATATGTATACACAGAACACACACACATAGGCAAACATGCCACATTCAGAACACTTCTTCAGATCCCAACTTTTCTCTGAGTGGCATTCCAGAATCCTCTAGCAATCCTCTCCCTCCCATTAGTGAACAGCGTATTCATAGTATCCTATACCTCTAAAGACACCCCAAGTAAATTTTCACATCCCGCATTATCTTTACTTAATTTCACCACTTTTAACAGATGTTAAATTCTTGCTTAGGCTGGGTTTAAGTAGATGCAACTCAGCTAGGTAAGTCAGCCTATATCTGAACTAGAATAATTTCTCCCATATACCAATAATAATCCAGTTAAATATGATCAGAAGAACTAGATGAAGACAAGCAAAATGAAGGGCAGCTTCAAGGAGGGAAGTATAGTGTTTAGAATACAAGCAATAGGAGACAGGACAATTCTCATCAGTTGCTGTACTCCCCATCACAAAAAACCCCAAGATGTTTGCTGCAGGCGTCTCTATGACAATAAAATGTCTATTTCATAGGGATTCAAGACTAGAGATTATTTTTAATAACTTTGTACCTGATTAGAAAAGACATGTTACTTTTGAAAATAGGCAAAATACAGAATAGTTTAGGAAAAAACGTAATCACTATGCTGATACCTACACATTTTTCTGTACTTCCACCCATCCTTTTATCTATATATTTATTTATTTTTAAAACTATAGATATATTTGTATTTCTGTAATTTTTTATAAAATAAAACTGGGATCATATGATATATTAAGCTTATATTCTGCTTCTTTCATTTAGCTTTATGTCCTGAGGTATTTTCCATTAAATATTCTTCAAAAATATTATATGCAATGGCATTAGAATGTTCCATCTCACGACCTAAAAGATCTTAAAGATCACAATTACCTTTTATTAATCTTTAGAAATCTGATTTAGGGCTGGAAGAACGTAAATTTTCTCAAAGAAAAAAGCTTTAAAAAATGATTTTTATGGTGTTCAGTTACTTGGTAAACAGCAAACAAAAGGATACATCCTGACCAGGACACCATGAGATTAGGGACATTTCTGTCTTATCCACATCCTGATATATCTTCAGGGCCTAGAAGACTACCTGGCACAATAAATATTTATTTAAAGGAAGGAAAAATGCTGGGGGTAGCCATTAGAGTCTGGAGGTTATACTTAGAGAGTCATACACTTGAGGTTGCTAAAAAACTCAATTCCTCAATCACTGTGAGCCTCTGCTAGATTAAGTGAAGCTCAAGAAGTAAAGAGCTTGCACACATAATTATGTTTTACTGTTTCATAGATGGCATTTTTACTAAGTGTAAACTGCTTCCATTTTGCAGCATGCAAACTAGCTGGCAACACAGCAAAGTCAATTGTGGTAATTTGATTCCAAAATGCATTAAGAGTTTATCAGATCCAGACAATGTGGGAATAAACTGACGCATCTTCAAGCAGATTTTCCAATCAATCTCTTCTGGGATGTCAGCTTGGGCAGGATAGAATTTCCATGATTCAGCCTATCAAATCATAAAGATGTCAGAGGGACTGCCGCAAATGGATCATTAACTGTTGCTAGGAATACTAAGTTCGTTTTTTCTGACTGAAAAGATGGCAATTCCAAAATTCATAGAGAGATTCTGAACAAATATCTAAAAGTAAGATTGATTGTTGCCCACAATTTAAACAAAGTTAATTCTAGCAAGTTCTGCTTCACTCAACAGGTCAGGAATTCAGGACACCTGCTCATTTTACCTATACTTGTCTCAAATTGTAGTTTTAAAGCACTGATTTACTGTATTTTATCATTTTGCAGATGTCATGTCAAATACAGTGCATTTTAAAATGTTACAAATCCCCAACTTTCAGAGCAGCTAACAAGAAGGCGCAACATCCGAGGAAAGGGGAAATATGTACTGTTCTTCACCCTTAAAAACTTTCTTGTCCTTAGACTGTGTGGCCAGGAACTGACACCTATTCAGAAATTGACTCGGTGTCAAAGGACATTAGAAATAGGTGAATGGTAGATTCTAAGCTCTAAAGCAGGAAAGAAAGTGTGGGGTGTAAGAATGTATACAAGCCCAGCTTAGTGGTACAGGGCAGGAGCTGCTCTATAGTTAAGGGAGACATCTATTAGATAAATCAAAGAACTGCAATGTTGAAAAGAACATCAGGGCCTTTCTGCAAAAACAGCTTCCACTTTCTGCAAAAACAGCTTCCACTGAAGTTGCCAGGGGAAACAGGTCTAGAATAGACAGGCTAGGAAATTATAGGATGGCCACAGCTGCCTTAGGAACTCAGGATTAGAAAATGAGGTGCTTGGTGATGGAGCTGGGCCCCAGACTCCATTCTCACCCTCCATTCAGTTTCCGCAGAGCAGCCATGGGGTGACTTCATCACTCACCACCCACCCCCCCCCGCTTAAACCCTTCAAAGGCTTCCCAGTGCCCAATGGGTGCCTAATGTGCAAGCAGCTTAAGGCAACATCTGAGGCCTTTTGCTGACCTGCTGAGTCTCCTCTCAAACCACCACCATCACCATCCTCCACCCCCCTACTCCTCTCACCGCACCCCCCCCACCCTAATCTTCTGTCTCATTAGAGAAGAGAACTCTTACTTATTTCAGTTCCTGGAAAACATCATTCATGTTCTTCCCTGTCTCAAATCTTAACCTCTGTGCTGCCTCCCTCCTATACACTTCTCCCCTTCTCTACCTGGTCTCTGTTCAGATTTCCAATATGCTTTGTCAGACATCCCAGACTAGGCTGTGGAGGGCTATCCAGCACACTTCCTCTTGATTTCATCCCTCATTCCAGAAGTTTCCTTTGAGGTGCCTTTTAGACTGTCCCATGAAGACATAGACAACTTCTGTCAATTCACTACTCTATCTCCAATTCCTAGCAGAGTGTGCAGTATATAATCAGTGTTCAGGAAATATTCATTTAAAAAGTCGACAAATAAACTATGTTGTTCCTTTCAAAGGAACTCAAAAGGAAGGCTATGGAGTCTTGCCAGGTAAGGGTAGCCCCAAAATCCTCTCATAGGCAGAAACAAGATGAGTCTGTCTGGCGGCCCAGGCCAACCTAGGTGGCTGACTCTTAACCATAATGGATGGTGTCAGTAAGCCCAAGGATCATCCTCCTTATTTTCAACCTATATGCAAGCACCAGTTTCAGGCCTCAGAGAATTCTCAAGTGAGCTGACCATGAAAAATACAACTGAAATTTCCATAAAGTCATGCACTCAGCTCCTTCAGACAGAGGAGCACTGTTCTGTAGAGTTGAGGGGGAGCACATTTCCCGTCTTTACTTCATTCTTGACAACATACTGCAGCATAAAAACATACTTTGGACACAAGTCCCAAGCACAAACTTTAAGAGTAGTTTTAGGATCAACAGACATTTTCCCAATATCATCAGTTGGACATATGTAAACATGTATTGTAGCTCATTAAATTGCAAGTTCCTGATCTTATTTCTTCCTCCTAATTAACTGACAATAGTTTTCTTTTGTGCAAGAATGAACTACCTGGAGGCTGATAAATCAGACATCTAAGAAGAGAACTTAGCAAGGGATTCTAATCAGTTGCCATGGAGATATGCATTTGTGGTGTGTCCTTTACTAAAAGTTATTATCTATGGGAAAGATAATTTGTTAAACCTATCTAACTGAAAAGAAGGGAACATGCCAAAAATGAAAAATTTTAATATTTATGACTCAAAATCTGTTTTGAAGCCTGAAGAATGCATATATAATAGGGTTAAACTGTTTTTTACATAATTTAATTATTGCCTGATGGCATATTCTTAAGAGAATTCATGTAGGTGTGCTTTGTACTAAACATTACATTTTATCCTCTGAAATGAATAATGCATCCACATTGTAGGTGTGGGCTTTTACTTTGTGCTTAAGTTACACTATCAGGCATTCCTTAGGAAATTCCACAACTGAAGACACAAAATTAAATTAAGCTAAGTAAAGTCCAGAAATCTCCATTAAATAAAGAAATCTTGGATAAACCTGCATCTTTTCAGCGACTGCTGTTTTGTTTATGTCTCATCTTTCAGATTTGCATGTTACATACACTATAACATTAACATGAAAATTACTTGACCAACTTAAGTCATTCTTGATATTCAATTAACATTTAATAGAAGATACCCTGAACCCATATTTTGAGCATCTATAATACAATAAGAACTTTACATACTAATGCTTTAATCTTCACAGAAACCCTTCAAATTAGATGTTCCTAGTTCTACTTTATAGAAGTTAAAACCAAGAAGCCAAAGTCTTATTAACCCATCTATTCTCGAGGGGTGATAATGTCACCAAAGGGGTAAAAATCTGTTCTTAGGTGGTTAGGAAAGCTTAGAGATTACAATGGTTGGTGGCCCTCCAAAGCCCAACCCTACCCCATAAAATCTTATTCACTACTCTTTGATTTCTGTCATTAGGGAGAATTTAAATTTAATTTTTCTTGTTACATGGGCCTATAAAGAAAAGAAAAAGATAGAAAAATACTGGCATAACCTCTAGTGAGTGATGAAGCCATTCATTTATTAAGTGATATTTAGGAAATATCTATGGGCTAGGCACTGTGCAAGGGCTAGGATAACAGTGGTGAACAAAGCAGACACAGACTCAAGGTTACCAAAGCTTATAGCCCCATAAGGGATATGAATGCAAACCAAGTAAACCACACAAGTAAAGATACTATTCAAAACCATGAAGAGTACTCTGATAGAGAAAGGGTTCTGGGAACATGATTGAAAGACCAGAAACTGAGTCTTTACAGAAGTGACTTTAGGAAAAAAAAAAAAAAGAAAGAAGAAGTGACTTTAGGTTGAGACCTAAAAGGCAAGAAAACTCAAGTGAGCCAAAGAACATCGAGATGGAGTGCTGGGCTAATAGAACCAGCCAGAGCAACCCATAATGCCTAGAAAACAAGGGAGGTAAGAGAGTCTGTTTTCCTTGATTTGAGAGACACTTCAAGCTTAAGGGTCAAAGAGTGTGGACTCCACAGCTTTACTTCTGGTAATCTTGGGCAATTTATTTCATCTTATTGTGCCTCCTTTTGGTGACTGAAAAATAAGGATAACATTGCCCACACATGATGATTATGAGGACTGAAATGTACACTAGGGAAAGTGCCTGGCATATGGTAAGAGCATAAGAAACTGGTTGTCTACTATGATTATTTATTATTACTATTATAAATAGAATAATATAACAAACAAAAGCAGACTCCTCTGGATAGCACAAAGAACAAAACTGGGTCTGGCATCAATTTGCAGATACTAGTAATTGCTTACCTATTTACCCCCTACAATACCTTAAATTGTGATTATAAAACTTTCTGCAGGTATGACTAGCTGCAGACACACACAAGAACTTTCTAATCACAGTCCTTTTCATAATTTGGCACTATCCCCATGTTTTGCTATATCATGCAATTCTACATTTCCCAATATGTTTTCCAACATAGTAATCCAATGAAATGCTCAATGAAAAACAGGTTTATGGGCAAATGGTTTTGGAAACACTCTCTACAATGTAGGTCACCTGCGGTTTGGGTTGTAAGCCAAAAATTGGTTCACTCAGTGGAAATGTATTGAAAAGTTATATGGGGCAGCTCCAGAATCACTGGGATGCCTCACAGCTAAGATCTCAACCCAAAGCACCACCATATATTTAGCATGGCTGTCCCAACCACGACTATGCACTGACCACTACGTTGCCATTGGCTCCCTGATAATTATCCCTAGAGCCTACATGCTTCAGACTTTACCACTGCCACAGAAAGTATCTGTCCCTAACTTTTGTTCCAATTCCAGAATTAATGCATCTGACTGGCTGAGTCACTTGCTTGTACATGTATATATAAATTAAGTATACATAATATTCAAATATTATGTTGGCTAAGCAACCTGTTGGAAGTCACACACATAAACAACTATCTGTTAGAGATACTCAGTGAGGTAAGGAACTTCAAAGTCCATTAATTTATTTTAGCAATTTGGCAGCTGTTACTAAGATTCTCTTTTTCTCTGCTTCTTGTCAGGCTAACATTAGGTACTGACTAAGCATTAGCAAGTGACAGTAACAAAGAAGCCACCCACTTCTGCAAAACTGAAAAGTGAGTTCAAACAATGTTATTCTACTGCCTTTGGTTACAAAAATCAAGGGATATTATTTCAGAGTCTACAAAAGTTACCAGCTCATCAAAAAAACAATGGTGACTCTTGTATATTGAGAACGTACTATGTAGCATTCCCTGTAGAATATNCTGAAAAGTGAGTTCAAACAATGTTATTCTACTGCCTTTGGTTACAAAAATCAAGGGATATTATTTCAGAGTCTACAAAAGTTACCAGCTCATCAAAAAAACAATGGTGACTCTTGTATATTGAGAACGTACTATGTAGCATTCCCTGTAGAATATTAAGGCCTTACATGGAGTTCGGCTCAGCTGCTTCACATTCTGTTAAAGAAGAAAAAACCAGGGCGCCTGGGTGGCTCAGTGGGTTAAAGCCTCTGCTTTCGGCTCAGGTCATGATCTCAGCCTCCTGGGATCGAGGCCCGCATCGGGCTCTCTGCTCAGCAGGGAGCCTGCTTCCTCCTCTCCCTGTCTCTCTGCCTGCCTCTCTGCCTACCTGTAATCTCTCTCTTTGTGTCAAATAAATAAATAAGATCTTTAAAAAAAGAAAAAACCAAGAGCCATCCATCAGGTTATGAACTTGCCCAAAGCCACACTCCATTCCAAGGCTTGNGATCTTTAAAAAAAAGAAGAAGAAGAAGAAACCAAGAGCCATCCATCAGGTTATGAACTTGCCCAAAGCCACACTCCATTCCAAGGCTTGCTACCTACCCTTGTGGCAATATCCTGTCATTTCTGCACAAAATCTAAGAAGCTTTTCAAAATTCCTGAACGAATCTGCTAACAGAGTTCAGTGAGAAGCTCTGGAATCTTCTGATTTAAAAAAATTTGAGGACACAAAAAGTTATGATGATGAATCACAGAGGAAGCTTAGATAATTCACCCACTGGTACAAGGAGAGGTACCATATTACTTTGTCATTTACTGTCAACAGCATACTGAAATGTTTTAGTAATCAAAGACAATGTTACTAACAACCCATGGTGGGACTGGAGAGGCTAAAAATTACTGAGGTGCCAAACCCAAATAAAACCTCTCTGCTGAGAATTGCAGATAATACAAAAAGTATCCTGGTTTATTGGAAGGATATCAGGTTATGGTCACAGATTATATCCCCTGTTTCATATTTGTGAGAAATGTGCACAATGTATAGTTTAAACCAGGGACCTGAGTTTTCTTCGCTACAGCCAAGAGTTTTCTGTACAAATAATTTCTCTCCTTTTCCCTGACTTTTTGCAGATGATACCACTCTGCATGAAACACCATGGACACAAACATACCACTGCCACCACCAGCTTCCTCCATCATTCATTGGCCAACTGCAATTACTCCCTCAGTTTTCAACTGCAGCATCACTTGCTTTGGAAGGCATTGCCTGACCATTTAAAATAAGTTTAGGTGTGCTCACATAACTCTCCCCATATACTCTGTCCTTCCCATTTCTAAACCAACACCACACTTTCAACTATTTATTCAGTTTTTGGCTCCCCCTAGAATGGGAGGTCAAAGTTTAGGTACCATGTAGATCTTCTTCAGCAATAAATTCTCTATACCTCACCTATAGTTAATGATCAACAAATACTTAATAGATGGATGAATGGATGGATGGATGGATGGATGGATGAAAGGATGAATAGCAGCTAAAGAAGAACGCAAAATACATCACAGTCATATTGTTTCTGTGGTTCAAATAGCCAAACAAAGCCCCCTGGTCTGACATGTCAAATGGGAAAAAAGGACACCTAAAGACAGACTCCTTCAAAAGACTAAGAAAGATTCCTCCCTAACTGAGCTGCTGGCAATGCCTAAACCTTTCTTCCATCTTGGGAACAACCAGTTCCTAGAACAAGTTGGCTTCTGATTGAGGCCATCATACTTCTCCTGTCCCTCATATTTTCCCAATGAGCAGCCATCTCCCAGTTGGCTGTGTTTTGCCATACTAGGAATGAAGACACACAGTGCACCACCACAGACCAAGCTCAGAGAGAGGAATTTAACTGGTTCCCTCCCAAACACAAGGCAGCTGTCCATGTCTGTTGACAAACGGGGCTCTGTGGAATCTGGACTGTCCTCACCTCTTTGCATTTTATTTTTCAAAGGAATCTTTGTGACTAAAATGAACATTTTGGAAACCAGAAATAGACCATCCAAGTAGGTCAGTATGAATGATCCCATTTGAGGAGATTCCTTTGCTGGGAGGGCAAGACTTGTCAGCGTTGTGGTGGGACCCCTGTTAACCACTGTCCCCATTTCACACCACACTGACTAAATTATGGTTCTTGGACGGGAAAACATTTTCTCCAAAACCAAGATGGCACACAAATATGCTAGGAAATGGTATCCATGTTTGTCAAATAGACGAGGGACAAATTAAGAGAGGGACAACAAACCCAAAGGCCATCAAAGAAAAATAGTTGAAAAATGACAACCAGTAGTTGATTTGACACGATAACCATATTTCTGCTGACATTTTAACCCTGCAATTCATGTAAATCTCTCTTTTTTTTCGATCCACTGTTTCTTGGCACCTGCACCTTAGCTACTAAAGCTCTCTTTGGGATCTCCCTGTAGTAACTAATCATGTCCCAGCCCCAGTAGTTGACTTTCTCCAAGAGTCTTGGTGTGACAATTGTTAAATTATTTATGTTAAAATTAATTTGCAGTGTTTCCTTTCCTCCAAGCACCTTCTTAAAAAAATTCTATAAAGTGTCATTTCTAAAGGTTAAAAGCTTCCAAATATACATGTTAATTCACCCATATATTTCAGTATTATATTTTTTAAATAACCTTATGCCGATTGTATTTAAAAAGATATCCATAGCAACTTATAATATGAAGAATGGAAAGTGATACATAGATTTAAAGGTTTTGTATGTGCACTACATGTCAATTATATTTACTAGGTCATATATACATATACATACAAAGGGTTGCATATAATCGTATTTTTAGATTCAGATCAGCAAATATGCAAAGGTTTAGCATAGCCAACACTGGCCAGAGTGTGGTAAAAAAAGCCCTCTCAAATCCTATTGGTGAGTGTCTAAACAGGCACAACTCATTTATAAGGTAATGTGGCAAAATTTTAATTGACTTACCCACCAATCCCACTGCTAGGAATTTGCCCAGTGGATTTATTTACACAAGGACCTTAGTGTTTATGTAAAAGGACGTCTGAGGTAGCACTATTTACGACCAAAAAAATCTTTTAAAAAACACCCAAATGTCCAAATCCAGAATAAAGAGGAAATAAGAAAGGTAAAAAAAAGATCAGAAATCTTAGAGCTAAGGCTTGGCTTGGGTAGGCATGAGGGGTTTTTCATGGTAATGGCAATAGGGATAGTGGGGCAAGAGAAACACAGATCAGGCAGTAGGTATGAAGTGATATCTCACTGTTTATTACTATAAGGGAAGTATTGCTGCAATCTTATGCTTCTTATCATATTTGAAAAATTTAACAGCAGAACTTTTGAGCTACTTTGAAATTATTATTGCAGTTGCTAGATAGAAATTATTATTGCAGTTGCTTTGCATGCAGTTGCATGCAAAGACTGGACCACATAGGTCCAGACCCTTTAAAAAGAAAAAGAAAAAAGAAAAAAAAACAGGCACGTGGGCGCGCGCGCGCGCACACACACACACACACACACACACACACAGGTTTTAATATGCAGGCATACCCAAGATTACAAACTCTTAATCCACAGACACATGATTTCTTCATACAAACTATGTGGAAAAACCTCTTACATCATTCTCTATGGGAGGCCCAGTGATACTAATAAAAATAAGAAGAATTTGTGCACTCACTATGAGCCAGGCACAAACTAAGAACTTTACATGGCCACCAACACAATGGCCGGCATGCCACCCAGAGAATTAACTCAACATGTATTTCTTATCATCACCTCTTTTCGTGGCCTCTGCTGGGGAGGGAAATGCAACCTTTCCTTTCACTCTTCCCAGTCTGCCCCTTGTGTATCCCATTAATCTCTCCTCAGACAATCTCTCTCTCGTGATCACCAGATCTTTCTATTCTTCCACCTTCTCATCAGCCTTCCACCCTCTACCTAGGTTCTTTAGTAAAATGTCTCTCTTCAGATTCAGCCCCTCTTTCTCCACACCCCCTCTTTTTTCCCCATTTATTAGCTAGCTGTTCCCGGAGGAAGCCTGAAATTATTAGCATGCTAATGAAGAGGAAAAAGCATGGTCTAACATCCAGAAGCTGGCCTGGCACTTGTAGCTGGGTCAGATTAATCTCCTGTTGGACATAAATAACCTTACAGAACACCAACGTCAGACATGCTTTCTCTGAGACCACCATAAAGAGAGACAAGGAGTGCCTGGGTGGTGTCACTGAGTGGCCTTCGGCTCAGGTCATGATCCCAGCGTCCTGCGATCAAGTCCCACATCAAACTTCCTGCTCCTCAAGGAGCCTGCTTCTCCCTCTCCCACTCCCTCAGCTTATGTTCCCTCTCGCACTATCTCTCGCTCTGTCAAATAAATAAATAAAATCTTAAAAAAAAATAAAGAGAGAAGGAGACAAACCATAAGAGACTCTTAATCTCACAAAACAAACTGAAGGTTGCTGGGGGTTGGGTAGGGATAGGGTAGCTGGGTTATGGACATTGGCGAGGTATGTGCTATGGTGAGTGCTGTGAAATATGTAAGCCTGATAATTCACAGATCTGTACCCCTGGGGCAAACAATACATTATATGTTAATAAAAAGAGAGAGAGAGAGAGAAAGACACACACACACACAAAACAAGACCATGTTATAATTTTGCCTAAGCACAGATAATAATAAGGTCACTATGCTACCAACAAAATACCAAACACCTTCTCTTGGCTAAAATGAGTGACTGCTGCTTATTTACCAATGACAATTTTATCTTTGTTCTAGTCTGCCCCCCCCAGAAATAAAATTTATTGAGCTACTCAATCACCGAATTGCACCCACTTTCTCATGGCATCCAATCTAGAGCAAAACCCCCTTCCAAAACACCCATCCCAAGTCCAAATCCTATGATAAGTTTTTCTCTCTAACACCCTCATATTGAAACACACCAAGTTTTCCCCATAGTGCCTATTCTCCCTTGCTGCAGTGAATAACAAATCCAGTTATGTTCAACAAGTGTATTCCTGGTGGTCACTGGTTGGACGGCACTGACGCTAATATCAAAGGAAACCAAGCTCTGTGTTCTGAAAGGAAACAAGATATCATCCTATTGATGCTTCCAGCCCATCAACCACTGGGCAGACAGGCCTTGACCCCTAACTCACTGGGCTCTGGCCAGAACTTCACCTCCTTGGACCCAGTAATCCGCCTCCTCAAGCACCAGCATTTATGAAAAATGGAAACTATGTCTCATACAATTGCATCAACTTTCTGTTTATTGAACAACTGTTGCAACTGAGATGCTTTCTGCCATTTTTCAATGAAAATATATCACTATTTCAGCTACGTTAATAGTTAGTAGTTAAAGCGCCTAGGATCCTAATCAAGAGATATTATTTGTAATTTGCTCCAAGATAAAAATTACCTACCTACAAAAGATTTCATGATCTGTATTTCACTTATGATTGTTCCCATGAGCAATTAAGTCTCACATGCTAAATTAGAACAAATACCTCCAGCCCACATGCAAGAAGACTGTTTCTGTTTTGCTTAGTTTTAACTTAATCTTCTGCAAGATCCCTGGAAGTTTGTTTTGTTTACCATCATTTCCCCAGCACCTAGCACCATGCTTAGAACATAATGGAGGCTCAAAATATTTCTAACATTTTGTAGTTATACAAAAGTAAAAGTTTATGGGAAGTGGTTATTTTTTTAAGACAGAAAAGAGATGTGAAAAGGTGAAGTCTGCAGGGACAAGAAGATCGCCCAAGGCACTGTGAGAATGTGAAAAGGTTCTCCATCCCACTCTCAGTCCACTCTCCCAGCTGGTGGTCAGGGAGAGTTTACAAACAGTTCTACCTGGAGGTCCTAGATTCATAGTTCTCTTCTCCAACCCAACTCCTCACATCCTGTCTGGCAACTCCCATCTTCTTGTGGACTCATCTAAATGCCCTGTCCTCTTATTCTTCACTTCCTCATCTCCAAAAATCTTTCCATTTGTTCTATGGCAACATGCCTATGATTACTCTCCAGACCTTGTCAGCACCAAAAACTGTACCCTTTAAAAATCTTTATGGTAACATCCTGCTCTTTCACCTCACTTCCCACCCTCCACCTTCCTTGCTCAATTACTTCCACCTCATCCTAATCTCTAATCCATAGGATTTACCACTCTGTCATTAGCCCTCCATGGGGCCCTCATTTCCCCACTTACCCTGCTTAGATTCCAAATCACTCATAACCATTCCTTTGCAAACACCCTCACCTCCTTTGCTCCTCCCATCCCATAGCATTCACCCCCATTCTTAATTTTCTATACATATAGGTGTGTTTTGCTACAAGATATGTTTTCATGTACATATAGGTGTGTTTTGCTACGAGATATGTTTTCATAGGTATGTTTTGCTACAAGATGTGATTGGTGAAAAGGGTAATGAATTCAGTATTATGTATAAGTGTGCTGGTTCATGAGCAATTTTTCTGAGATGATGAGGAGTAAGAATACAGGAGTCAATTTACAACCTCCAGCAGAAACAAATAGCTCTTAGTTTGACTGAAGCCTTTCCAGCTCTATTTTTTTTTTCAATTAAAAAACAAACAAACAAACAAACAAAAAACCCTCCTGCATCTGGGCTCCCTACCCAGAGTAACACCCAAATCCTACCTGGTGCTCAGGTTGTAGCAAGTTGTACTCTTTCCTATTCCCTTCTTAACAGCAACCCCACCAAGTCAGCTCTATTTCCACTGCACAAATCAGCACTGGAAAATGTGCCTTTCCACCCTAGTCTTTTATGTATTTTTATTTCCTGAGTCACTAACAATACCACGAGTTAGTGAGGAGGTGGCCCAGTTGGAATGCTCATACAATATTGGTGGGAGTATAAATTGATAAAACCACTCTGGAAAACTATTGGGCAGTATCTACTAAACTACCTTGTAACCAAGCAAGTCTACACACGAGAAATGAGCAAAGATGTCCACTATAAGATATATACAAGGATGCTTATAGCAGTTTGCTTATAATAAACAAAAGCTGAAAACAACCAAAATGTCATCAACAACAAACTGGGTAAACAAGTATATTCATATAATGGAATATTACACAACAATGAAAGAGAACAAACTACTAATAGGTACAACAATATTGAAGAATTGTACAGACATGATGATGAGAGAATGGGCCAAACACAAGAGTACATAAAATTTAAGTCCATTTACATGAGTTCTACTGACTGACAGAATAGGGATTACCTCAAGGGGACATAACTGACAGGGAGAGGCACAAAGGGTCTTCTGGAGGCAGGAAATATATCCTGATTTGAGTGGTGATTATATGAGTGTAAACATTTTCCTTTTTTTTTTAATTGTGCTAAAATACACAGAACATAAAATTTACCCTCTTAACCATTTTAAGTATACGGTTCAGTGGCATTAAGTACATTCACATTACTGGGCCACCATCACCATCACCATCCATTTCCAGAACTTTTTTATCAACCCAAATTGAAATTCCAACTCATTAAACAAAAACTCTCACCCCCAACCCTCAGCCCATGGCCCCCACCATTCTACTTTCTGTCTCTGTGAACTGGACTATCCTAGGTACTTCATAAAAATAGAATCACATAGTAATTTTCTTTTTGTAACTGGTTTATGTCACTTAGCACAGTGTCTTCAAGGTTTGTCCATGTTGTAGTGTATATCAGTTGTTCCTTACTTTTTAAGGCTGAATAATATCCACTATGTATACTCCACATTTGTCTATCCATTCATCTGTCAATGGGCACTTGTGCTGTTTCTATATTTGTCTGTGAATAATATGAATAATGCTGCTACGAACATGGTCTACAAATATCTATTTGAGTTCCTCCTTTCAGTTCTTTTAGTTATATAAAGGGTACAAATATTTTTAAAAATCCATCAAACTATGTTTAAGATGTGTATACCTGATTTGTGCACTATACATTAATAAAAGTGTAAAAGAACTTAAACATCAAAAAAAAGACATCCCCTAAAACAGCCTCCAGCAAGACTTAGATGTCTGTTTGGGCTGTCTATGTTTTCCTGGGGTGGGAAAAAGAGACACCAACTACTGGTATTTTTTAGTCCTTTGACTACAAATGTGCATAGGTATTGAAGAGCCTATATCAATCCTATTTTTCCCATAAGCCCCAATAGTTTTAACATATGATTTTTACAAGGTGCAATTTTCGAGACTGTATATATTTGTTATATTACTTGACAATATGTGTAACATGTTTATGTAGCATATATTTACCAAGTGTCTACCATGTACCAGGGATTGTTTCCATTTATTAAGGAGATAGCAGTGAACAAAACAGACCCAAAAATGTCCCTGCCTTTCAGGAGCTCACATATTATTATACAGATAGATTGTTTTAAATGGGACAATTGATGCGGGGCGCCTGGGTGGCTCAGTGGGTTAAAGCCTCTCAGGTCATGATCTCAGGGTCCTAGGATCAAGCCCAGCATCCTGCTCCCTGCTCAGCAGGGAGCCTGCTTCCTCCTCTTTCTCTCTGCCTGCCTCTCTGCCTACTTGTGATCTCTCTGTGTCAAATAAATAAATAAAATCTTTAAAAAAATAAAAAATAAAAATAAATGGGACAATTGGTGGAGATACTCATGTATTAATACTCATGTATTATCACCAGTTCCCCAACTGCACTATAAATTCCATGAGGGCAAGTTCTGTCCACTGTTCAGCTCCAGGCATAGTATAAAACACACAGAAGTCACTTCAACCATTCTCAAAACTTGGAAGGTACACACTTCGGATTTTATGACTAAAGGAAGGTTTCAGAGAAATGACAGTAGCCTCCCAAGTGACACTGTTAGTATCAAACGTAATAGAATTTGGGTCTCCTTGTCCTCCTCTAGAACTTTTTCAGTATAGGACAAACTGTAAGTACTAAAGGTACTTGAGGATAATATTTAGGTACAAAGTCTGAAGTGGTTTGTCTTTGCCAAAGAATCATCGAAGAAGAAAAACCAAAAACAATAACAACACGCTGAAACATTCAAGGAAGATGAGGCAGTCCTTGCCATTTCTCCAGAATATTCCTAACCTTATTATAATGCTTATTAATAACTTAAGCAGAACACATGATATTGAGACATCTCCAATGATAAACAGAAAATAAGAATAAGTTTCATCATTTTAAATAGTCCTTATCACACTGTTGAACCTTACTTTTGTTAAATAAAATAATTTATCATACCCACCATTTGAAAAGATATGATAAAGGCAATTTGAATAAGGCAAGACATCAGCCATAAGTCACTATAGTAAAGTGGTTTAATATCATCCAAATTATGATAGAGTAATCGGATGTTCCCTTAGGATCCTTGAATTCAAAGTCATTAAGGCAGGAAAAAGAAAAGATTTCATAAATTATATATGCCAGAATTATACATGTCAGAAAATATTGGCTTCTTTTTAAAGCTAAAATAATTAATATTTGTGATTTTTAAGCATCTTGTTGCTAAAACAGGAAAAGAAAGGTGAACTGAAGATTATGTCATAAAATTAAAATAGCCTGGGTATCTCCGTCAGTTGAGTGTACAACTCTTGACTTCAGCTCAGAGCATGATCTCAGGTCCTGGGTTCCTGCTCAGTGAGGAGTCTGCTTGTCTCCCTCTCCCTCTGCCCCTCCCTCTGCTCATTCTGTGTGTGTGTGTCTCTCTCTCAAATAAATAAAAATCTTCTTTAAAAAAATTAAGATAGTACTGATGGCATTCAAATGTTCTTTACTAGTTCTCCCAGCATCTTCAGGACATGTACTACCTTTCACATCAATTACTGTAATAGTTTTTAGGCATATTTTACCCAAGTGATAAGAACAAGATTAAAATTAAGATAACAACATGTGTCACTTGCTGACTAAAGGCAAACCACTGTGACATGAGTTTTGTTTATCTTCTTTTAATCCTCAAGACAATCTTAAGAGGTAGGAACTATTACCAATCCCATTTTATAGATGTAGAAACTGAGGTTTAGACATACTTAAGTTATTTGGAATTCAGATCAAGACAGTCTGATTTCAGGGCTCATGCCCTTAAGCATCATACTATATACATACACTCTGAGTTCAAATTCAAAGCTTTTTAAAGCATGGTGCTCCAGTAACTTGACTGTCTCCTTCTGTATTAAGAAAAAAATTATTTTATTAAGGCTTCAAAGCCCTTCCTGCCCTGACCCCATACCTATCTTTTAAGACCTGTCTCTCACACTTCAGTCATTGAACTGAACAACCTTTCATCAATACATAACAGACTTTGCAAGCCCTTCACCTGTCTACACACTCTTCTCTTAGGAATGCCCACCAATTAATCTGTGCCAGTCAAAAAATTCCATGAGAGTCTATGTGTAAAACTGTACACAATACATTATAAATTAAAGAGGTTGACCTTGAGGTAATAATCCAGGGGTTACACTTAATGACATATTTATCTGCATTTGACATATTTCTCTATCTTTTTTGAACCACAGAGAACCAGGTCAGACCTGACAGGCTGAATTTTGCAGTCAATCACCACCATTAGCTGTTCTCTTCAAGAACAGTATTATTCAAATTGTGAACAGTGACCTCAGTAACAGACACATGGCCTGGTTACTGCATATCAGACCATTTCTCTCAGAGAATACTTAAATAAGAAAGAGAAAATCATTCTAAACAAATTATCTCTTCACTCTAAAAATACCCTTTGGCCACACAAAATAAGCATTATATAATATACACTAGAAAAAACTTTCTTTATAGAATATAAGATCTAGACATATTCCTTAATTGTAAACCAAGAAAACCAAAATAAGAAACAAAAATTCTCTCTAACC
Organism: Ailurus styani; assembly: GCA_002007465.1. Classification (NCBI taxonomy): domain Eukaryota; kingdom Metazoa; phylum Chordata; class Mammalia; order Carnivora; family Ailuridae; genus Ailurus; species Ailurus styani. The sequence goes on from LNAC01000358.1 coordinate 900,234, forward strand.
TAGACACATGAGATTAAAAATACTAGTTTCAGGATTGTTTCCCAAATCAAGTAGGGTCTCTCTCAGATTACTTTCTCCTTACAATCTAGAATTTCCCTCCTTTTATCTTTCAGAAAACATCCTCCCACGCTCCAATGACCTCCATTCCAGAGAAGCCACATGCAATTATCAGCTCTACTGATGTTTGGGACTTTACACTTCTGCAACAAGTCACAATCCCAACGGAGCACAGGCATAAATAAAATGCTCAACCATTGAATATTCTTATCTTCTCTGTCACTGATTAACCATATACATGTAGGTTTATTTCTGGACTCTCTGTTCTGTTTCATTGATCTATGTGCCTATTTTTGTACCAGTACCATACTGTTTTGATTACTACAGCTTTGTAGTATCTCGAAATCTGAGATTGTGATACCTCCAGCTTTGTTCTTCTTTCTCAGGATTGTTTTGTCTCTTTGGGGTCTTTTGTGGTTCCATACAAATTTTCATATTATTTGTTCTAGTTCTGTGAAAAATGGTGCTGGTATTTTAATAGGGATTTCATTCAATCTGTAGATTGCTTTGGGTAGTATAGACATTTTAACAATATTAATTATTCCAATCCATAAGCATGGAATATCTTTCCATTTGTTTGTGTCATCTTCGATTTTTTTGATCAGTGTTTTATAGTTTTTAGGGTACAGGTCTTCCACCTCCTTGGCTAAGTTTATTCTTAGGTATCTTACTCTTTTTGGTGCAATAGTAAGTGGAATTGTTTTCTTCATTCCCCTTTCTGCTATTTTGTTATTGGTGTATAGAAACACTATCGATTTCTGGGTATTAATTTTGTATCCTGCAACTTTACTGAATTCATTAATTACTTCTAGTAGTTTTTTGATGGAATCATCAAGGAAAATAGCCAATGATATTGTAATAGCCTTATATAATAACAGATGGTAGCTGTATTTGTGGTGAGCATAGCACAACATTTAGAGAAGCTGTATAGTTGTACACCTGAAACTAATGTAACAGTGTACGTCAGCTACACTCAAATAAAACATTTTTTTAAAGTACTCAACCAATAAAAATAAAAAAAAAATCTTTAAAAAAAAAAAAGGGCGCCTGGGTGGCTCAGTGGGTTAAAGCCTCTGCTTTCGGCTCAGGTCATGATCTCAGGGTCCTGGGATCGAGGCCCGCATCGGGCTCTCTGCTCAGCAGGAAGCCTGCTTCCCCCGCTCTCTCTCTGCCTGCCTCTCTGCCTCCTTGTGATCTCTCTCCCTCTGTGAAATAAATAAAAAAAAAATCTTTAAAGTACTCAACCAGCAACCCAAAGAGAAAAATGAAGGTGAAATGGCCAAGGCTATCCTTTATCACACATTGCAAGGAGGACCTCTACCCATCAGTAGTGAGCAGTGCCTACAACCAACATTTACAATGGACATAGGAGACAAATATTTGCAAAATGAGAATGGTGAGGAGACATTTAGGAATAAAATTTAGACTACAGAATAAAACTGAAGTTTATTGATGAGATCGCAAAGAAAAGAAAGGAAGAAACACTCTGACAAAGAGAGAAGGTAATCCAAAGACACACCAAAAGAGGGTAATGTCTCATGGTTGTGAACATTGCTTCTCAGAATCACAGTGTTTATAAGGCCTTACTTTGGTAGCAGTCTTCAGTTTGAAACCTGGCTTACCAGCTCTGTGGACCTGGGAATCTTACTTACTCTCACTGACCTTCAACTAACTCCCTCATCTAAAACATAAAAATAATACCTCTTCCAAGGATCTGGAGATTAAGAGAACACTTAGAATGCAGATAGCACAGTGCCTGCCACATACCAAATGCCAAAAATTATAGCTGTTGCTATCATCATTTGATTTTTATTATATCAAGACATTAAAACAAAGACTTGTCTATCTAAAACTGTGCTGCCAACACATTTTGTGATGACTGAAACGTCCTATTGCTGTGCTGTCCAAAGTGGTAGTTACTAGCCACATGTGGCTACTGAGCATTTGAAATATAGCTAGTCCAAAGGAAGAACTGGATTTTTAATTTTACCTAACTCTGATTAATTTAAACATAAACAGTCACATGTGGCTAGTGGCTACTGTATTGGATACCTTGAGTTTAGAATAACTATAATATCACTTTCCCTTGAAGGGAGAATGATCTAGCCCTATGAATCTAAAATCCTAGCTCATAGACCAGTGCCAATCTGCCCTCAAATTTTCACTAGTCTATAGCAAAACAAACTAGAAAAGTTCAAGTCTATGAATTTTTCATAAAGGCAAATTCATTCCATCTAAAGGACTATTCCTCCTTTTGAAATTGATTATTCGATCTATATTTTTTAATTTTATTTTTATTCTTTATTTTTTATGAAATTTAGTCATTCATTCAATAAACACCTATTGTAAGTCCTCTCTATATGTCAGGCATTATTCTAGAGATACAGAGTAAATAAAAGATTCTCTGCCTCATGGAGCTTACATTCTAGAGGAGGAAGAAAGACAATAAACACACACACACACACACACACACACACACACACACACACACACCCCTACAGGGAAAAAGAAAGCAAGATAATAGAGAGTAGGGCAGGGGGAGGAAAGGGGTCAGGAAAGCCCTTTCCCCTACTGTACCATTTGAGTAAATATCTAAAAGAGGTGACAGAGCTAACCATGTACTAAAGAAAGAACACTCCACACATAAGACACAGCAAGTACAAAGACTGGGAAGCAAAAACAAATTTGGCAGATCCAAGAGAGAGTTTAGTGTGGCTGATGCAGGTTAAGTTACAGAAGACAGGGATAGAGCATTTATCAGAACTGGTTCACATAGGGCCTAAAGGCCACTGTAAAGACTTTGGCTTTTTATTTCTTAATTAAAATTTTAATTTTGAAATAATTTTAGGTTTGTAGAATAGCTTCAAAAATAGTTCAGAAAGTAGTCTCTCAGTCAGTTTCCCTAAATGTTGAACATCTTACACAACTATGGTATATACTTATCAAAATTAAGAAAATAACAACTATACAATAGTATTCATTAAACTGTAGACTTTATTCAGATGTCACCAGTTTTCCCACCGATGTCTTTTTTTCTCTTCTAAGATCCCACCCAGGATCCCACATTGCATGCAGACATGTGTTTTTAGTCTCTTCCACTGTGATAATTTCTCAGTCCTTCCTTTTTCCTCGTGCACTTGCTTTTTTAAAGAGAACTGACCAGGTGTTTTGTAGATTGTCCACAATATAGATTTCTCTAATATTTTTCTCATGTTTAGCCTAGGGTTTTAAGTTTGGGGAAGAATACCACAGAGGTGGAGTGTCCTTGTCATCACATCCTATCAGGTGATGATATCATATCCACATGATTTATTACTGGTGAAGGACTCTGGCTTTTATTCTGAATGATGTAGGAGCCATGGGAGAGTTCTAAGCAGAGGAGGGACATGTCCTTGCTTTGAAAAGGATCATTCTGGAGCTGTGTGGAGAACAGGCATGGCAAGAAGCATGGAGACCAATAAGGAGGCTATTGAATTGGATTCGGGTGAGAGGTGATCATGGTATTTTAGGCTAGAATAGTGGCAGGTGAGGTGGTAAGAAAGGGATGCATTCCAGACATATGCTGAAAGTAGAACCAACAAGATTTGCTCATGAATTGGATGTGAGATGTGAGAGAAAGAGAGGCCAAAAGATAAAGATAAGGTTTTTGTGCTGCACATCAGATGGGAAATACTGAAAGAAGACCAAGGGAATGGAGGGAACTAAGAATCTAGGCTGGACTCACTGCATTTGCAATGCCTACTAGACATACAAGCAGAGAGGTAGAGTAGTGATTGAACAGATGATTCTAGAATTCAAAAGTGAGGTTGAGGTCCAAGATATAAATTTGAAAATCATCAATAAACAGATGGTATCTAGAACCAGAAACAGGATGAGATCATGGCACTGAATGCTGAGAAAAGAAAAAATCTGAGGTTGAAAATGATAATGGTAGCTGATGATAGCTCTGATTTTTTTTGTTCAATTTTCTAAATTGGAAAAGTTAAAAGCTAGCAACCCCATAGCCACCATCAAAGGCTTGGTGGTATACATGTGAATAAATATACATGTATTTGTTTATTTTAATGTATCTAGTTTTTTACCCTGAAGTTCTGAGAACCTTATGTCTAAATAATTATCTCCAGCTCTCTTTGCTATCCTTAGCAATTTTTCAAAGACTTTCCTGGAAAGCAGCCTTTTCTTGGACTGAAAGTTTATACTCTGGAGAGGAGACGGGAGGCATGATTTTAAGGAGTTCAAGAGCATGGATCCTCTGACAGCAAAGAGGTCTAGAAAGCAGTAATTACTTGGTGCTGTCTGATGGCCCAGCGACACTGGCGAGGCAATACACGTGGTGGTTAAGAGCAGAGACTTTAGAAGGGGCGTGGATGTGCCCCAGCTTAGCCACTTATTAGCTACAGAACCGTGAATGGGTGCCTCCCCACCCTAGCCTCTGGTTGCTTCTCAGCACAATGGGTTCTTCTAATGCACTGAAGCCCTATGCACAGTGCCATCCCCAAGATTCCTGGCCAGCTGCAATTTTAATGCAATGCTATCCAACACAGAACAAAAATAAATCTTCCTACAAGCAAATCTCTTTCAGTTAGGGAAGGAGGTGTGAGAGAACTAATTAATGTCACAAGCAACCATTTATAATAATTTGTTCAAATGCCTGTATTCTACGAGCTGCTTTCCTAATAAAGAATAAAATCTTGGGCGCCTGGGTGGCTCAGTGGGTTAAAGCCTCTGCTTTCGGCTCAGGTCATGATCTCAGCGTCCTGGGATCGAGGCCCGCATCGGGCTCTCTGCTCAGCAGGGAGCCTGCTTCCTCCTCTCCCTGTCTCTCTGCCTGCCTCTCTGCCTACTTGTAATCTCTCTCTCTGTGTCAAATAAATAAATAAAAACTTTAAAAATAAATAAATAAATAAATAAATAAAAAAAAAAAAAAAAAAAAAAAAAGAATAAAATCTTTCTTTCAGATATAGCATTGAGATTTGCAATTCTCAGATTCAGAATAAATAAATAAGTAAACAAATTCCCAGGATGATGACCTTCTTACAGGAAAGCTCAGAAAAGGAGCGAAAGAGAAAACCAAGGTTTATTCCAGGTCTTACATCACAAGTACATACAGGAGGCAGGGCAATTTCAAAGATTTTTCCCTCCATTTTCTTAAGCAGTGGCTATCAAGGTTTAGTGTATGTAAATCAGAATCAACTGGATGACTTGTTAAAACATAGATTGCTGAGCCCTACCTCAGAGTTTCTGATTCAGTAGGTCTGGGGTGGGCCCTGCAACTTTGGATTTCTAACAAGTTCCCAAGTGATGCTGATGCTGCTTGTCTGAGGACCACACCTTGATAACCACTGCCCTAAAGAATGCCTATTATGTCAAAGCCATAGCTGACATTTGTATAGACACTAATCTCTTTTATTTATTTCCAGCAGGGTAATGATTGATAGCCAATGATGCCTGCAAGATTTTAGCATATGATTTGCAAATCCAGCCCTAGATATTTACTGTGTGAATCATTTTCCAACCATCCAGAACTTCCAGGAATTCATGGACACCAAACCACACACTTCTAAAAACCTTCCCTAAAAGGAAAGCTTAAGAGAATCCTAGAGGATGTAAAGTAAAGACATTCAAAAACAAATTCAACAATTACTTCATAGCAATATTATCAAACCTTGACATACCCAAAGGTCATATGAAATACACTAGAAATTGACTACACAGTAAAATCTAAGTAATTCAGAAAAAAGTAAGATGACCCAGCCAAACTGTGGGGGGAAAATTTTTTTTAAGTAAGCCTTAGTACTTCTTTTAAAAACTATACCACAATTGAGGATGGATAGGAAAAAGGAGGAAAATTCAGTTAAAAGTGCTCCACATTATAAAATACAAATAAAAATTCAGAATTGTATCGCTTATTCAAAAAGATTCGCATTCACAATTCAATGAATTAAATATTTGTCAAAAGTATACTCTGGGGCGCCTGGGTGGCTCAGTGGGTTAAAGCCTCTGCTTTCGGCTCAGGTCATGATCTCAGCGTCCTGGGATCGAGGCCCGCATCGGGCTCTCTGCTCAGCAGGGAGTCTGCTTCCTCCTCTCCCTGTCTCTCTGCCTGCCTCTCTGCCTACCTGTAATCTCTCTCTGTGTCAAATAAATAAATAAAATCTTTAAAAAAAAAAAGTATACTCTGGGCAAGGCACTATTGGAATAAAATATACCCCTCATGGATTCAAGGATGTCCACAGCATGAGCTGATAAGTATCATAATAGGAAAAGAAATATCGTACTGGACATAGAGGGAAAGAAGACCATGCACTGGGGAAGTTAGTTCTGAGATGGACCTGTAAGAATGGAAGGGTATCCCAGGTAAGAGCATGGCAAACAAGTTCTAGAAGCAGAAATAGCTCAGAGAATATTGGAGAAAGATTGCAAAATGTGTAACAGTAGAAAAGGCCCTTGGGATTATAGTGAAGGGTGAGACTATGAAAGTGGGGGTGGGAAGACATGACCATATGAGACCCCCCCCCCAAAGGTAACCTATACGAGTTTGGCCTTTGCATCACATTTAACAGGCACTAAATGAATAAAGCTTTATCCTAGCTTTATCCTCTATCCTCTATCCATTAATCATAATCAGGCACTAGGCAAGAGTCCACGGAGGATCCCCAGGTGAGACTCTCTGGGCTGAGTTACAGGGGATTTTAGTATGGTGCCCCCTATTGGAAATCACTGCCAAAACCCAGCAAACTGCTCAACATTATCCAGTACAGGTGAGAAAAGGCAATGGAAACTTAGGCATAGGCTTAAGAAATCACGGCTTCCACCCAGGAAACCAGGTTGTCAAGTTCCATGACATATACCTTTGTTGCTACATTGTGGCCTGCTTCCACGTGGCATCTCTTCAGAGGTGAGACCCATGTATTCTGTGGCAGTAGGAAGAAGGAAACACGTGGGGTGGAAACAAGCTTGTTTACAGAGGTCAACATACAAAACAACCACACCTGTATAAAATTATTTATCTACAAGTTTTATTCTAGTATCAAATGAATATAAAGGGCCAAGGAAAAAATAAAGTATATTCTACTGAGGTTCTCAAGGGGACATCTTCATGGCCACCACCTGGTCCAGGCTATCACCACTCCGGCTCAGCTTGAGACTACAATATCCTCCTCGTGCCCAGTTTGCTTGGGTCAGTCCTTGTTGATGTTGTCCCAGCAAGTACTGAAAGCACTTCCTCTCACTCTCAGACGTCCCAGTTTGGATGAAGAATGGTCACTTCTCATTTATTCCCACCTCGCTTCAATTCTTTTTCCCCATCACAGGCAAAATGACACTACATTCCTACAGCCCTTGATTCCTTCCAGCTTAAAAACCTTCCTTGGCTTCCACTGTGTTGACATCCAAGGCTTACCTGCTAGGCTCATTCCTACAGCTCCCTTCTATCCACACCAAAATTCTTTTGTTCCCCAAGGACACCAGAGACTTCTACCTGGGATCCTCACACATGCTGTTCCTGCTACCAGAAATCCTCTTCCCCGTCAACTCCCTTTCCTTGCCAATTCTCAGTGTTTGGAGCTCAACCAAAAAAATCACTTCCTCTGAAAAGCCCTCCCTGATCATCTATTCAGATTATTCACTTGCACTTCTATTTATAACACTGTATGACTAAATTCTTGCATGTCGTGTTGTTTAATGTCTGTCTCCATGGAACAGAGACCTCTGAGAGCAGGGACTATGATGGGGTTTGCTCACCACTGAATCCCCAAGTGTCTCGAACAGTGTCCTCCATATGGCAGGTGCTTAGTTAATACTACTGGATAAACGAATTCACTTATCAGATCACAAGTCACAATTATTGGTGTGGAAAATAAAGCTATCACTTGTAAACAGCCTGTATTTTGTTCATTGGCATAGTAATTTCCCATTGCTACTGCTACAAATTGCCACAAATACAATGGATTAAAAAACGATACAAATTTTATATACTCTACTTCTAGAGGTAAGAAATCCAAAACGGACCTCATTGGTTAAAGGAAGTTGTCAACAGAACCACATTTCATCTGAAGACTCTGAGAGAGAATGCCTTCCTTTGCATTTTCCAGCTTCTAGAGGTTACCTGAATTCCTAGGCTCATGGGCACATTCCATCTTCAAAGCCAGCAAACATGTTACTCTGGGCTCTTCTTCCATCATACCATCCCCTCTGACTCTAACTTTCCTGCTTCCTTGTGATTACAGTGGGCTCACCCAGATAATCAGGATAATCACCCCATCCCAAGATCCTTATTCAATCATACCTGTAAGATCCTTCTGCCATGAAAGGCAACACAGACACAGGTTTCAGGGATTAGGATGTCTACATCTGGGAGGGGGGCGTTAATCAGCCTATAATTGGCTTTAAATGTACCTCTTTCCTTATAAGAATATTAATAACAAAAACAGTAACAGGAATGAGAGTCTATTACATCTCTACATCTTAGAGAATCATTATGAAAAGTCATCTATAGACAAAGAAGAGAGTAGCAGCATGTAAATAAACACGATGTGCTCTCTTGGAATAATTGCTCAACTCAAATGATTTGCTCACTTTAAAGCAACTGCCTTAATAGCCAAATGTGGAATGTAGGAAAATGGCACACACAAATGAAGAGGAAACTTCTTTTGAGTGGTTTTTTTTTTTATAAACTCAACTGGATAACTGGATAGTAGATAATTTAATTCAGTTAAACTTCCTAAATTTTATACCAGTACTCCACAAATGCAATTCCATGAGATGGACTATTACTAACGTCAAAGGTCTTGACCCATGGTTCGTAATAAATTTTAGACCAGGAACCCTGGAATTTCTAGGATATTCAAGTAGCTTGAGATATGAAGACAGTATAGTTTCCGTTGGGATATGGATGCCATGACACATAGCAGCAGAAGAATTTTCCAATAGTCTTGAAACAACTGATTTCTTCCTGTTGTCCTTAAGAGTTTACAGTGGAATAAGTGCTTTCACAAAGAGCCTCCGCTGTCTGGAATCCTTTGGTCTATTCCGCTCCTCCCCTCTTCTCAAGCAACAAGGCATACTCAAGTCACATACTGTGTTCTACTAAGATCTGATCACTTTCCTTAAACCCACTGCCATATAGTGAGTTATTTCCAGAAGACTTTCTCCCATCCAGGCAATTGCTTGTCCATGCAGAAAAGAAAGATGGACTTCATCCAAAGACCACACTCCCTGTCTTTGATTTCTTAGGTTTGGCTTTTTTCCCTTCTCTTTTCATTTATTTTTACCTTATACATCCAAAAATCATTCAACAAATATCACTGAGTGCCTATTCAATACCAAACTGAATATTGAGTCATAATAGTGAACAAGATAGGTATGACCCCTGTCTACATGGAGTTTACAGTCTACTGGGGAGACAAAATTAAGCAAAAATTATACTAATAGTTGTAATAATAATACTTGCCATGCAGAAATCACCGAAGTCACAAAATGGCTACACATGGGCAAACTCTGACCAAGAATCTTGGACAGCTGCCAACATTTGTTTTTTAAATAAGGAAATTTCACAATAAGGATTTTCTGTTATACTTCTTAAAAATTAGCTAGAGCTGAGCAACAGCTATCCTTTTTCGATAAGGTACATGGTTTCTGGTTTTCCACCATTCAGTACTCCTTTCTGTCTCCCTGACACTGAGCCCAAATTCTAGTCACTGCCATCATATTTATGCTGCTTTTCTTCCCTATAGACCTGCCTGTGCTAGTCTGTTATAGTAGCCACTAGCTACATGTAATTATTTAAACTTAAATTTAAATTAATTGAAAACTAAATAATAACTAAAAATCCAGGTCTTCAGTTGCACTAGCCACATTAAGTACTCAAAAGCTACATGTGGCTAGTAGCTACCATAATAAACTAGGCAGATATAGAACACACCCATCATCACAGAAGATTCTGCTATCAACAGTCCATTTCATCCTTGGCTCCTACAGGCATAACGATTTGCAAGCCTTGCTATAGGATGATATGAAATTGTTTAAAGAGAAGAACCAGGGCACCTGGGTGGCAAAGTCAGTTAAGCATCCAACTCTTGGTTTCAGCTCCGGTCATCATCTCGGGGTCATGAGATTGTGCCCCACATTGGGCACCACACTCAGCGTGGAGTCTACTAGAGACTCTCTCTCCCTCCGCCCCCCCCAAATAAATAAATCTTAAAAAAAAAAGAAAAAAGAGAAGAACCAAATTGGACCTAAGAATTCAAGGAACTCTCCCCAGTGGAAGTGACCACAAAGCTGGGATCTGAAAAATGTACCAACATTAGTTGTCTGAAGGTAGTTGGAAGAAAAGTGATGTAGGCAGAGAAGACAATGTATAAGGAAATGTTAGGTGGGCATTTATCCTTGTAGAAATCTTTCCTGATGATCTCAGCTCACTTCATTTCTCCACACTAAAAAAATACCCTTGGTTAGCACATATCTAAGCAATAGAGGGCAATATATAAATTCAGAGCTTCAGATAATATTGCCATACTTTTTCTTCCCCAAGTAACACTTAAGAAACCATCTTCATTTGAAGAGCACATACCCAGAAAATCAGATTTTCTTCCTCTCTGTTTCAGGATGATAGTTTCCAATCCTGAGACTATCAAGGCCCTAAATTCGAAGGTCATCTGCTGAGCAGGCAGTTTCCAGGGGAACAGGAAATATTCTTCTCAAGTGGATTGCACTGTGATGCTTTTCTGTCCTAAGGACAGTGACTTCTCTGTAGAGGAAGGCATCCTCAGTTTTCTTAGAACTTGCATCTTGCATTTTTTTAAGAATTTGCATTGAGAAAATGATGTGCTTTGGGAGTTGTTTTAGATCTCCCACTGCTGAAAGCCAAGTTTTTGCCAACAGCTTCTCAAGTGCTGGGGTCTATTTATTATTTGAGGAATTTCTGGACCCTTGGATAATAAGAATATAGAAGCAGGTCTGATCTATCCACTGAGGGAGATCTTGCTTTTCTGGTTCCATGCAACCAACCTCTACTAAATAACAACTTGTCCAAAGTTTCATTAGTTCTTTTGGGAATAGGGAAAAAACAGATGACTAAGCACTGTCCTGGAAAGCTCACAGCCCAGGGGTAAAGCCAGACATGTAAACAAGCATAATCCCTCCAATCAATGAAAAAATAGACATATGTTACAGGTGTTAAATGAACAACCAACACACATGTTGGTAAAAACAAGAAGGCAAGTCAACATATGAAATCTACAGGGTAACAATCTCTCAGACAGTTCTTCCACTGGCCCTCTCACAGAGCATCCAGGTGCAGTTATTTGAGGCAAAACAAAGCTAACCTGTCACTCCCCAGTGTAAGCCCTTCTGCCCACTTGCTTCTCCCAGATCCTTCAGACCAACAGGATTTAAGATTTTATTCCCCTCAACAGACTCCCAAACCCACAAAATACCTGCCTGTGCCTAACGCTACATTTCATACTTCATTAACCTGGTATTTTTCCAGCGTCAGTGGGGATCTCCATCACCCCACCAGATGACGGCATCACCCTTCCTGGACTCCATATGTGTTTATTACAAGAAGAAATATAAAATCTTCCACACTCGAGCCCTTCCAATTGGCCTGTCTAATACTTGCTTGTACTTTCATCTTTACTGTGAAGCAACCTTGTTAAAAAATTTATTTTTCAGGTGCCACCATGGATAAATCGGCCTTTTGATCAAGGAGAAAGCATACGTGAAATTGAGAAAGGACACGTTTTCCTTTTTCTGGGAAGGTTTTGGGGATGTCAGTCACTGTAAAAATCTTTTCTTGGGAATGCCGTCCACATCTGCAAACTGTTCCTGTAAGGTCTATGCAGAAATCCATTTCAGTATATAGCTTTGCTCCATGATAAGCAATCTTCCCTGGAAAACGCCAACCCGGGCCTCCTCAGCTGAACTATAAAGTCATGTTGCTTTTTTTTTCTTCTATGACAGGACAGAAGGAAGTGATTCACACACCTGAATTCCCTGAAATGGAAAATTTCTCACAGGAGAGTGTTTTGATAGCCTTTCTTTCTTTCGAAGTCACGATGTACGTGTGAGTTTTTAAAGGTTCCTTATCTAACAGAGAAAGAAAACTTGAGATAGAGTAATGATAATGTGAATAATACATTATTTAAATGATTTGTCTTTTTCTGTCTCTCCATTTTTCCTCGTTTTGTACTTTACTGGAAGCAAACATGTTTGTAAATCATAGGTAGAGGGCGCCTGGGTGGCTCAGTGGGTTAAAGCCTCTGCTTTCGGCTCAGGTCATGATCTCAGCGTCCTGGGATCGAGGCCCGCATCGGGCTCTCTGCTCAGCAGGGAGCCTGCTTCCTCCTCTCCTTGTCTCTCTGCCTGCCTCTCTGCCTACTTGTAATCTCTCTCTCTGTGTCAAATAAATAAATAAAATCTTTAAAAAAAAAAAATAAAAATAAAAAAAAAAATAAATCATAGGTAGATGGAACAAATTTGTAGTTTCTGAAGAAGATCATAATGCCTGTACCACTAGTTAGCTGTGTAATGTAGTCCAAGTCCCTAGACCTTTCTTACACCTAGAACAGAGGGGCCCTTTTCCTGGGCCACACACTAGAGGGCTCCACACAGGACAAACTCCAAAATGTAATTTTTTTCTTTTCAGTATTATAAGGAAGTTTTGTTTGTTTTTTTATTTGGTAACTGCCCAAGCCTATAGGAGGGACTCCTTAGCTGAACTTAGGGGGACAAAGGATACTGAGATGAGAGCCCATGAGAGGATGAACCACAGACTCTGCCCTTGGAAACCAAGGGCAAAATAAGTGTCTCCCAGATAACTCTGTTCCCTCCATTCCCCTTGCTCAGAGGATAGAATCTGAGAGGCACTTAGAAACCCCTGGAAGGCCTGAGTCAGACAAGTAAGGCCTGGAGGTGGAATAGTTGCCCAACACACCTCCCCGGAGAGCTCAAGTAGGTCATCTCCATTTGGGGATCAGAGAGGGTCCAGGAGTCTTAGGCCTGACCTCAGCTCTTACTCTATCCTGCCCTTGCAGATCCACAGGGCAGCCCTGGAGTGACTGAGGTCTCTCCTGCCTCCAAGCACTGGGATGCAGCCCTCGGGGCAGAAAGCAGGCAGAGCTTGATTAGACCTTTACCATATTTAGACATTTGGTCTGTGGGTCTCAATTAGCATTTGCCCTGGCCCCACAAAGGGTAGGGGCTGCCTGACTCTGGTTCCTGTGTAAAAATAAGAGGACTCAACTAAATTGCTCTTCGGTTTGGGCTTGCTCTAAAAAGTCATTATATTTTTCACTTAAGTACTTTAAGGTAAAGCAAGGTTAAAAAGGCAATACAAGATGTCAGAAAAAAAATAATAAAATTTATTTTTCCAGAGTTATTTCAAGAAGAAATCTTTGAATGAATTGCAGTTTCTGGCTTGCCCTTTCCTACCTCTCAGGTTGCATGCCTTATGAAAAGAATGTCATTAAGTAAAACTAGCTTGAGATGCCTTGGAACACACACACACACACACACACACACACACACACACACACAATACCACAAATACCACACTGTAAAATTCTCCATGTGGTATAAGAATCACAGTTTATCTCTCTCTAATGACCAACCGGCAATTAATATTTAACCACCTTCTTGCACTGAAGACCTTCTAAAATACACAAGAGGAAAAAACTATGTAGAGATTATTTCAAGACTCAGCATTCAAACAATAACTTTAAAGAGGACAAATAAATGAAAGCCATGCCAAAAGAAGCCAAATACCACTAAAACTGAAGAGTATTTACTATTATTACTTAGGAGACTTAACTTAGAAATATTTAGAGATGTCAATTGTGAAATAGTAATCGGAATTTTAATTTTTCTGATTTTTTATACTAATTACAAAGACAGATGTGCTTACTATGCACGCTGACTAAACTATAAGCACAGTGTAAGAAACAGCTTTCCTCTTCTGATAGGGGGCATAAATAATGTTTCTATATTATGTTGTGTTGCCATATATCACGAAACTGGTTGAAATGTATCTCTAGCTACCGTAAATCATAAATACAGTTAAGCGGAACCTCCTCCTCGAATGTAGAAAATAAGCACACAGCAATAAAATCCAGAGTTACACATGATTTGAGTGTGAGTTTCTTCATAGTCCATTTTAATTGATTTATACAGACAGGAAAGAGGGGGAACATTACACTTTTTACAAACCTTCCCAAGCTCTCCTAATTAGGCTAGTCCTGCATAAAGAACGTCGTAGTTTTAGAGAATCTGAGAGCAATGAAATAAAAATGAGATAAATTGGGGGGAAACACATATATTCCAACACCTGTTCTCAAATTCTGTGCTTCTAACAAAGGGAATGTTATAGGTAATAGACACAGCGGCCTATGACCAGGTTCCTCGCTAGACCACAGAATGGTATTTCTGAAATTTTGGTCCATATTTTACCTTTATGAAGGGAATCTGTGAAACAAGTCAAAGTTATCAAAGAGCATGGGAAAAGCCATGCTTGACATAAGAAGTTTATTTAATAGAGTGTTAACTAAGACATGTGAAGTAGCCAATCTCTTTCAGGACTTAAAGTATTAGCTTAAAAAATGCATTTCCAAACTTTATTTAAAATGTTCTCAGAATCTTTGTGTCCAACAAGTTGCTCAGTAAACATAAAAGTAAAGGGCGCCTGAGTGGCTCAGTGGGTTAAAGCCTCTGCTTTCGGCTCAGGTCATGATCTCAGGGTCCTGGGATCGAGGCCCGCATCGGGCTCTCTGCTCAGCAGGGAGCCTGCTTCCTCCTCTCTCTCTGCCTGCCTCTCTGCCTACTTGTGATCTGATCTCTCTCTGTGTCAAATAAATAAATAAAATCTTTAAAAAAAAAAAAACAAAAAACATAAAAGTAAAAACTAAAATATATATAGTAAATGACCCTGCTTTGGAAAACACTAAAAAGCAGTGATAAAGCAGCTACCATATTTCTTCTGAACCCAAGCCACCAACGATTGTAAGGCACATCTTAATTTATACCTTCAGAGAAAGGAAAATCTTAAATAACACCATCAACTGTGAGATGCATCCCAATTTCAGAGATGCTCATATGTGTAAAATAAGTCATTAAAATATGGAAAATACATCCCAACTCTTATACTGGAAAAAATAAGAAGGAACATTTGTCTATAATGACCACTTAGCAAATATTTGTAAAATACATGAAAAAATTAAGAACTTCAAAAATAACCTTCTTGATAGGAAAGTGGAACAAAGAACAGTTCTATATATGTGATCATAGAGACAAACAGGTAACCTTCTGTCATCAAGCCTCTCCCCTACACCCCTGAGCCAGCCTTCCCTCCCACCTCAGTTCCTACAATGTTGACAGTAAAAAGCACACACTTGAACAACCAGTTTTATATGCATACACATTTCCACATACACATACACATATACTCACTCACACTCTAGAGCAGGGGTCAGCAAACTGTGACACACAAGCTAAACCACGCCACCATTTTTGTTAATAAAGTTTTATTTTAACACAGTCATGCTTACTTACGTATGTATCATCTGTGGCTGCTACAACCACACTACAATGGCAGAACTGAGTAACTGTAAGAGACTGAATGGCCAACAAAGCCTAAAATACTTATCATCTGCCCTTTTAAGAAAAAGTTTGCTTAGCCACAGACTAGAGCATAAGGCCCTAGAGGACAAGGGCTACATTATAAACTGGTCTTACTCTCCCAGTACCCTCTGGCACCAAGTGAAAAACAGTTCATGTATGCTGAATGTCAGAGATTTTAGAAATCTAAGGGGATTTAAATCTAAATCAAACTAAAAGGTCTTCTAAAGGCTCATTTCCATCTCTAGAGGAAGCTCTTTGCCCTCCGTTTTACCCTTTTTTTTACAAGTTAAGATCTAGTCTATAAATCATCCCATACTATCTATATGACTAATAGAATAACTCCATTTTCCTCCCTGATTAAGTTCATTACACAGACACTTTGAGGACCATCAACTGCCTTTCACACAACAAACAATATGTAGCAAAGAAGCATTAACCACCTAACAGCAATTCAAGGCATCAGTCATTTCCGAGACATCTGTTGAGCATGCTCTCTATGCTACTCTAGATAAAGAACTACCAAATAGAATTAGACACAACCCTACCCTCACGGAGCTAAAAGTCTACTGAGACTTCATCTCCTTAGACTTATTTCAAAGTAAACACATTGTAATAGCATGATAGCAAACAGAACCTCAAGTTGATGACAAGGGGAAGACCACTGAGTTATTTAATCAGAACTTGGGTACATTGTGCAAAAGCCCTGGGGCAGATAGGAGAATGTACAGTCATGGCTTCTTACCTTGAGCTGTATACAATACAAGGACAAGGCGATTACTGTGACCAGATCCAACAAAAAGCAAATGGAAGAAGAACACAGTCCCCTGGACCCCTCAAGAGGGAGAGATTAATTCTGATAGAACTGGGTTGAAAAAGAAATAAGAGAAGATCTTGTGAAGAAAGTTTTTGAGTAGATTTTAAAAGAGAATATATATTTCCATAAGAAAATCTTTTGGGGGCGCCTGGGTGGCTCAGTGGGTTAAAGCCGCTGCCTTCGGCTCAGGTCATGATCCCAGGGTCCTGGGATCGAGGCCCACATCGGGCTCTCTGCTCGGCAGGGAGCCTGCTTCCTCCTCTCTCCTCTCTCTCTGCCTGCCTCTCTGCCTACTTGTAATCTCTCTCTCTGTGTCAAATGAATAAATAAAATCTTTAAAAAAAAAATAAAATAAAAAATAAAATAAAATAAAAAAAAAAAAGAAAATCTTTTGGGATGAGGGAGGAATAAAGGCACAAAGATAAGGCAGCACAGTGCCTAGTATGTCTGTACTTGGTCGACAAAGAGATCTATTATTATGCATGAATCAAATGTTTATTTATTGAGTGACCATTCTGTGTTAAGTGATACATTTGGGAGCAAAACAAGTTCTCTCTTTTTTTTTTTTAAGATTTTATTTATTTATTTGACAGAGAGAGAGAGAGATCACAAGTATGCAGAGAGGCAGGCAGAGAGAGAGGAGGAAGCAGGCTCCCTGCCGAGCAGAGAGCCCGATGCGGGCCTCGATCCCAGGACCCTGAGATCATGACCTGGGCCAAAGGCAGAGGCTTTAACCCACTGAGCCACCCAGGTGCCCCACAAGTTCTCTTTAGAGGGGGAAAAAAAAAACTGCCTCTAAAGTTGGCTTCATATTATCATCACTCTGGTATAAGGAGAGCACAGTGGGGGTTAGGAATATGATGGGAGACAAAGTTCAACAGATAGGTTGGAGACCAATGTGAAATACCTGGGATGCCTTGTCAAAAACGTTGGATTCTATTTTAAAGAATATAAATTTTTTTTTTAATATTTATATAATAAGGAGAGCCTGGGTGGTTCAGTCAGTTAAGCATCTGCCTTCGGCTCTGGTCATGATCTTAGGGTCCTGGGATCAAGCCCAGCATCAGGCTCCCTGCTCAGCGGGGAGCCTGCTTCCTCCTCTCTCTGCCTGCCTCTCAGCCTACTTGTGATCTCTGTCAAATAAATAAAAATCTTAAAACAAACAAAACAAAACAAAAACCCAAAAACCTCTCACTTTAAACAGGTAACAAAAATGTGATATAGGTATCATAAAATGACAACTGGTGTGGCTTGGGCATGGACCAATCCCACAGATGTGGATCATAAATAACCTATATGAGTATGACTAGCCATCTAATGTCTACAGGATGAATGTGAGCTCTACACTTTCCTCAACTGAAGTTTTGTTTTGCCCAAGCAAGCACTGCCTTAGTCATAAGCATGCATTCAGAGAGCACCTGCAAGGTGCAGAGCACTAAAAAATGGGCATAAGTAGGGATGCCTGGGTGGTACAGTCAGTTAAGTGTCCAACTCTTGGTCTTGGCTCAGATGGTGATCTCAGGGTCCTGAGGTCAAGCCCCACATTGAGCTCCAGGCTGAGTGTAGAGTCTGCCTAAGACTCTCTCTCTCTCTTGCCCTCTGCCCCTGCCCCACCCCACATTCTCTCTCTAAAATAAATAAATAAATCTTTAGGAAAAAATGGGCATAAGTACCCCCAAAAAAGTAAGAGATGAGATCTTTAAGAAATTTGAAATCTCATGGTTTATGCAAAACACTCAGCTACAAAATGACATTACAGTATATCACACAGCAAAAGCTAATTTCAACTAAAGGTGAGAAAAATCTCAAGTTGACTACATCAAAAGTTAGAATTACACAATATTTTTCTTAAAAACATTTTTCTAAAGCAAGTAATCAATCAGGTTAATAAAATGTAGTAAATGAAGAGTACCTAAGTTTATTTAACAGACATTACAATGACCTGAAACTCACCTATCAATTTGTTTATAATGAATACAGTTTTTAATTATGCATTAAAGCTATTTGTGCTCTTTAATAGGATAAATGTTTCCTTTATGCTCCAGGGTCATCTATTAATTCACTTAGCAAATCCTTTGCAAAGGCAGACTTTTGCTCAGCCCATACAAAACTAGTACAAATTTTAAATGAGTGGGTTGTGAATTAATTAAGCTTTTACATAAGAAATAATTGACCTCACAACTATAAAAGCTGACCAGGAATAAAGTGGGGGGTTCTCAGCCAGTCTTCTCTGCACAGTAAAATCATCTGGGCCTCATTTCCGGTGATTCTGACTTGATTGATCTGGGTGGGACCTGCGTGTCTGCATTTTTAAGCTCGTTGGCTTTTTCTAATAAGCCCCAAAGCTGAGAACAACTGTGTTAAAGGAATGTCAATGAAAAGAGAGAATCAGAAAACACTAGGCACACTGCAGTACAGACTGCAGGCTCTTGCACCCCAAAGTATATCAGCTCTTCTACCAACTCCTACTCTGTGATCTTGAGCTGGTTACTGTGTCTCTTTGATCTTTGGTTTCTTCATCTGTAAAATAAAGATGCTTAATGGAATAAATGAGAAAACAAATGTAAAGAACTTAGCACACTTCCTTAAAGTGCTCAGTATATTTTAGAAATTTTTGCAGGCTTACCGAAGAAGTGACTTTTGAGTTGAGTCTTGGCCTTGAGATAAAAATAAACTTATATGCCTCTAATAATGCACTCATTCCTACCAATTAATTTCTTTAAAAAGAAAGAGATTCACAGAATTCAGTGCTATGCTGTGTGGACTTCCTGTTTATAATTGGCATACAAGTTAATGCTCAAACTTTGTATCTGCCCTTCAGGCAACCAGATTCCAACTGATGTGTTACTCTTTGCCACTTGAATCTTTGAGGTCCCTGAAATACTTCCAACATCGCTCCCATCCTTTACAACAATTACAAAAATATTTGCACCCCCTCCAACTGCTAAGACAAAGACGTGTTCTCATCTACATGCTTCCTTGCAATAACTAATTCTGCAAACACAATAAAGTAAGTTCCAGGTAGGGCTGAATTTTTTACAGTATTGGTTATAAACCCCTAAAATAATTTATAATGGAAATTATGAGATGTCCTTCACTATGGAGGATATTGGTCGTAGGCCCAACGACAGAACACGTGTTCATGGGGCACACAACTATATGTACGCAATACACATACACAGAAAAGGGTTCTGTTCACTTAACTCAAATTTATTCAGAACAGTTTTATGTTATTTATTTTCATGAGTTTCAGACAAGATCTTTTTTAGCACATTACAGAGGCCTGGAGGGGCTTTCTGCATAAAAGACAAAGCCAAGCACTGTTAATGCAAAGTATAGTAACTCAGTGTTTTGAGAAACATGGCCAAACATATTTGAATATGAAGCCATCAGGCCAAGAAATCTTGGTGTCTAGAGCTGAGAACAAAATTGGCAGTTGAGTTCTCATTATCAGGAGATTTCTTACTACCTTGTGGCCACTTGGCCCAGCCTATCTCTACCTTACAAAGATACATATGCACATTCCACAAAATATTTGGACAAGAATATTTCATATCTTTCATGTGGTGGTAAAACATAAGCCATGAGAAAATGCCATAAAAAGGACATCTTGTGAAAATGCCATAGAAAGGACATTTATCCCTCATTTTTATCTGAAAATGCTATAGAAAGGACATCTATCCCCCTCAGGTTGCTCTGAAGATTAAATGAGCTAATACATGTAAAATGCTTGCTTGGCACCGTGCCTGGAACAATAAACACTCAATACACACCTACTATGACTATTATTATGTTTAAATGACATTTTCATTATAAACCACACTCACAAAATCTGCATCAAAATTCTCAAACAGATACAGTAAGAAAATAAGAGTATAACACATAAACTATGCTAAAAATCTAAGGCCCAAAGATTAGCTAAAAACTAGGGCCTGTGCTATGCTGAACACTGTGGAGAAAAAAAGCTAAGAGAAAACACAAAACATGAAGCAAGAGATGGTAGCAGGTCTGATAGTAAAGCTAAGGAAATCACAATTCAGACGACTTACCTTTGGGAAGTGTACGAATTTTAATGTCTTCAAGGGTACTATTTGGGGTTCAGAAAGAATCTTTCACTGGAATAAGATCTAAGAGGACTTACAAAGATTTCACCTTCAAAAAGTAGCATTGAAAGAGCAAGATGAGACTCCAGTCACAGAGTTTGCCTTGTCACCCCTATCCCCAATATACACACATATTTCAGGTAATTCAGGAAGCTGTTCAGGAAGCTTCTTCATTATACTTTTAAAAGCTCCCTTTCCATCATTAAAAAGGCACACATTTCTAATAGGTAAACATCCTTCAGTTGAACAAACTTGAAGCATGACTATTTCTAAGTAAAGTTGCTTTCATTTTCCAAAACTCCTGGGCACACTTAAACCAACGTGTGAAATTCCATGAACTCCAGGAAAGGGGTGCGGGGGAGGCTAATATGCTTAACCTTGCAACAGTGAGACCCAGTGAAAGACAGACTAACTGACTAACCCACAGACCAGCAAAATCTTAATGCCTAATAGCAAATCATTTTTAATAAAGAACCAATCAAAAATTTACTAGAACATGAAGGAGACTTTAAGAGACCACTTAACACAGCCTGCCTAGAGTCAGACCTTCTGACGTTGGACTGCCATCTAAGTACGATAATATTTCAGCGATCTCTAACAAAATATATATGTGTCACAGCTGAAGATGCTTCTTAAATATCATAGAAATTAAAGAAAGTCCCCAACTGCCACCAGATTCCCTGACAGCCTCACAGTTCCAGATTTTAAGTTGATCGGTAGAACAATCCAAATGTCCAACTAAACTTTGTCTGGTTAATGTCTGACTTAAGATGTTAAAAAATAAGACATCAGTATTGTTCAAGTCATATATTTTTTACAAAGTTATTTGCTCCACGCTGTGAATTGTGTTAAGACTGATGAATCAGAGACCTGTACCCCTGAAACAAATAATACATGTGTTAATAACAATAATAATAATTTAAAAAACAAAGTTATTTGCTCTAGTGAGATAAAAACCATATATTATTTCAAATGTGGCTGTTATTTGTTCCTACAGTTGACACAACTGTTTTATTTTAAATAGCTGATAAAATGTTACCAGAATGGCCTTAAAATCAATTTCATAACTCTCCTCTCCTAGTACGTGGGAAAAGCGATGTTCAAAAAGGTCCAAAGAGAAACTAGTTGAAAATAAAAAGTAAATCTCATTCAAGGGTGCCATCTAGTGGGAAAATCAGGTGGCTGTCAAGTTGCTAAGCAACCTTTGGATGGCATGTTTAAAACCCCAGAATCTTGAAGCTTGGAAAAAACTTAGTTCAGTGTTTCCCAAAATACGTTCCTTGCTAACAGGATTCTGTCATCAAATGTATTTAAGTCATGCTGGGTGAAACACTGGAAAATATGTCTTTACTACAGACTATCTCACAGCCTAGAATAAACTCACATACACTGGGAATCTCCAAAGGGGAATGTGGCATTTGTCCCATGTATTTGATCAGAGAAACTCTTTACTTGTGGTCACCTCTGAACTCCTCAGACAGCACTGGAGTTTCTCAAAACAATGTTTAGGAAATGCTGATTTAATCCTATTCCTGCCTCCACATTTTCACATAAGGTTTCCAGCAATTTAAGTAACTTGTCCTGGTTCCCAGGACTGCCTGTAGCGTGTCAAGCAAAAGTGACCTGAAGGAGGGAGACTACAGGACATTTTCCTCTGCCTCTCTCCTCTAGCATTAAAATGCTGTTGTGGACCGTCTGGAGACTTTATTTTAAGTGCCTATGAGGCTGGAAGGATACCCTACTGCACTTAGATAGTACTAAGTATTGATTTAAAAATCTAAAATAATATTCTCCTTTCATGTTCTCACGGTAGTTATTTTTTAAATCTGGCTATGGATTGATCTTAATGTTATGTATCAATATGGATGATAGTTCATCTCTATAAGTTTTATTATTTTTATAGTTATATTTTTGCAGAAACAATTTCAGAGTGTAAAAGTTACGTGTGATGTCTCCCATATATGTCCCATTTGAGTGTGAACCTAAAGGACAACCACAATACCTAGTAGTGATTATGGAGATCAAAAGCCAAAGAATTAGAGGCTAAAAAAAATAAACTCAAAGAAAGGCACATGTTATATACCTCCCCTTCCCCAAATACAGCAAATATTATATAGGATAATAACAATGGGATTACAAAAGCAGCTTCCAAAGACTTTTGCTACAAATTATTCTGAAAAACTAAAATACATTTTCATTTATAAATAAACTAAAAATTTTAAGAACAACAACAACAAAAAAAAAAACTGTGGCTGTTATGTTTATGGGCATCCCAAGGAATCAATGAAGTGCCAGCCTCACAGCTCTCTCAGAGTACTTCGTTCACCTGTTTTGGTGTTTGTCACTGCTGTACCTTACAAGCTGGTTATTCTAAGAAGGAATTATGTGTTCACAAGATTGAAAAGTGGGATAATAATAACTTGAATGAAGATTATAGAGTAAACAAAAGTAGTAAGTAATAAAGAAACTTTGGTACTGTTTTTTGGTTTTTTGGTTTGTTTTTTTTTTTTTAAGTAAGCTTCAAGCCTAGCATGGAGCCCAATGAAGGGGTTGAACTCACCACCCTGAGATCAAGACCTGAGCGGAGATCAAGAGTCAGACACTTAACCAATTGAGCCACCCAGGCGCCTCTTACTTAGTAATTTTCAAATCATTCTGATGGTTATACAACATCACTACTAGTTTTATATTTGGAAATTGTTAAGTTTTATCTTATTTAAAAGTTTTCTCTTATTGGGGCACCTGGCTGGCTCAGTCGGTTAAGCATCTGCCTTCAGCTCAGGTCATAACCCTGGGGTCCTGGGACTAAGCCCAATGTAGGTTTCCCTGCTCAGTGGGGACTCTGTTTCGCCCTCTCCCCCTGCTCTCTCTCGCTCACTCACTCTCTTTCTCTCTCAAATAAATAAACTCTTTTAAAAAATAAAAACATTTTTTAAAAAGGGAAAATTGCTCTCAATATCTTTGGGTATAAAACTTTTTCTGTACTAAGAATTATCTCTAAAGGATAGATTCCAGAAGTAGAATTACAGAATCAAAGGGTAAGACTCATTTACGCTGACAAGCTTTTTCCCCTATATGATTGTCCTAATAATTTACACCACATATGAGACTTCTTATCACTCAATTATAAATAGGAACTGCAAGATAACTGTAGGGGTGCAGACCGCTCTCAGTACAGTCCAGGTGGAATGTACACAGCATCTGGAAGGCTCTGGAAATGTTCACTAGTTTCCACACACACTCAGACTTTAATGTAAAGAACCCTATCCCACACGTGAAACGCAAATTCTAAAAATTCCAAAAACTCAAAAACCGTAAGTTTTCAAAAGGACTTATGCTTCCAGTAGGTGGAAAAAAAGCTCTCAATTAGGACCCCAACCTTAAGGTGCTAACAAGAGATTTAGCACCTACATATAGAATTGGTGTCTTAACCAGATTAACAGAAACCTACACACAAAGTAGAAACAGACAAAAGTACTGTCAGTTTGGTTGGACAGGTTGGGAGAAGCCTAGTGCCCAAGTTTGAAATTGGCACTACTTTGCATCAGAGAACTAGCCGTAATGTCTTTATATCTGCCCTGGAAGCTGGCCACTCTTATCCTGCTCATGGATTACAGCAACATGGTGGGATGTTGTAAAGCAATTCCAAGAGGCATGAACTGATATAAAATGCTTTCTTGGCCCTTCACATATTCTCCCTATACTATACTCAGCCCAAGAGTTAACTTTCCTCAGGAGTCTCTAAACCACAAAACCTCCCCCCCACCACCACCACCACTTCTAGAACTCTTTTGCTTTCTGTGTATTTTCTGACAGGACCCATGAGTATTTCCAAAGGCTTGGCTGGGAGTTAGAATGCACAGCACATGAGGGATAGCTAATTCACTGAGAGGTTCCAGCTCTGATTAATTTTTCTTTTCTTACCTTGCTCCAAACAGGATTCCCAACATACCAACTGGCCAGCTGACTCTGGCACACAACAGAGTAATCATTCATTCATTTGAATATTTATTGTGCTCTTATTATATGTCAGGCCCCATGCCAGGTTCTGAGAGTCCAAAATGGATGTTGAAACAATAATTCTAGCTTCACTCATTAACCAGCTGTCTGACCTTGGCCAAGTAAGCTCATTTCTCTGAGCCTCAGTTTCCTTAACTGTAAAATGTGGGATAATAATGGGCCTGCCTCACAGTATTAAATAACTGTACATGCCCAAATAATATACATAATGAACATGGTTTCCAACCCCCATTAAATATTCAAAAACTATACCTTAGTCATTAATGTGAACAAAATTAAAAGCATAATTAATTTAGTTGATTTTGGTTAAAAATTATCATGGCAACCAAGAGACAATGTGCAAAACATAACCTTACATTTGATGTATAAAAATATAATGTTATACCTCTATATCCAAATTTCAAAGTAGCTTCCAAATTCCTAATTACAACCTCTAGTAAAGAACAAAGGTACAGTAACTTAACCTGGGCAATAAGAAGTAAATCAGTCACCACTACTTAAACATCAGTCTTTTAAGATTCTCTTCTTTCCCCATTTTCTCATTTATCCTTAACTTCCTAAATGGGAAAGCAGCCTCTAGGGCATATTTGCCATCTATAGGTAGTGTCTGAGTAGCTGTGCCATCTTGGATTTGGGTGTTGATGTCTGGCATCAACTGATGACTGGAGCCCCTGACATGGACTTCAACAAGGTCCACGTACTCTGAGCCCTTCTTGTCCCTGCCCCAGGTCTCCCCAAGTCTTCCAGTCCTCTCAGTATCTGCCACAACTTCCCAAGAGAGTTCAGGACCTCTCTGCTGCTTTTCCCATACCACACTGGAGCTTGGGTCTCATAGGGCTGTCCTCAGCCCACTCCACTTCTCCACTCACAACACCAGTTGAATGAGCATCATTGAGTCTCCTGCTACTCTGGGAAGCAAGCTAAGTTCCTCCACTGCTTTAGATTCCTCTTGAATTATCCTCAGAAACTTCTGGATCTGAGGAGACCATTTCTAATTCTCCCTTCCTTCTCATGAAATAGGGCTGGCCTCAGGGAAGCTCTTCCCAGACACCCACTTACTTTCCAATTCAAACCATACCCCCTTGGAAAAACATTGGGCCAATATGCTTAAGTACTTAGTGGTTGTGTGACCTTGAGAAGTACTTAATTAACAGCTTCCACATCTGTAAAATAGGGATAATAATAGCCATCTCACAGGAACACTGTGAAGATTAAGTAAGATAATAATATATGTAAAACTTCTGGAATGAACCAAGTGCTACCCAACTCCTAACACCATTTCTAGATTTTCCCTTCTACATGACCTCTGGTCACTGCACCATATGTATGAATTGTGGTTGTTCCAATATTAAATTCCATCCTTCTTGACCTAACACCCTGAAAATTCATTTGCAAACATATGCCCCAAGTTTCTGCCCATATAAATTGGCAAAACTTTGCGATTCTTTTGGCATATCATATACCTTAATGCATCATAGTTTAAAATCTTCATCAAGCATGGCAAGCTTGATAACCAGCTGCAGTTTATGTGGTTTAACCTAAACTAAACCAAATGGCCTTATCTTTATTGCCCCAATCCCAAGGCTCCATTTCTTACCCCACATAACTCCTGCAACTCATATTTAGATTTTCACCTAAGTTACAAAAATAAAAACACTTGAGTAAATTAGCTAAGTTAAAGGCCATTTTCCATGGCATCAAGTTCAAGGCCAAATTGAATATGTTGATGCTTTAAGAATTAAAGCCAAATTTGAGGATTTGGCACATTTTACTTTTCAACCATAGCTTTGTGAGTATGAACTTCATCCCTTCATCAGCACTAGTCATATCTTCTTTTTAAAATCCGATTGCAGCACAGAAAGAGGGTTAGCATCTCTGCCTATAAAAAGGGAAAACAGCCTGCCAGAGACTGAAAAGCAATTTCCAACAAGTCAGTAATTACAGAGGTCCACCTCAGTGTCCAAATTCCCATCAAGGGTTTGTTTTTTTTTGTTGTTGTTGTTTTTAAGTTGAAGATATCTTTTCAAAGCAACAATCAATTCAGCTTACAATGAAATAATTAGACATTCTCAGAGAGACCACCTCTCTGTTCTGAATGCCTTCCTGGGATTTCAGATCGGTAGCTTTGATAGCATTTTGAAGCAGGATGATCCGTTCTTTCTCCATATCACATCTTACACAGAAGCCCAACAAAGCCAAGCTACTTTGGATGAAAACAGGACTAGGGGCCTAGATTCCTTGCTCTGCTAGGTCTCACCCCTTGGCTGATCCCAGCCTGCCTCACAGAACTCTAAGACCCCTTACTGCCACTTTAAAAGCCACTGCATCAGATGATCTAAACCAGGGGTCAGCAAACTTTCCCTGTAAAGGGCCAGATAACACACATTTTCTGCTTTGAAGGTCATAAATGGTCTCTTGTTGCAACTACTTAACTCTGCTATTGTAGCATAAAAGCGGCCAGAGACAATATGCAAACAAATGGGCATGACAGTCCTCTGATAAAAGTTTATCTAAAAAAAGAAGTGACCAGCTAGATTTGGCCCATGGGCTGTAGTCTGCCAATTGTAAACTAAACTAGAGACATATCTTTTAATTGTCTCTTGGTTCAACGTGTTATTCAAGAGGGAGAAGTGGAATATATCACAGAAAGCACCAGAAACTCCACTTTGTACAACTTGAACGCTGATTTATTTTCATTTTGCTTCCAATATTTACCAAAGTTATTAAAACAAAAATTCTGTCTTACCGGCAGGTGGCTTAGTCAGTTAACTGTCTGACTTTTGATTTGGGCTCAGGTCATGATCTCAAGGTTGTGAGATTGAGTTCCAAGTCAGCTGCATACCTGCTTAAGATTCTCTCTCTTCCTCTCCCTCTGTCCACCCACTTTCCCCAACTCTCTTTAAAAAAAAAAAAAAAAACTGTCTCATTCATTTACCACATAGCTGTTTAGGGCTTTAAAACTATGTTTTAATTCTATGAATCATGAGTATCTCAAATGTGATCTTTCATATACAGTGAATTTTAATTCTTGGAAGATGTTCCCTGAAATTCTTCCTCCCCAAGAAACTACATCTCATATAAGTATCATATAAAATTAGGTTTTGCCCTTCCTCCCTCATGTATAAATAACTGATATTATGAAAAACAAGGCTAAAACAAGAGTTCTCTTATAATAAGCATTGTACCACAGTGGCTGAGGATGTAACAGATATAGGGGAAAAATGGGTTTTGAAGTAATTTTTAATATAATATCTCAGGCACTGCTTAGGAAACTATTATTAATGTATGTATTTATATTATATGCTTATTATATGGTATGATACCATAGTAACACCATTCTGACAACAACCAAGCAGAAATCCTGGCCGAACCATCAGGAAAAGAATGCCCAGAAGCTATATTAGTTCCACGAAGTCATTCCTAGCAAGTCAGGGTTGACTGGAGCAAGGATGAAAACCAACCCGAGCTGAGCCCTCTCACAGGTTCCAGTTGGATCTATAAAATGTAAATTCAAGGGCTTAGGGTTGGCTGATTTAACCATATGGACCAAGATGCAGCACAGGTAAAACCTGTGCACAGAAGAACTGGAACATCCTTTCAACCCTCAGGTCCCCCCACCCCACTCCTACCGCCAGCCCTTCCTCAGGACCAGTAGCAGCCAGCACTTGGATTCCACACACTGCCCTTTCAGTAAAGACTCCTTTTCTAATTGTGCTAGCTAGAGTTTTTTGCAACAGAATCTTAATTTCCACATATGCTGCCTGTTCCAATTCTCATTCCACCTTCCCAGCCACACCTTTCAGTCTGCTCCAGAGAGAAAGCAAACTTGCTCCATCAGTCTGTTTGGTATGTAACTGGGGAAAGCAAGCTCTATGAGAATATTGTGGGGGACCTTCAGGAAACCACTCCTTTCCAGTAAGTCCTGGGACTCTCTGCCACTGCCAAACACTTTCTTATGGGAAGCAGATGAGAATAACAGATTTTCCATAAAAGTTTAGTGAAAAGCTTACCAAATAAGGTAAAAGAAGATTGAATAAGATGTCACCAAGGACCCTTAATTTCTGCAACGAGTGAAACAAAAAACAGGAGAACATCACTGCCATGTCCTGTTCCCAGAATGGCAATTCGCAGTGGCTCCCAGAGGCTTACTGCAAGCGCAGATAGCCCCCTTTCCAATTTCCCTATAGCTGTGTGACCAAGGTCAACTCCAGCGCCAAGTACTGCTCGCAGGGTTGAAGTATCCTTGTCAAATCGAAGATGGCAGACCCAGATTTTGGCTCTGGCAATTAGGCTCTAGAGGCTGCATTATTAACCACTATGCTCTACCTCTTCCCCCTCCAAACTCTGCACCTCCTTCCATCCCCTGTCTAATCCATCCCGCACCCCAGTCCAGATCAGTTTTGCTCAGGGACAGCTCTATTACTACCACTTCCTTGCTCAAATCTAGCAGTAGCATCTTGTTCTCAGGCCAACTGCAGAGTGCCAATCTGATTATGTCCCACCCTTTCATAAGATCGTTTAGTGATTCCTTAAAGTTCTAGAATAAGGTCAACATGCTCGACTGGTCCATGGTTTACCATACTCAAAATCCCTCTCTGATGGTCCTCTTTAGCATGAAAAACTCTCTCACTCTCTCCCTCTCTCCCTCTCTCTCTCTCTCTCTCTCTCTCTCTCTCTCTCTCTCTCATCCACTCTGTTACAGATATTCTAGACCTCTGCTGTCCACTACGGTAAGCACTAGCCAGGAATGGCTAATTAATTCAGTTCCTTGGTTGCAAGAGCCACATTTCAAGTGCTCAGAGTGACATGTGACTATGGCTACTACAGCGGACGTAACAACTCTAGACTTTCCCTGGTTCCTACTATGAACTCAGCTCCCTGATGCCTCCAGATTTGACTATGTCCTATGCCCCCAATTCATGCCCACCCTAGCCTCCCCATCCCCTCTTTGACTTTCTTTTGATCCTTCAAGTCTCAGCTTAAACACCACTGATCCAGAGAGTCCTTCTTTGCCTCCTCTAAGTAACTCTACTAAACACTCCCAAGAATGTTTAATAATTGAAACGATTTAACCATGTGTAATCTGTTGTTTCCCATAAGGATTGTCACTGTCTATCTTATGAACAGCTGTATCTACAGTGGCTGGTGGGCAGTTAGTAATGACTTCCACCTACTAACTTCATTCTAGCATATAACACCTTGTAAGAAGGGGAAGCCTCACCAACCTTCCATCCCAAACTGCCTCTGATTCCCAATGCCTTTGTATGCTCTAGCCAAATTACACAACCCACTGCCCTCTGGACTTGTCCTGTGTGTTCCTACCCTTGAGCTTTTGCTTGGTTGTGCCCTGTCTTGCTATCATATCCCATTTCATTCCCTGAAATCTGTCCCCTTTCAAATTCTACATCCTACAGGGGTTCTCAATACTTAATGGAAATTGATCACTCTTTGTGCCTTTTGTAGACCATGTTTGGTATTACTACTCTTCAAGTGTCTGCTATATGACTAGAAAAGCTACATCATCCCACTACCCACTACTGTGCTTGGCACACATCTTACACTCAGTGAAGGTAAGGTGGTGGGAAAACAGCGAATCTCAGAGCCACCAACAAGTGACAATCTACGGTGGGATGATTAACAAGGACGATAGCAGGATAGGAACTTCAAAAGAAAATTACCTGAATAACAACAGATTAAAGAGGCCACTGGGAAATGTGAAGAAGCTCTCTAATATACTTTTGGCAAAATGACTGTTTTTTTAAAATGGCAGTGTGAAGGTCACACATTGACAGATATTATATCATGCTACTATCGATTTTATCAGAAAAATTTCATACAGAATCAGAATTGATATTTGGGTTTCATCCTCTGTTCTTTCTACAAATTACCTACACTTGACACCTACATTTTATCAAGTGTGAGATTCAAAAATGTCCTTTAATTAAATACCATTTAATTTCATTTCCAAGATGAAAGTCCATATTAAATTTATTAACTTTACTCATTATTTATACAAATTTTGATCCTAATTTGGTCTCAATATGGACATCCTCCTGTAAGGAGAACCTTCTTCATAAAATTACAGTCTTACTAAATCTCTGTGAGAAGTTAACATTCCAAAGACTGTCACTTCTTTGGTCTTACATTTGTGCTATGGAAGTGATAACCCCGTATATGTCTTCACAGCCATGAGCTAATTACCCTAAAACAAAATTATCCTATTACTACCCACAAGGAGACTAACTAGAGAAGACATTTTCAGAAAAACAACAACAACAAATCACAGTAGCAAAAAGAAAAACACAACAATACTAGCCCATTTCCATTTATTTTATGGTCTTTCAGGTAGAAGAGACTTTAACCTTTTACTCTTAGGCTTTGTGTAATTTATAAGACACTACCAAGTTCAAAGTGATTTTTATTTCTAGCCTATTAATCCAATCAGCTTTTGATTTTCTCACTGACTCAGAAATACAAGAGATTTCTAACATGCATATTTGTTCCAACCCCCTACATACTCACAGAAAGTAAAAACTTGAGAAATTTTCAGTAGGCCAGAATAATACAGAATTTTTAGTTTGCAATTGAAAACTAAAACAGCTTCTAATTTGTTATATTACATTAAGCCTTTCCCACTTAATCCAAAGCAACTCTAATTACTTTTAAATTTCAAACACTGGGTGGCGCCTGGATGGCTCAGTGGGTTAAAGTCTCTGCCTTCGGCTCAGGTCATGATCTCAGGGTCCTGGGATTGAGCCCCACATATGGCTTTCTGCTCAGCAGGGAGCCTGCTTCCTCCTCTCTCTGCCTGCCTCTCTGCCTACTTGTAATCTCCCCCTCTTTCTTTCTCTCTGTCAAATAAATAAATAAATAATCTTTAAAAAAAATTTTTTTTTCAAACACTGAAAGACCAAAACAGACAGGCTGGCAACTTGATAAAATTTACTCTCATAGTCTAATAAAACAAGCTGAGGGAAACCTACTGCTTAAAAAGTTTAATTTTCGCCTGTCTTCTCCCAGACACTTCCACACTACATGCAGCTGACTTCCTCAAGGTATTAAGGAATATGAATTTTAACCTGTTGTGAGGCTTCTCCAAACCTGGTTACTTAATGTGATGCCATTCCTATTTCCTAGTTACACCCAGCTTGGTTGAGGATAAAGATGTAAATAGGAGACTAAGTTATTAAAGATTAAAAAAAAATTCAGGATAAACAAGGGAGGTTTCATAAATCTTTGGCTACTTTGGCTAACATAATAAACAGGCAAGATCCAAACAGTGCAAATTACACTCTGTTACACATCTAGATGAAAGAAAGGGAGGGTATCTGAAAGAGTTGAGAGGGGCACCATGGTGGCTCAGTCAGTTAAGCATCTGCCTTCAGCTCAGGTCATGATCCCAGGGTCTGGGGATCGATCCCTGCATCAGGCTCCCTGCTCAGGGGGAGACTGTTTCTCCCTCAGTCCCTATCTCACTGCTTGTGGGCTCATGAGCTCTCTCTCTCTCTCTATCTCTCTCTCCCTCCCTCTCAAGTAAATAAATGAAATCTTTAAAAAAAAAAAAAAAGGAGAAGAAGAATAAGAAGAGTTGAGAGTTCCCAGCACCATCTTCACTAAAAAGTAGTGTAGTCAAGTTAACATTCTGAGCCATGAGATCCTTCCTGTTTCTGATCTCAAGTTCTCCACAAGCTTTATTTCACCATTGTCAAAACCCACAGGAGATATCTAAATACACTTGCACTACAATTATCTAGAAGTCCTATCTTAGATAATTCAAGTTCAACACACTAAAACACTTAACTTACTCATAGGTGAATCTGTTCAAACCCTACTTACTCTGCACACTTCTAACAAGCTTGGCATTCTAATTCCCATTCTCCAGATAATAAACAGTAAAAAGATGGAATGTGAATCAAGTACTAGAGACACCAAAGTTGTTAACAGGGATAGATGTCCTCTAGCACCATAGGAGGAACCCTAAAAAACACCAAAGTAGACATGAAAACAAGACAATCTGAGACCACTTAGGAGAGTGGCAAATAACCCTACATTCCCAAGGCCGTACCAAGGCAACCATCCCTTCACGGGAAAGAATAATAACAATAGACACTGCTAATCTTGACCCTGAGCTATGAAGAAAAGTCTCCAATCTGCTGGGGACACTCTGTATAAGAAAGCCAGGAAGTATTCAAATAGCTGTAATCTATAAAGACTTTCCTCAAAGTGGTTAATCATTTTTGAAAGTGTTGACACATAGAGGGCGAGGCTCTGGTCACTTGGGGAGCTGTCTTATAAGAAAAGCTCCCTTCTCCCACACCATCAGTTAATGAAGCACTGCATATATTCACTCCATGTCGGAAGCCGTTCCAAGGACAGCATTCCAAAGTCAGCTATAACAACAAACAACAGATGTCCTGAAAAGGCACAGATATTTCTTCCCCACACCCAAACTGTTTAAGAAGGAGGTTAAGAAGGAGACCAAAAAAAACCTGTGACCAGATAAGTAAACTATCAAGGAGTTGAAAAACAAAATTTCAAGTTTCCAATGAAGGCACAAAGACAAATTTTCTCATTTTTTCATTTTTACAAAGAAGGAACCAAACAAATTTCCCTTTGTATAAATGCCAGGCCCAGAGACAGCCCTTCTACCATGAGACGATGAAACCTGAAGAACTTCCTTAAGGGAGTAGACACTTCCAAGTAGCAAATTTCCATTTTAAAATAAGCATATTTAATGCCATTTTCTCTAGTTACAACAATGTGAATGGCTGTTAGATACTAAATTCTACTTTATAAATCCTGTAATGGAGGCGAAACAGCCCACATTCAGGGTAGGGTAGGGTGAGGGTGAGGGTATGAATCCTCCACTTCCAGCCCCTAGTACCAAATTACTAAAATCCATCAACTTAGTGCGAAACAGGACTGAGACGTCTGGCTGAAATGCAACCACTGTGGCCAACCCTGAAGTGTCGTGTGTTTCCCACCATCATAGCAGGCTATTTATTTATGTATTTATTTATAACTTCTTCACCTGCTTCTAGAAAGACCCTGAGGACCCCGGCTGATGAGCTGCCTAAAAGACCAGCCCTGCAATTTCTTCACACATTTTCTTTACATCCTGAAAAAGTTTAATGGAAAAACCACACTCGCATCCAAACTGTCCAGA
This sequence comes from Ailurus styani, assembly GCA_002007465.1. Taxonomy (NCBI): domain Eukaryota; kingdom Metazoa; phylum Chordata; class Mammalia; order Carnivora; family Ailuridae; genus Ailurus; species Ailurus styani. The sequence goes on from LNAC01000358.1 coordinate 934,006, forward strand.
ATACAAGTAATGATAGCAAGAAGGATGAAGCAATCCAGGGATTCCCACCTTATCCTCATCTTGTCCCTACTATGGCACACAGGAGTAGGGGGGCCAACTCCTCCTGATTTGCCCAGCACTTTTCCAGTTTAAAAACTGGCAGGCAGACATCCCGGACCCCCTCCTCCACTCCTGGGCAACTGGAGCAGTCAGTCATGCTACATGGAAAACAGTGACATTCGCACATCCCACAGTAGTCCAGAAATGTGGTTATGCACAAACCCTTGGCTTTTCAGTTCAGGGACATATAACTGTGAGTGGGAGTCTGTCAGTCAAACTTGAGTTCAAATCCCATTCCCTCCACTTCCCAGCATTGTGAAATTAGCCTCTCTAAGCCCCAGATTCTACACTTACAAAATACAGAAAATAACGGAAACCTCCTCAGAGACCTATGGGCCCAAACTAAGCTTTCTATTACATAAGCTATCTAATATTACATCTCTTAGTTACATCATCATTTTATTTTCTATCATAACCATATAATTTAATTTTAACACATTATTTGCAAATTTCATGACCCTAACTACCAAGAACAAATATTTCTCGCAAGGCTCACAATTTAGACACACAGTTAAGAACTCTAGTATTAGGGACACCTGAATGGCCCAGTCACTTAAATATCTGCCTTAGGTTGAGGTCATGATCCCAGGGTCCTGGGATCAAGTCTTGCACTGGGCTCCTTGCTCAGTGGGAAGCCTGCTTCTCCGTCTGCTTGCCACTCCCCCTGCTTATATTCTCTCTCTCTCTGACAAAAAAATAAATAAAATCTTAAAAAAAAAAAAAGAACTCTAGCATTAATAACCCAAAAAATGACATCACCGCAAAAAAATCCAGATGAGACCCTTCTTTGCAATCCAGTCAAAGTGACCAATTTGGGCACATATGGACCCATGAAAAATAACCAAGAAGTTTACCACTTGAACAAAAAAAGTAGATTTTCTTCCACTGGTTCCCTGTCAATAACTGCATTCTCTCTTTTCTGCTCTGCCCATCTAGAAGAGCTCTCTGTTATCTGCATCACCAACACTGCTGCCAAGATAATGAAGCATAGAAGCAACCTAAGTGTTCATCCACAGATGAATGGATAAAGAAAATGTGGAATGATAGATAGATAGATAGATAATAGATAGATGATAGATGATAGATAGATAGATAGATAGATAGATAGATAGATAGATAGATAGATAGATAGATAATGGAGTATTACTCAGCCATAAAAAAGAATAATATCTTGCCATTTGGGACAACCTAGAGGGTACAATGCTAAGTGAAGTAAGTCAGTCAGAGAAAGATAAATTCCATATGATTTCACTCATATGTGGAATTTCAGAAACAAAACAAACAAACAAATAAAAAAAGAGGGAAAAATAATGGACACCTAAATACAGAGAACAGGGCGCCTGGGTGGCTCAGTGGGTTAAAGCCTCTGCCTTCGGCTCAGGTCATGATCTCAGGGTCCTGGGATCGAGGCCCGCATCGGGCTCTCTGCTCCGCGGGGAGCCTGCTTCCTCCTCTCTCTGCCTGCCTCTCTGCCTACTTGTAATCTCTCTCTCTGTGTCAAATAAATAAATAAAATCTTTAAAAAAAAAAAAATAAATAAATACAGAGAACAAACTGGCATTCACCAGAGGGGAGACAGGTGTATGGAGATGGGTGAAATAGGTGAAGGGGATTAGGAGTACACTCATCTTGATGAGCCCTGAGTAACGTATAGAATTACTGAATCATTACACTGTACACCTGAAACTAATATGACACTGTATGTCAACTACACTTGAACAAATAAATAAAGAGGCCAAGTTAAACAGACATTTTCCCCTCCTCCCTGTTCATGTAAAACAGCAGACTATCTCTAGATGGGGATAAAAGTAGAATAAAATAAACAGAATAAATAGAAAAGTACAATAAAATGTACCAACCCAAGGCATGACACTAGACAGCCAACAATGCTCACATGACCAGTGCTAAGTTATGTGAACAGCCCTCAAGTCCAAGAAGCAAAGTCCTAAAGAAAAACATACACTGGGTGTAGTCTCACGTATGAAAGGAGTATCCCATCCCCATCTCTCCAGCACAAACACTGTGTCATACCTTCCTTCTTAAATTATTTCTCCTTCACATGGAAAGGATGGCAACATACAACAGGCATTTGTGATAGCTTCATGATGAAAGTGATGTTCAAAGACCTCTTTTATAGGGAGATTCTTTTTTTCATATAAATGAAATTAAACAAGTTGTACTTTTCTTATGGCTCTCAGCCACATTATGATTTCTGGGATAATGATTCATATTGTTTTGCATACCAGAGGAGAAGCTTCCAAAGAAAGGTGAGATGGCAGGGCTGTCATTAGTCATATGGCACCTTTGTATAAACTATAAAAGGAAGACCCTTCCTCAAGACACTTGACTTCTGACTGCCAGAAAACGGTTGCAATATGCTTTTGTTGGACCAAGGGGCTGTGTTGCCATCTTTTAACAAACTCATAATATATATCCAAATCTATAATGTCCATGATATACATGCACCCCCAGAGTTGTGCCGTACCTAAACTACACAACTGTCATTGATTCTGGACAACGTCCCTTCATCTTCACTAAATCAGAGTACTTCAGGTAAACTACTTGTGATCTGCCTAAAAATCATCCTGACAAGTCAGATTTATATATTTTGCTTGTGTGGGTGTGTGATTGCATGTGTACATGTATATACCCATGTTATATATTATTTTTTTAATGAATTTGGCAAAAAAAAAAAAGAGAGAGAGAGAGAGAGAGAGAGAACCATGTGTCAGGTTAGATTACTGGCCCAAAGCTATGAGAACAGCTATTCTTGATGTATCAGGATAAGAAATTTAAAAAATACATGCTTTTACATAAGGGAGTGTCATGGTGGGAGAAAGAGGAAAGGGGAAAAATTAGGAGTCCCATAGCAATGAATTTATTCCCAAGGCAAAAATATTTATTCTTACCATGAATGATCAAAAATTTTACTAATGGTCATAAAAATAATTGTCCCATTTCAAAATACACTTGCTATATAGCACAGGAATAAAGTTTACCATGTGAGCTTCTTCTTTAAATAGTTTTACATTAAGCTGCCATCAACTTCACCTTTCCCACCTTTAGATTCAGGCCTCTAACTGAGACCATTAAGAGTTTACAAGGCCCAGGATAATGGGTTTTCCAGAAATGGGATCCCAGTTCCCCAAGCAACAGGAAGGCCAGACCAAAAGAGCCACAGCTTAAAGAAAGTAAATAATTCAAAAATAAAAATCTGTAAACAGGCAGATTTTTTATGGCTCGCTCTACTTGCAGAGCACTGACTCAGACATATTGCTTTTCCTCATCCTCTTATATCATCACTACAAGTAACAGTAAGTGCAGCAAGGCCAAGAAAAACAGCTTTATAAAGAAAGGGAGGGAAGCCAGCCCAGTGAGATTTTAGTAATGGCCAGGTGCCCTTTTCCCCGCTTCAGCTGGATTTTCTCCCTTTATTCTCACAACACAGAAGGTTTGCTTAGTCCCATTTTACAGAGGAGCAAGCTGATTCTCAGAGACATTGAACAACTTGCCTAAGGTCACACAGCTATTAACGATAAGCCATGTCTGACTCCACAGCTCTTGCCTTTCTGCTATACCACACTGCCCTGAGCAGAGTTTTAGGTCAGCACTTCTCAAAACCTTCACATGCTCACAGGTCTCCTGCATATTTTGTTATAAAACAGAGTCTGATTCCAGAGGCCTAGGGCAGAGCCTGAGATGGCTGTATTTCTAATTGTGGTTGTTGGGTCACATTTTGAGTAACAAGGTTTTTGACCAGTAGTTCTCAACTAGGGACAATTTTGCCCCCCAGGGGACATCTGGCAATGTGTGGGGACATTTTTAATGGTCACAACTGGGGATGGTGATGCTACTGAATTTTGTAGGTGGAGGTCAGGAATGTTGCTAAACATTCTACAACATACAGGATGCCCTCCCGCCCAACAAAGAATCATCCATCCCAGAATGTCAACAATAACTCAGTTGAGAGACTCTGCTTTAGAGGTCCCAAGTTCATTTAAACTCCTCCCAAAGCTGCTGTAGTTTTGCAAACTTGCACTGGGGTCAAAGGTTACTCCAGTATTTCAAAAATTCTTCTTAAAGTCTGATAGAAAAGTTGATACCACGCAACTGATGGCTAGAGTCTGACGAAGTTTAATTTCCTCACAAATATTCCACCATCACACTGAAGAAAATCAGATCAGCTGATTACAAAGAAGGGTTTCACAAACTGCCTGGAGTTTCTGTAAGGTCCTTGTTTCATAGCACTAGAGTTCACAATTGAAAAATCGAAAGATAAGGTTATTTTTAGTTGCAAATTTTATAATTTCCTGTTCTGACAGTTCAAACATTTACCCTGTTGACAAGGATCACATGAAACCATCTCTTACTATTCAGCATTAGTTATTGTGACCAACCATCCATATTGCTGGGACACATTCAATTCCCAAAACTCAGTAAAGAAACCAGTCATTCATCTTTAATTTAATGTAGACCTTTAATATTTATGCCACAAAAAAACGAGTTCAATTTTAATATTTTTTCACTGCAATAGCCATACTTTGTTGCCTTCAAATGTCATTTTGCTTGATTATAGCATAGGCTTTAAGAAAACTGTATGTTTGAATATAATGGGGGGTTGAATATAAATTAAGGTGTGGTTAAAATCATATAGCTTTTTGGGGGAGGTCTAAGAAAGAATATGGTATGTGTCACATTTTATGGGGTTCCTACCATACATCAAGGACAGTGAGTGCTAGATCCTATGGATGTTCTTTGTCTGTATATTAACAGTCAAGTAAGTGGATATTTAATAATTTCTATGAGAAATAAGCACAGCCTGGGACTGTAATTCAATCTAGGGTGAGAGAGAATAAAAGTGAGGACTTCTGAGAAGGTAACGCCTGGGCTGAAGAATGCAGGACAAATAAAGGTTGGTCGGGTAAAGATGGAGGACGAAAGGTGCCCCAGACACTAAAGGGAGCTGCACAAATACAGGCACAGAGCCCAGAGGCCAGTTATTGAGCAAAGCAGTCGGAGTTTTAGGTGACTGGAACAGAGGAGAGAAAGAACAAGAAACAAGACTGGAAAAACAGGGAGGAGCCTTGTGAGCCAAGTTCAAGAGTTTATACTTTGTCTTCCTGGCAATGGAGGATATGGAAAGGATAGACCTGCATTTTCCAAAGATGATGATGATAGCAGTGTGAAGAAGGAATTACAAGAGGTACAAAGTGGGGAGACTAGGTAAGAGGACCAGGCCAAAGGTAAGAGCAATGAAAAAGAAAAGTCACAGGCAGATCTAAAAGTCTGTAGTGAGAATAAACAAGATTTAGTGATAGAGTGGATATAGGGGATATAGTAGGCTGAATAATACTCCCGCAAAAATGGCCACATCCTAATCCCCAAAACTTGTGTATATGTTACCTTCCATGGCAAGAAGGACTCTAAAGATATGATCGTTAAGGATCTAGGGACGGGAAGATTATCCCAGAGTATCTGGGTGGACCCAATGTAAGCACAAGGATCCTCCTAAGAGGGAGGTGAGAGGGTCAATCAGAGGGAAGGAAATGTAACAACAGAAGCAGAGGTCATAAAGAAAGAGATTCAAGGCTCTAGGAAGGGGCCATGAGCCAAGGATTGCAGCTGGCCTCTAAAGGCTGTGAAAGACAAGGAAATGAATTCTCCCCTAGAGCCTCCAGAAAGGACACAGGTTTGCCAACACACTGATCTTAGCACAGTGAAACTGATTTCAGACTTCTGACCCCTAGAACTGTATGAGAATAAATTTATGTTGTAAATCACTAAGTTTGTGGTAATACATTACAGCAGCAATAGGAAACTAATACAGGAGTGATAGAGAAAGAGAAATTGATGAAAACTCCCAGTATCTGGATTGGGTGGGGAGTTAAACAGTGGGGGCAGTCAGTGAAACAGAGACACAGGGGGAACATCAGTTGGGAGGAAGACAAGAAGTTCCATTCTGGACAGGCTAAATTTAAGACGTCTCTGCAACCACAAGATGCTCACTAGAAAGTTACATGTATGGTGCTGATGCTCAGGAAAGGGGTCCATATTGGGGGTGGAATTTTCCACAAACTTGGTACTCAATATATGTTTAACTAAGTCTACTGGATTTTCATCTTCCTTTGATAAAAAGGTTAGCTGCAGGAAAATTACCACTACTATTGTAATGGATACAAAACACACTGTGAAGAGTAATTATTTCTACAGATAAGAATAGGATAGTGGAAGGAACTCTATTCAAATTCTAACTCTAACATGGTAGCTATGTGACCCTGCAAAAATCACATCTATTCTGTGCCTCAGTTTCCTCCTCTCTAAAGGGAGGATAAATCCTAAGTGAGATTAAATGTATAATGAGTGACTGGCACTTAGTTGAGTGTCAAGTACAAAGTAAGTGCTCAGTAAAGGGTAGCTATTATAAGTACTATGTATGCACAACTCATTAAAAATATTTTGATGAATTTTAAGAATTTTTGTGTCATCCCAAAAGTTGTAAAAACTTCCAATTATTTCATGCTTTCTTTCCCCAGTCATTCTCTAGATACATCAAACACTTTGGTCATCTATTATATTACGTTAAAGATGTATAAGATGATCTCTACTCACAAGAAGCAGATGTGTATCAATAATGATAAACCTGATCTGTCAGCATCTACTGTGTGTCAGGTGCTGGTAGTATTAAAGATGAGTAAGATGTGATTCCTACTCTCAAGGAATGCACAGTCTTGAGAGGAGATATAGATAGGTGGATAGACATATAGATATATAGAGATACATATATAAAGATAAGTAACATTCATTGAGCACCTACTATGTGCCAGCCCTTGCACGTATTCATGCATTACATGTAAGTTACCTATTATATGTATTACATTTAAGTTTATTCAAACTGTGTGAACTAGATATTTACCATACAATATAATCTACTCTATAACATTCTGGAGCAGTTACAAAGTGAACCTGGGATGGTGGAGAGAAGGTCACTCTGGAGTTTGCACAGCTCAGTACAAAAACCTGTGCTCCAACGAGTGACCTGTAAAATGCCACCAGGTGAGGTTTTATTCTGAAGAAAGAACTCAATGGTTTGTAGAGGGAGCATGGACTTGTTTTACAAGGAGACCAACTGATGTGACCGTAACTCCATAACTCCTGCTTATCCTCTCCTCACCTTTCTTCAAAGAAACATAAGTTGACATTTGTTGAGCCAAGCCTTGTGCAAAGTGCTTTGTATAGGTCATTTCATTTGAGACCAAAGAATAAACTTGCACAGGTGGATGAAAAGGTTTTACAGGAAGCAGAGAAAACTGCTGATTAAAATTATATTAGGCCAGAAGTCTCCTGTAAATTTCACTAGCATTCTTAGGTCTCTTGCAAAAGCCCAAAACTTCTACCTGGAACATAACAAGAAAGACAATTAACCCCATAAAACAATGCAGATGAAAACACAAAGGGAAGAAAATAATTGAGGTAAAATAAAGAGAAGGAAACTGACATATTAAGAGAAAGAGTTTATATGAAGATTATAAATGAAGTCATAATATAAGCCAGATCAGAAACCTAAATAGAAAAAGAAAGTTTCAAAGAAAACAAATCAGAGACAGAGAGGAACTGTGTGGGAAGAAATGAAGTTATTTTGACTTTCTATAGAACAGTAGATACAATGGTTCTCATCTCTGAGGTCAAGTCCCCTGTGAGGTCTTAGGCAAGCTACTTAGCTGCCCTGATGAAGTTATGGGACAATGTCAGCAGCTACACCTCACAGGGTTGCTCTGCAGAGTAACTGAGTACAGCACTCAGCTCTGTTCCTGCACCAGAGAGCCTTCCATCTTTTACAGTGGCAGCTGCAATGATGATTTATGCTATTTACAGCACCCTGCCAGGGCCTTCCACAATGACACTCCATCAACCTTTCTCTCTCCATGTGATAGCCCTCAGACAGACCACACCACACAGATTTCTCAAGAGGCTGCTGTGATTTCAGAAAATGTGGTCATTTTGGACCATTCTCCTTGAGTCTTCTCGCACGTATCTGAAAGGCAACCAAGCAAAAGCCAGCATGCAAAGATAACCACAGCTTACAGAAAGGGAAAAGCATAATGAGTTCTTCAAAGAGATTTCATGTCTCCTGGAGAATCCTGTGTCATCATGTGTCAGAAGTCCCCATTCAGCATAAGCATCCTCAAATCTCCACTAAACTCCCGTGATCCCTCTCCCTGTAACAGTTGTTCAAGAGGCAGCCTAAGAATATCCATTGAGGTTAGCACCTGGCAGGTTTTTCAGGCGTCTCAAGCTTCCAATGTGGAACTGGCAAAGATCCAGTCATGTGCAACATTCTGTCTTTTAAAGCAACTAAAGCTTGAGTCCTTAAAACCAGCTAAATCTTGACATGCATCATAAAAGTATTGCAACAGAGACTGTTGGCAGGAACACTGTTGGGTATCATGAAGCCATGGTGGAATACCTACATTAAGTGTTATTTCTGCTGTCTCAGCCACAATCAGGTTCTGCCTCTTCCTCGCTGTATGGACTCTGACAGAAGGAAAAAGATCTCCACTGCCCTTTATTTTTTTTTTTTTAAGATTTTATTTATTCATTTGACACAGAGAGAGAGATTACAAGTAGGCAGAAAGGCAGGAGAGAGAGAGGAGAGAGGAGGAAGCAGGCTCCCTGCTGAGCAGAGAGCCCGATGCGGGCCTCGATCCCAGGACCCTGGGATCATGACCTGAGCCGAAGGCAGCGGCTTTAACCCACTGAGCCACCCAGGCGCCCTCCACTGCCCTTTAAAAGAAAATCACCTTGTAGTGCATTCCTGTTTGGATGTGGATGGAAAAAGCAATGATTTAAAGATCATTTGTCTGAACCAGGATTAATCTCCAGCATGCTAAAAAGTGCTCACAGGTGGTGAGGGAGCTCTTGATTCCAGGTTCGAGTGATTAAATCTAAAGAGGTTTCCTTTTAGCAACTATTTAGAGAAATATGTTTAAGTCTGGGCAAGAAATATAAAAAGAAAGTGGCACTAATAAACCCAAAAGAAGCTAAGGTTAGCGAAGCAGCTAATCTCCATAAATAGGTTTCTGAGTGGGGAAGGTTTTGAGTGTTGATAAAGCATTTCCTTTGTATATGAACGCTGGACCCAATGTGTGGCATTTGGAGAACATAGAACTCTGCCACTCATCAGTGGAATTCTCTGGGAGAAGAGAACTTTCCTCCATTAATAACTTTTAAAAACATGCACTAATTCATGCTGACAGTCCAAATCCTCCCATCAAACTTCATTAAGTGATCAGGCTGAGTTCAAACATATATGCAGCATAAAGAGAAAAACTCAAGTCTAGAGAAAATTGGGGAAGGGGGAAGGATAGTGAAGAAAATCCTATAGTCTAAACTTAAAGTTTTAGAGTCAGGAAAACAGGGCAAAACTAGAGAATTTGGTCAAGTGAGTCAAAAAATAAAGGTTTCAGTTGCATAAAAAGCCAAATATGAGTTCAGACTTTTTAGTGTGATATACATAAATACTTGTTGCTATTTTAATATTTGCCTTTACTTGAGATTTAGTAAGAATCTGCCTGAGGCAAGCTTTTTTAATAGTAATAATAAAAATACTTAATAATACTTAGAGCAAAGCATGTGTGGTCATGATGTTTTAAAGGAGAGAAAGAAAAGGTAATTCTGAACATCTGTACTACATTTCCACACGATAAAACTACCACACTACAAAATTATCCTGAAGTTTCGTGGAGCTGGGGAAGGGGTGGATAGCAGTTCATGTAGAGAAATGTTTATTGAAAAAACAGAAAGGGAAACTCAGAGGCCATTTTGGGGAAAGCAGGGACGACAACCTTTACCGTAAAATAGAACCGCTGATTAATAGTGAGAGTCCAGTAGTCAAAAAGTGAAGTTATGTGTCTTCTCAGATCCATAATTATTACCTCCATAAATACTCCTGAGAATCAAACATCTTTTATTTTCACAAAGTCCGGCTTTCCCACGTGGTATCTAAGATCAGAACACCACCCCCAACCCCTCCCTTAGATTTATTTTCTAGGACTTGCTTAATTCCCAAGCCCTACCGTAGCTTCTCTTTCAATCTCTCTCTCTTTCTGTCTGTCTCTCACACACACACACACAGACACACCACTTCTGTTTCTTTTTAGACTCAAGCCCCCACCTTCCCTCAGCACATCTGTTTCCTAGTTCAATCCCCTGCAGGCAGTTTTTGGGTCAAGAATTATCATGACTGGGCTGCCCTTCCTCAGTAAAACAGAGTTTCAAGCAGGTGGGGCTGGGAATTACTGTATTTTGCCACAGCCACAGGCCAGCCACCAGAAGGATGTTTCAATCACTTTACCCCAGCAGTTCACAACCTGTTTGATTTTGCCCCCCACCCCCAGGAGATATTTTGCAATGTCTGGAGACATATTGGTTTGTCACAACTGGGGGAAGGGGAAAGGTACTACCTGCACCTAGTGGATAGAAGCCCAGGGTACTGCTACACATCCTACAATGCACAGGACAGCCCCCACAAACAAAGACACATCCTGTCCCAAATGCCAATAGTGCTGAGATTGAAAGACCCTGAGCTACACCAAGGAAGAAAAATTTCAAAAACAGACCGGATCTTCCCCCAACACTAAATATGCTCAAACTGCTGACAATCCAACCCCCCTGTTACCAGAATGGATATTATTGCCTTAGAGGCTGAAGAAAAGGCAGAGGGTGGTAAGGGGATTTCTTAGTTGTCATCCTGACCAGGCCCTGGCTTTATCTGATTAAGAATACTTTCCATAAGGGGGCGCCTGGGTGGCTCAGATGGTGAAGCATCTGCCTTCAGCTCAGGTCATGATCCCAGCGTCCTGGGATCCAGCCCCACATAGGGCTCCTGCCTCAGAATGGAGTCTGCTTCTCCCTCTCCCTCTGCCTCTCTGCCCCCCAGCTCATTCTCTTTCTCTCTTTCTCACTCTCTCTCTCTCATTCTGTATCTCTGTCTCAAATAAATAAATAAAATCCTTTTAAAAAATTGTTTAAAAAAATACTTTCCATCGGAAAACCTAGCAAATCTATGGTACACCAATGATTACTACATGTAAGTATCTTTTAACACGATTTATATATACACAGAGAGTTTCTTTTTCAGGCCAGTTCCTTCAAAGCAGCCACAGATTTTAAAAACAACTGTATAGGCCTTAAATGTGTCAGTAAGCACCGGCATTTAAAAAAGAGAGAGAGGAGGAGGAGGACTTGGAAGCTCTGTTTTAATTAGGTCAGGAATTCCTGGTACCTTTGGAGTTTGAATGGCAATCTCCATTTCTCTGGCATCTTAATAGGTTAGTGAATTCTTTCCACATAGTCCCTTTGTAACCCACAGGTTACCCCCCCAACACCCAACACTCCTGAAAGAGCTGCAGACTTTCGTGATAACTGGCAATGCCCAAGGTGCTACAACTCTGAAGATGAAAATCACTAGCCTAATCCTTGTAAAGGAAATTTGGGCAGAAATGACAGAAAAAAATACTGTCTCCTCATTTAAAAAAAATACTCAAAAGCTATGCAAAAATAGATTTGATACTCTAAATATAACTAATTACACGTATGCTTTTTACCAAACATCTTGATTCAAAAACTATTTACTTATCATCTAATTCAGGAGTCACCACACTTTTCCTTAAAGGGCCAAGTAGTAAATATTTCAGGCTTTGAGGGTCAGGAGGCAAAATCGAAAGAGGTTTTCTTTTTAGCAACTATTTAGATATTATATACATATGTATATATATTTAGGATATTATATACTTACATAAGCATTTCGAATATAACCATCTAAAAAAGTAAAAACCCATTCTTAGTTCCCAGGCCATAAAAAAACAGATCGTGAGCCACACTTGCCCCCCAAGCTCTAGGGTGCTCACTCTTGATCTAATTGAGTAGTAAGTCTTTATGTTTATTCTAAAGACTTACTTATCTTTCTTTTTCCTTTCTCTATAAACCATTCATATGTAATTACATCTTTCCTTTATTAAGGAGGATTCGATTCCTTCTTTGTGTAAGTCACAACTGCTATAACTATAAGCCAATCGTAGGAATCACCCAGCAAGCATTCACATTGCCTTATTTAACCCTCTACCCAAAACATTTAAGACACTCTTAACATATGTGCCACACTAAAAACACAAATAAAGTTTCCCCTTCCACATCCAAGCCGGAGTGGGTGGGAAGGTAGATTTTGCTTTTCCAAAGTTTAGAACCTAGAAGAACAATGAAATGGGGCACTTGTCGGAGGTTATAAATACAGTTTAAATGTTTCACACTGACATAGAGAGAAACCCAAAATACCCAACAAAAACTAAATAAAAAGTAAAGTCAGTTCGGGAAAGCATTTCTTTTAGGCAATGAAATAATGATAGAACCAAAAAAGTGAAAAAGAAGGCTAACTTTGAACAGATAAAATGGGGAAGGTCCAGCTCTTAGCACCTCCTGTTTTTCCTTATTCTCTGTTCACAAAAATTCATCTATTTCCTAGGAATTCCTGGAGGGCCTAAATGTACAATACCATTCTTTGTATTTTAATCTAGTGCTTTAACTTTCCTAAGCAACGAATGGGCTGAGGAGATCCAGCTGTGATGTTACATTCTACATGGCACTGTTTAACCCTTCTACTGCTCAGTGACCTCATACATAGATTATAGTCCTGGATTCAATAGGCCTTGATAAGATGTAGCAAGAAAAAAAAAATCAGAGTCTTTTGCATTATTTTTTTCCTTTTTTGCATTGATCAAGAAAATATCCCTGAGCAAGAAGTCAGAAGACCAGAATTCTAGTCTCTGCTCTACTCAGGCATCATCCCTGGCAGTGTCAATGAGGGGTTAGGAGCAGGCGCCTGGAAACAGCAGCCCTAAATTTGAATCCCAGATCCATCACTACTTGCTCTAAGAAGCTGAACCAAACACATCACACCTTAGGGCCATAGCTTCCCCATCTGAGAGGCAGGAAACCACCATCCACCCCAGGGTGTTGTTGGGAGGATTAAGTGGCACTCCCTGGAAATTGATTAGCCCAGGCTGATGCTCTTGAGTGCCCAGTAAATGTTATTTGTCGTTATTTCTTAATCTCTCTGACCCTGTTTCCTCACAGGGTTACCAGGAACATCAGAGGAAAGCATTAAAACAGTGTATTCTCTAAACTGTGAAGCCTCCTTCATATGTAAGGTATTAGCTGATGTTCCATCCAAGACAGGTAGGCCCTTTGTATAGCTAAGCTGTCTCAACTTCCCATTGCCACAGTTTGTGACATAGTGAAGTAGCCACAGTCCTGGAACTTGGAGTACTTCCTCGACACTGAGGTTTCATTCGTGGTGCATGGTTTTACCAAACATGATAATAATAAATTAGGTCAGCTACCAAAAGAATATTTTTCAAAAAGCAGTCACACCCAAGGTAGAGCAAGAGGACAGGGCAGTGAGAATAGTAATGAGAGTCTCTCCCAGCATAACCACCTGACATTCTCCCCAGTCCCTATAACCTCCCCTTATCTCCCTCTACCCTGCCACTTTCTTTTCTCAGCGGGTTCCAAAATGCCTTGTGCCTAATGGCTCCCTGGGGCTCCAGCAGTCTCTTTTACTATAAAAAGCAATCAATGACACTCATTAAAATCAATATGGGGTAAAACCTGAACCATTTCAAATTAGCATGCAGTGTTCAAACTTTAAAGAATGTATTAGAATTTAAAAATAAGGCAAATGATGCTAAACAGAAATAGGAATGGGTGCATTCCCTTTGTCATCAGAAATGTGCAGGTAAAATTATGAAATCCTGCTTTTGAAAGTGTTGTTAATCAGAGTTCAGAGAGACTACTTTCCTATAAAGATGCTTCATTGGCATTCATCCTGTACGGAGTGCTTGGAAAAAATGGAACTCGGTGAGAACAAAGGGAATCTGTATCAAGTTAGCATCAGTCAATGAAAATTCTATGTAATTTCAAAGAATATACCAGAGTCAAAATGACATGCTTACTCAGAAAAGACGCATGAAAGAGAAGTATGCAGTCCCTAAGGTCACCTCTTAGACAACAGTAGGGTTGAATGACAAGGCAAACTTTGGAATGATCACACAAACTGGTAACTTGGTAGCCACAAATGATCAAATGTGTGTATGCAAACAAAAGAAACAACAATGTGACCAATAGTCAGAAATGCCTTGTGCACTTGGGCAGACCATCACAGTCATTTCCTCAGCCACGTTCTCAACACGGGTTGGACAGCTCCACCAGGATTTCATCAAACTCAACACATCCAAAGTCTTTCCTCAAACCTCTTACCACTCCTGCTGGCCCACTATCCCACCATCTGTCTGCACCCAGGCCCACAGAGGCTGTCTGCTCCTCGCAGCTCCGCATTCAATTCCTAGGTTGTCAAGGTCAAGGTAGAGATGAACTTTCCCTTCAACTCCTGTGGCTACCACCCAGATTCAGACTCTTGGTGACCTGAACAACCACAGTATCCTTCTAACTTGTCTCCATGCCTCCCTCCTCCCAATCCACTATCAATTAGCACTAACAATCTTTTCTGATCATGCCATTCTCCTGGGAAAATTCCTTTAAAGGCTGCCCAGAGCCTACTGAGTAAAAGCCAATCCCCTGTGTCACATGGTCAGGGCCTCGAGTGACCTGACCTCAAACCACCATTTCAGCCTTATTTCCTTTCCCTCCTGGCAGGTGGAGTTTCAGCTGCTCCAAACTCACAGCAACTCCCCACCACAAACACATCGCAGTTCCCACCTCTGAGGTTTGGCTCAGCTGTCTCTTTCCCAATCATACTTCACCATCATCCCTGTGTGTTGAAATTCTTCCTGCCTTTGAAGACCTGTTCTGTCATGGATGAATTCAGTGGTCAGCCTCCTACCTCTAAGCTTCACACCATTTAAGTGCATCCTATGTTCTCTTAGTACACCACCTTGAGAAGTAGTAGTAGCATGTAATGGTGACAGGTATAGACTCTGCACCCAGATTTCCCAGGTTCTGATCTTTGCTCCATCACTTGCTTTATGTGACCAGAAATAATTACTTGCTTCTTTGTGCCTCAGTTTCTTTATCTGTGTGATGGGGATGATGACAACAGTATTTATGTAGTACAGAAGCTGACACAAAATAAGCCTCGGTAAGTGTGAGCTGTTTCTCTTACTGCCCACCTGAATCCTTTTTTTTCCCCCACCTGAATCCTTGAACAAGACCACAAACTTGCCAAGAGTGCTCCCTCAACATCTTGCATATGGATGTTCAGCATGTGTTCCAAGACATCTAACATGGTTTAAAAAAAAAATGAAAGAAAACTTCCAGTTAGCATTACACTCAAGTTCCCGCTCCACACCAAACACAGAGCAATGATAGAGAAAACATAAAAGAGCACGGCACTATAATCATTATGAACCATCCCTCCAATATTGGCAAAATAAATCACAGAGAAATTCTCTATTGTTTTTTAACTATTTTTTCACTCTCAAATATTTACTGAGCAGGCAATATATGAGGCCTGGGAATATGGACGGAATGTACTGATCAGGTAAGAAACTTACTTTATTAAAAAAAGGAGCAATTGTTAGGTTCTATAATATATGTAGGAAATAACCCTTGCAAGAGAGAATATGTAATGTTATGTTAATGTGGTCACTCGTGTTTGGGAATATTTTCTGTGATAAGCTTTGTTGGTAAAAATAGACATGTTAAATCTGTAGAATCAAAGTTAGGAATGCCTGCCTCAGCAAAATCATGGTTCAGCCAGCAGAACTGGAGACAAATTCATGTTACAAAGAAAGAGGCCATTTGGTTTTGAGATGGGAGGACTACAGTGGAGTTTGAAAGTTTGGGCAAAGATCATATAGTGGAGGTTTGAGCCATCAGTAAAAGGTTTATGAGCTCAAGAACTTCTAGGTCACAGACTCTGCCTTGGTGGATCTCGGTAAATAAATGAAGAAAGCAAGAATTCATGTTGCCTCACCCTTCTCCTATTGGCCCAACCCCAGCATGGTGGGAAGCTCAGGCCCAGTCTCCTGGGTTAGCAGCAATTGAGGCTCCCGATGACTTGATTGCTCTTCAGCCCTTGCTACCAAAGATGGGCAAGCTGCCCAAAGGGATTAGCATAGGAAATCAATAGACATGTCAGCAGAATACATACCTTCCCTTCAAATATCCTACAATGCAATGAGTCCAGAGACTCCTGACTCTCTAAGGATCAGCCAAGAAAATATTAAGGAGAGTGAATATAGAAGGATCTGGTATATAAACCCACCTTTTCTTTAATGCAATCAATAGTATTTGGGGTACTTGATTACCAAACCTTTATAGAGAACAATATGTTCTGTGCAGAAAAAGCTAGAGAACAAGGTAAACTATTACCACATCCAATAATGTCTTATCAAATCAACCTGTATCCAAAAGCATCCCACGACACCAGTGAGTAATGTTGTGCTTCAGCCAACACTTCGGCTCACATTAGCACATCAGTTGTAGTTCTTGGGCAACGGTTTTGGTCTTCCAAGTAAGTTGAGATCATAGTCTTTTTACTGTTGTTTCCTGCCAGGCAAAGAAGTGGTTTCGCCCTCGCCTTTTCCAGACCACCGAAAGATAACAAGACAGTAAAGCAACCCGACCCTCCCCATGTGCAACTCCTGCCAATTCAAAATCTCCTCAAACAATAGGCTAAACAAGACCAGTACTCCAGGAGATGGAGTTTATATGAGGCCCAACACCTCTGCCTGAGAATGAATCATAAAACCACTAGCACTTTATTCTCCAACATTACTCCATCTAGCCCCAAACTGGGTTGAACCATGCAAAATGAAAAAGAAATCAGGAACACACTGAACTTAAAACCTCAAGTACATTTTAAATCCTGTTTTAGATTCATTTAAATTAACAGAGGTCAGGCTACTTCTTTATTCAAGCTGGGCTATTCTTACTGCTTTAATACCAAAAGCAGTCAGCCACATTTTTCCACTAAAAAAGTAAAAAAAAAAAAAACCTTGACAGAAGAACATTCTAAAACTCAGTAGAGAATACGGGAACAGCTTACAATAAACTTTGCCTTCTAGAATAACTAATGGAGGAAATTACCCAGTTATTTGGCCATGGGAAAC
The DNA here is from genome assembly GCA_002007465.1 of Ailurus styani. Classification (NCBI taxonomy): domain Eukaryota; kingdom Metazoa; phylum Chordata; class Mammalia; order Carnivora; family Ailuridae; genus Ailurus; species Ailurus styani. The sequence goes on from LNAC01000358.1 coordinate 951,228, forward strand.
AACTATTTGTATATTTTTACATATTTTGCAAGTCACAAGTAAAAAACACACTTTTTATTTTCTAGGACAGCTTTTTTCCAAAGTGTTTTATGAAGAACACCAGTGCAGCAAGACAAAAGCAAGTTAAATAAACTTGAGAACCTTCCCCTTCCTGGGAATGACTGATGCACACTTGCATATTAGGGAGCCTGAGGAGTCCTTCGGTAAACTCTATGGAATCCAGCACTTTCCCAAGTCCATTTGGCCCTGCAGCCCTTTTTTTCTCACAGCACATCATTAGCATCCCACAAAATGGCTGTTCTGCAGAGCACATTTTGGGAAAGATTCCTCTAGAAAAGGGATTTCATGAAATGATTAATGGCTGAAACTCTGGAGTTATCCCAATTCGAATACCAGCTTCACCACTGGGAGACTGAACAAGCTTCTTAGTGTCACCTGTTCTTCAGTTTCCCCAGGTAAAATGCACCAAATAACAGCACCTACCTCCCAGGCCTGGGTCTTTCCACATGACTGGAACAGCCTTCTGAGAGCTTCACATGGCCAGTTCCTTCTTGTCATTCAGGTCTCAGTCCACAATATCACCCCCTCCAAGAGGCCTTCCCTGACCACCCAATATCAAGTTGGCCCAACCCAGGTCTCTAGTTCTTCATCCTCTTCTTTGCTTCATGATACTTCTCTGTTTAACTATGAAATTATGTTTCACCCCCAGAGAATACAACCACGATGAAGTCAAACTTTATTAGTTATGATTGCTTTATCCCAAAACAGATCCTCAGTAAGTGGTCAATGAATGGATGGACAACTGAATGCACAAGGTAGTTTTGAGAGTTAAATAAATATGAATCAAAGAAAAGCATTCTTTGAAGTGTCTGACACATAAGCATCTATACAGATGCTGTTATGACAACTTCTAATGAATGATGAGTGGTTAAGACACTCATAATTCTTGCACTATTTAACTTGCCTCTTCTTGCTATATCGTGAGTAAACAGTTCATGGCATTTATTCAGAGACGTGTTGGTAAATGGGCTTTAGGGATGGAGTGGAGGGGCATAAGCCTTGGGAGTAGCATTTGCGGATTTCCATGGTAGAAATACTCCCACCATGACTAATTTCAAGTTACCAAGGGTTTAAAAGCAGGCTCACAAAATTCCTGAAAATGTAACAAATGGCTCTCAGAAGATAGTACAATCCTTCTCTTGGGGAACATCCTTTCAGGCCTCCAAGTCTTTTTGTTGACTTAAGTTTAAAATGAGATTTTTTTATAGAGACACCTTTTCCACATGCACCTTCTTGATAAGCCAAGAAAAAGCAATCCATTGACTTTCATCTGATGCTCAAGGAAACTAGCTGGATACATTGGGCTGAATTTTTGGTACCACTCTCTGTGGGCTCTCAGACTGATGGTTAAGGCTCTGAATGTGATCTATTTCCAGGCCAGACCACTGTGAGGGCAAACTAATCTTGTAAAACACAAATTGAATTTTGTTTAGATTCATTTAAGTGGAGGCATCCACACAACAGAATCAAGGCACCATCTACTTAGTGCTACCAGTGGGCAGAATCTAATAACAGAAAAAGAGTGACTCTGCCCTGACCACAAGACCCCAACATGAAGTAGAGGTCAGTGCTGCAGATGGAGGTTTCTCTGGCATCGCTGCCCTGCTGTACATGCAATGGGATCCCTTGGCACCCAAAATAAAGCAGTAGGTTTTTTCAACTATGGCAATCTCTAGCCACAGTTCTAAGATAACATAACCAAAATTTCAAAATCCACAGTTGCTTTACATGCAAGTGATTACTGCCAGTAGTTATTATTTCTCTTCTGTAAACTAAATGTAAAGTCTATGGAGTAAGGCAGGAAGAGATTAGTCTCTGCTCCACTCTATTGGTTATTCGTTGCTGTGTGACAAATTACCCGCAATTCAGCAGCTTAAAACAACACATATTTATTATCTCACAGATTCTGTGGGTCAGGAATCCAGGCACAGCTTAGCTGCATCCTTTGCTGCAATCTCCCACAAAGCTGCAACTAAGGTGTCAGCCCAGGGCCTGTCATATTATCTGAAGTTTGCATTGGGGAAGGATCCACTTCCAAGTGCACTAAGTGGTTGTTGGCAGTTTTGAGTTCTTTATGGCTGCTTGAGTGAGGGTCTCAGTTCCTCACTGGGTGTTGACTGGAGGTTACTCTCAGTCCTTTACCGTATGGGCCTCTCTCACATGGCAGCTTGCTTCATCAAAGCTGGCAAGTTGAGAATACAACAGAGTCTGCTAACAAGATGAAAATAACAGTCTTATATAACCTAATCGTGGAAGTCATACTGGCATCCAATTACCTTCACCATATTCTATTATTTAGAATCAAGCCACTAGGTTCAGCCTATACTCAAGAACATGGGTTAACAAAAGGGTATGATTTTGGGGCGCCTGGGTGGCTCAGTGGGTTAAAGCCTCTGCCTTTGGCTCAGATCATGATCTCAGGGTCCTAGGATTGAGCCCCGCGTCAGGCTCCCTGTTAAGGGGGGAGCCTGTTTCCTCCTCTCTCTCTGCCTGCCTCTCTGCCTGCTTGTGATCTCTCTCCCTCTCTGTGTCAACTAAATAAATAAAATCTTAAAAAAAAAACACACACACAAGAGTATGATTTCCAAGAAGTGTAAATCATTAGGGGTCATCTTAGAAGCCTAACCATGACATTCAGCCTCTTGGAATATGGATGGAAAGACCCAGTACCAACAAAACATCTCTTTAAGCATCTCAATCCCAAACCAAGCCATGTGGTTTCCCAAGCATGCTGTTAATGTCTTGTGAAAGTAAAACAAGGGAGAATAAGCATGGAGGACGTTAAGTCTGAAGATACAAAAGTCTGTTCAAGCAAATACAATCCACATCAGAGAAAACTCCTGGGAGCATCAAGCCCCATCATGGAAGCCATGTTTTATGAACAACCAAAAAAATGACTCACAAGAACTGCCCATCCGAAAAGGTATATAATGCCAAGAAATCTAATTGGTCTGAAAGCAAAAATCTTTGGGAATTTTTATTTATTGCTATAGAATATTTTTAAAATATACTTAATGCCATTTTATTGCTTCCTATTTTCTGTGAGATCTGTGCCTCCCTCAACATTTTGCCTCCTATTTTCTGGGAGATCTGTGCCTCCCTCAAAAGTACATAGTACTTTTGAGATCCACATCCACCATAGCAGCAAAGAACTGGTGTAAAAATTTCCAACCTTGGCTGTCACTCACATTTTTTTCTAAGCTTGATCCAACTACATGTCCTCAGATATCTGAACATCCCAATATTCAATAATGGTGGCAGGCCAGAGAGCCTCTGAAGGACTTCAAATGATTTAATCCACCAAGTGCAAAATGCATATTCAGAAAACCTGGGACAGTTTTTCCTAGCCTTAAAAGAAGGCTTTTTCCTAGCCTTTTCCTAGCATTAAAAGAAAATGCAGACAAAGATTATCTTAAACCTAAATGTTCAAAATTGGTCTGTACACTTTACCATTCTTCCCAGAAACATCCATATGCTTTACTTTTTGCAAAAGCTGCTCCAATTCAGCTATAAAAATATTTAGGTTCATTGTTTTTCTAATCACCTATTTGTTTTGCTCCTTTAGAGAGATGTATTTGATAAACATCTAAAACTTAGTATTCTACTTAAAAAACCCTGAAACTATGGCCATCTGTGGGAAAGCATCTGTAAACCACCTTAGAGTTGGCATGTGCTGCACACACTTGGATCCTGAATCCTCGAATAACAATGGAACATACGTGTAGTGAGCAGAGAAAAAAAATCTAATGCAAAATTCCAGTTTAAAGGTGATAAGCGGACAAGAAGATTTTAAAACGGATGCCAGGAAATTTTGTTAAGGCTGCAGATATCCTCCAACCTGTGAAAATAACTTGGTAACATATTTTAACTTGTAAAATACGGCTTTGGGAAAATAAAGTATATGTCCTTACCTCTCTAAGATGGATGTTTTCCTTCTCTTTCTGGTCTAAAATCACTTCTAAGTGGCTGACTTGAGACTCAGCCTCTGCCATCCGCCGTGTTCGTTCATTGTCATCCTCAAGACTTTTAGAAGGCAAACCTTTACTTTGCAACATCTCAAGAAGCTTTTTAATCGACTCGTCTCGGGCATTGAGGGTCTGTTTCTGTGTTTCAATTCTCAGCTCCATTTCCTCCAAGGTCTTCCTTAAAAGGAACAGCTCTTTAGCTTGTCTATCATGCTCAGCTTGGAGGCGCCGGAAGTTCTCCTCAGTCAGCTCAATGGTGAAGTGCTCAGCTCCACGGTTGCCACTCTCTTGCTGCAGGAGGTGATTGAGGTCTCTCTGGGTCCGAAGCTCATCCTGAAGGGCTTGGATTGTCAACTGCAGGTGCTGTGAAGAGAAAGATGGAGCAGGAGAGGAGAAAGAAGGGGAAAAAGTCAATGGAAATGCCAAGCGTATTTGCTACTACCAGACTAGTAGTATTTGCTACTACCAGACTATGAAGATGGAATGTTAATCATGAGGTAGGTCCAGAGGGCCAGCCGTGAAGTCCTCCAGGGTGACTTCAGAAGCATGGGACAGCACATGGAGAGGGGGAAATTAATTCAATGATGCTTTCTGAATGTCTTAGGAGAAGAGAAATGTACACAGACACAGAAACAATATATTAGTGTCAGTCACAAGGGAAATTATACATCTACAGAGTTTTAATTGAGGAAGTGGAAAGGGTTAGAAGGGAAAGTCTCACAAACACACCTTCTTTACGCCCGCAATGCTCCAGACTCAGTATTCCTTGTTTCCTAAGGTGTTCTTTATTCTACTATCCATACTTTCCATAATAAATGCATTTCCATTTAAAAAATGAAAATAATAGCATCCACTACAAGTAGACACAAACGAGGACTTTATTTTTTACAGATAAAGCTGTGAACAGGTTTAGTAAACAGGATTACTGCATCTGCAAGCAAAAGGGAACAAATGCAGACAGGGACAGACACAAACACACAAGGAGGTGAGGCTGTGCAGAGCAAAACAAACAAGCTGCAAAGAGTGGACAAACCTTGGTTCTTCTGGCATCCAGTAACTGAACAGCATGGGAAATGGAAAAAAAAAATGAAGCAAAAAATCAACACAAAGAAAAGTCCAGTGCAAGCAAAGGATATTTAACAGAAAGAATCAACATAAAAGTACCTTCACAGAGAAAAAAAAAGAAAAAAGAAAAACAATTTCTTATTACAACAAAGATCCATAAGCTACATAAAATCTATAGCACTGCTGTTTGATAAATATGATCAAAAGAAAAAAGAAGAAGAAAAAGAACAAAGTGAGGTTAATTTCACCTTTTGTTTTCCTAAATCTCACTGACCCAGGAACCCAAAGTCTTCAATATACTACAAAAGAAGAAAGAACAACACTCCAGAAGTACCCACATATTATTCCAACTCACCATTCCAACCAAAATCAGAGTGAAAACACCAAAGAAACAAAATATTTACCGATTATGAGAAAAGAAACAGTTGCATGAATTCTGCAACACCTTTCCCACAGGGCCAGCCCTCAGGCTGGTCAGAACAGGCAGCCATAAGCTTGAAGGCATTTTTATCCTAGGAACAAACCAGGACACTTCCAAAAAAGCAGTTCCTCATTCAATCACCAAACACACTCCTGCCAGTAGACCAGACATAATGCTAAGCAAGGGAGGCAAATGAACACAAGACATAGCTCCTGCCCCCAGGTACCTCACAGTACTGTAAGCCCTAAATAATACCATGTCTAAGTTACATAAATATTGGAGCAGTCCACATTTCAAATTCTTTCTCAATTCCTACAGCTGGTACCCAGAGGTGTTGAGATCTTTCTGAATGTGGTCTATGCCCAGAGATTAGCACTGAGTATTGCAACATCTTGATTAAACTCTTTGTGGATTTATTTCATCTTTCCATTTAAGAACATCCATTGAGACATTCCCAGAGCACAAAGAACAAGTATTCTCCTTCTCATCCATGTGCCACTGTGCCTCACAGGACAGTGATTGGGAGTGAGCAACTGGTATGTATTTACCGATGGTAATTATGAAATTTTTAAACAAATTCACTCCTATAAAGTGTAAAATTCAGTGGTTTTTAGTATATTCACAGAGTTGTGCAACAACCCACATAATACATTTTAGAACATTTTCATTATTCCTAAAGAAGGTGCAGGATATAAAATTAATATAAAGAAATCTCTTGTGGGGTATCTAGGTGACTCAGTTGGTTAAGCATCTGACTCTTGATTTTGGCTCAGGTCATGATCTCAGGGTCGTGAGATCAAGCCCCATATCAGGCACTGTGCTGGGAATGGAGCCTGCTTAAGATTCTCTCTCTCCCTCTCTCTCTTCCTCTCCCCCCACAACCCTTCTCACTGTCTCCCTCTCTCCCCCTCCCCAAAAAGAAAGAAATCTGTTGCATTTCTTTAGACTAATAATGAAATAGAAGAGAAAATAAGAAAACAATCCCATTTACAATTGCACCAAGAAGATTAAAATACCTAGGAATAAGTTTAACTAAGGAAGTAAAAGCTCTCTCCACTGGAAACTCTAAGACACTGATTAAAGAAACTGAAGACAACACAAACAAATACAAAGATAGTCCATGCCCACAGGTTGGAAGAATTAATATTGTTTGTTTGTTTGTTTGTTTGTTTGTTTTAGAGAGGGAGAGAGAATCTTAAGCAGGCTCTACACCCAATGCAGAGCCCAACACAGGGATTGATCTCACAACCCTGAGATCACAACCTGAGCCAAAATCAAGAGTTAGACACTTAACTGACTAAGCCACCCAGATGCCCCAAGGTTAATACTGTTAAAATGTCCATTCCATCCAAAGCAATCTAGATTCAGTGCAATCCCTATAAAATATCAATAGTACTTTTTCTCAGAACTAGAACAAATTATTCTAAAATTTGTGTAGAACCACAAAAGACCCCAAATAGCCGAAGCAATCTTAAAAAAGATGAACAAAACTGGAAGTATCACAATCCCAAATTTCAAGATATACTACAAAGCTATAGTAATCAAAATAGTACAGCACTGGCACAAAAATAGACATATAGATCAAGAAGACAGAGAGCTCAGAAATAAACCTATGCTTATATGGTCAACTAATCTATGACAAAGGAGGCAAGAATTTAAAATGGGGAAAAGACAGACTCTTCAATAAATGGTGTTGGGAAAACTGGACACCTATATATGCAGAAGAATGAAACTGAAGAACCTCCATACTGTTTTCCATAGTGGTTGCACCAATTTACATTCCCACCAACAGGGTAGAAGGGTTCCCTTTTCTCTGTATCCTCAACAACACTTGTTATTTTTTTTCATCTTTTTGAATAATAGCCAGTCTGACTGATATGAGGCGATATCTCAATGTGGTTTTGATTTGCATTTCCCTGACAATCAACATTGAGCATCTTTTCATGTGCTATTGACCATCCATATGACTTCTTTAGAAAAATGTTTATTCATGTCCTCTGACCATTTTTGAATCAGGTTTTTTGTTTTTTTGCTAGTAATTTATGTAAGTTATTTATGTATTTTGATATTAACCCCCTATCAGATATATGCTTTGCAAATATCTTCTCCCATGTAGTAAATTGCCTTTTCATTTTGTTGCTGGTCTCTTTTGCTATGCAAAAGCTTTTTTATTGTGATGTAATCCCATTGGTTTATTTTAGCTTTTGTTGTCCTTGTCTGAGGAGTCTGACCAGAAAAATATTGCTAAGAATGATGTCAAAGAGCTTATTGCCTATGTTTTCTTCTAAGAGTTTTATGATTCTAGACCTTACATTCAAGTCTTTAATCCATTTTGAATTTATTTTTATATATGCTGTAAGATAGTGGTCTAGTTTCACTCTGGCATGTAGCTGTCCAGTTTTCCCAACATCATTTATTGAAGAATCTGTCTCTTCCCCATTTTATATTCTTGCCTCCTTTGAAATGGATTAACTGATCATATATGTGTGGGTTCATTTCTGGACTCCATTCTATTCTATTAATCTATGTGTCTGTTTCCATGTCCGTACCATATAGTTTTGATTACTATAGCTTTGCAGTATAGTTTGAAATGAGGAAGTATGGTGCCTCCAGCTTTGTTCTTTCTCAAGACTGCTTTGGCTATTTCGGGTCTTCTGTGGTCCCACACAAATTTTAGGATTCTGTGTTCTAGTTCTGTGAAAAATGCCATTGGTATTGTGATGGAGATTGCACTGACTCTGTAGATTGCTTTGGGTATGGACATTCGAACAATATTAATTTAACAATATTAATTCTTCCAATCAATAAACATGGCATATCTTTCCATTTGCTGGTGTCATCTGAAATATCTTGCATCAGTGTCTTACAGTTTTCAGAGTACAGGACTTTCACCTCCTTGATTAAATTTTATCCCAGGTAGTTATTATTTCTGATGCAATTACAAATGGAGTTATTCTCTTAATTTCTCTTTCTGATAGATTATTAGTGTATAGGAAAGCAACTGATTTCTGCATGCCAATTTTGTATCCTGCAACTTTACTGAACTCATTTATTAGTTCTAATAGGTTTTTATTTTTTCCTATATATAATATCATGTCATCTGCAAATGGTGACCATTTTATTTCCTCCTTACCAATTTTGATGCCTTTTATCTCTTTTTCTTACCTAATTACTGTGACTAGGAGTTCTAATAATATGTTGAATAAGAGTAGCAAGAGTGGGCATCTTTGCATAAGCCCTGACAATTGTTTTCTTTCTTTTTTGCAATGAAAGTACCTGACTTAAGATTTGATTGCCAAGACATCCACTTTAAAGAGGCTTCAATGATGGCTACCTCAAATAAACACATTATCAACCACATGACTAGATGACAGACAGACTGCCTGCCCCAACTGAGGCTCCTTTGTTTTAGAAATTTTGGTTGATTTCAGTAACTGACCTTTTGAATCACTTGTTTTTTCTCTTCCAACACTTTAAATCTCCCCTCTTATGTTTTAAATTCACCAATAAAGAATAAGCCCACAAAACCCCCCATCCATTGACTCCAATAAAAGCAGAACCAGGCTCATGCACTCTCTACCCATGACCTCACTGTAAGGCCCCAGCTCTGCTGTGCAATTTCCAGGTTCTTTAAATGATAAACCTAGATTTTTTTCAGTTTCTTGATGGTTATTGCTGAAGGGCATCTTGCAATCATACTAAGAACCACAAGCGATAATCCAACCACAATACTAGTTATTGATAAACTGAGACCAGCTCAAAACAGATTTATGAGGTGATCTAGTTTTATTTGGAAACAAACATGAATTGGGATAATCAGAATTGAAATCATCCTTTCTAAGAGTGACCAAAACTGATTGGTTTTCTTATGTGATTCATAGACTGTCCAAAAGGGAATTAATTCCAAGGAAAAATTGCCAAAATGTTGTGAGCAGAGATAGCAACATTGGAAGACGACTCTGTAAGGGGTCTGCCCCTTTGGATGGGTAAGTTGCCTATCACCCTGATCCTGTTTCCACACCTGCAAAATGGGGATAATCATAAAGCTTATCTCACAGAGTTCCTGTGAGGAATAACTAAGATAATGCATCAAGGGCCAGGTTTGAGAGTAAAGGAAGAGAGGAAGTTTGGTAGAAAGGAAGGAAAAAGGAAAGAAAGTAGAAGAGAAGAATGAGAGGGAAGGAAAAAGAAAGAAAGGAGAGAGAAATGGAGGGAAAATTGGTCCATTTATCCATTCAATATACATTTACCCAGTATCTCCCTGATATTCACAAAATAAGGACGAAGGAAGGAAGGAAGGAAGGAAGGAAGGAAGGAAGGAAGGAAAGAAAGAAAGAAAGAAAGAAAGAAAGAAAGAAAGAAAGAAAGAAAGAAAGAAAGAAAGAAAGAAAAAGAAAGAAAGATCCATGTTCATGGTCCATGTAGATAAGTAAACTCATAGTAACTTTACTATGTTATGAGGGCTTTAACAGAAGTCATGACCACATGGCTAGAAATTTAGACAGGATATCACGGAGCCTGGAGATATGTGGGAAAACATCCCAAAGAGACACCACTGAGCTGCATCTTGAAGAGTAGTTGAGAGCCAGCCCCATGAAGAATGATGGAAAGAGAAGAGAAAGTGTAAAAACCCAGAAGCAAAGACAGACCAGACCTATTAAGGAACAGTAATAGCAAAAATCTGGATAGTGCTTGCACATTGCCACACAATGTTCTAAGCTTTTTTAATCCTCACTGCCCTGTGAGGTAGCCACTGTTTAAGATCTCCATTCAACTGATGAGAAAATGGAGGTGCAAAGTGGTTAAGTAACTTGCTCCAGGTCATCCAGCAAGGTAAGTCGCATAGCCAGATGTTCATCTAGGTTGTCTGATACCAATTCCCCTGCTCAAACCACTATAACATCTAGCCTCTGAATTGGCACACATACTTCAGGATGCTGGGAAAAAAAGGATGTAGGGCAGGGGGTAGAAGCTGTGAGAGGAGACGGGCAGGCAATTATGACAGCTACAGCAATTCTTAAAATTTAAAGTTAGCAATCTAGGCTGCTCCTCATTCAAAGGTTGTCATGATAGATGCTTTCAGGTTGCATTTTTATTAATAAGCAAAATCTACTTTCTAGGTAGCCATTTTATTAGTAACTAAATGACTTCAGCGTGACGAAACACAATCTGATAATCAATCTAAAATTTAGTGTTCAAAGCTTTCTCAAATTCATGTATCATTTAGTTTTCATTCTCTTTTAAAATATTTAAAATTAAGCAGAGATCTGTCCCTGAAAAGGAATTCTTGAGCAAAAGGTATGTACTTTAGAATCCTGATCATCTTTCTGCATCATATACAGGAGAATGGGGAGGGTATCTGAAGCAACCTCACCATCTACCTGTCTCTCTCCTCCCTCCCTATTCTACTTTTAAGAAATTCAAATCATTCAAGTTTCAAATTCATTTACCAGATAGCCATTTCTAGTTATATATTTAACACAGGCAACTTCTATTTTAAAATATAAAACCACATGTAATAATCTACTGAAAAGAACATCCTCTCTTTGTCTCAGTTTCCTCATTTGTAAAAGGGAGAGGAGAGTAATACTTCCTAATACACAAGATTGTTGTGAAAATTAAATGAGTTAATACATATCTAGCTGTAGAAAGTACCAAGTACAGAGTAATCACTTATATCAGTCAGGATAAGCTAGGATGTGCTGCCTTGACAACAGCAACAGAAAACCATATTCTGAAACACATGATCCACTTGACACACGATGACATGGAATCAGAACTCTAAGAGCTCAACGAGATCTTAAATGTTAGCCTGTTAACCTCTTTTTACAAATGGGAAAATCAGATCACACAGGTTAAATGGTAGACACAAAAGAGCGATCACATTGTCAAAGCCACAATTTCTGTTTCTGGGAGCATGGAATCTTGATTTCTAGGATCCTGAACTCCAACCTTGTATATATTCGAGTAACCCTAAGAGTAATCCAAAAGGGGGTGACTCTCTACTTTAACAGCTTAGGAAATAGCAATGGTATCTCCTACAGGGAGGCTGAGAGATAACCTAAAACATTTCACTTATTCACTGGGTCCCACCCAATAGTTTAATAGAATGGGACACTCCAAGAATAACTTACTGAGACTTCCTTTCTACACCTTTGAAGTTAAGACCGTTAGCTAATTAAAATTGGCTATTAGTGTACACACTCAATAAAAACTAGCTCTAAAAGATCCAGATACAATACAAATGAAATCTCTAGCAAAGCCAAACACCTTCTCTAAGGGCCAAAAAGTAAGAAAAACAATGCACAGTTTTCAATTCTGCCCTTCCCAGATTATTCAATTCCTTCAGATTGAATCACCCTCCCCTTCTCAACCTTGAAAGCACATTTTTTTTAAGGCAGTCACCCAAACCCTACTGGATCAATAATCAAGAGCATTCATTTCAGTTTGTTACCTACATCAGGTACCTACCTACAAACCAGCAACATATAAGATTGTATTCTAGGGCCATCTCTTTAGAAACTCCCAGTCATCATTGTGGTCTCAGCTTCCCAAAGTCTCAACCCCTCCTTCTGTGACTTCCATTCTACTGCATTTCTGGAGAGGGAAGCCCTTCCTATGTTCACCTGCATTGGGATGAAACATCACCAGGTGATCCAAACTCATACCTGGGTCCCAATCAAACTGCTGCCACCTTAGCACTTATGGCACAAGTGCAACAGGGGGCAAAACTGCTAATTCCCTCTAAGTACGAAAATGAGTCTATAAATGGATTAGCATTCAGAAAGCTTTTTACTCCGCACCCTAATTCTGGGATCATTCTCCAGTTGTTCTCAAACAATCAAAGCTCAAAAGGCAAACTCCCTTCTCCACAGCCAGCCACTGAGGACACCACAGAGAGAAGCAAAGCAGGTGTCACAGTGTCATCCAGACTACTCTTCATAGTCACTCTGCTAGGAGTACAAATAGAATGCATCGCATTTATCCTGATACCTGGCCTTCAACCCAGTTCTTTTTAACCTTTTCCCCCTGACACTTAATTGCATACTTTGAAATCTTCCCTGGATAGTAAAGACTATCCCCATCTCCAGTCCACAAAAGGAAAACAAAAGTTTAAAATCATTGGTCTGTCCTATTAAAAAAAAAAAACAAAAACCAAAAAAAAAATAAAAAAAACAACAAAAAACAAAAACACACAAGTAAACAAAAAGGGAGCTTAAAAAAATTAGTCTGCCCAATTGACTCCAAGTCTCAGACAATAAAGGAGGTCATAATGATTTCTGTTTCTGGCATTATGGCAGCCTATGTTTTCTGATAAGCCCTCCCACTACACAACAACTAGATAAAAGCAAATATATCTTTCAAAGTATTGCAGTGCTTACAAGGAAGTAAAGAATATCTCCAAGAAAGAGAAAGATTGAGAGAAAGAAAGTGGGCTTTTCAAGGGCACATTCTGGGCCAAATTTGAATTATACCCCCAAATCTAGCACATAATAGGTATTCGATCAATAGTGAAATATGGACAGAAAGATGAGAGGACCAGAAGAGAAATAGTCTCACCAGATGGTCGGCACAGGGGAACACTGTGGGAGTGAATAGGTTTCCATTCCTCTTTGCTTTGCTGTACTTAGACTAGGGGTGGGAGAGTGTGGGGCGGGTGCGGAGGGAAGGGGTGTCCTTGACCTCAGATTACTCTGTCCTGTTCTCTCCTCCAAAACTCAAAATGCCTCACGTCCACCAACTCACTTATCTGACAAGACTGCTCTGACGCTGCCAGCACTATGTCCACTTCACAAGAGGATAAATTGGGCTGGCTTAAGGGATTTGACTGCAATCACATTGTTAGCAGATATGGGCCAGTGTCTAAAACGGAGGTTTCCTCCAGCCAATTCTAAAGTCACCCCTGCTATAAAAAATATAGAGAACTTCATTATGTACAACTCTTATAAGCTCCCATAGTCACTTAATCTAGAAAAAAAAAGTAGACAATAAAAATATAAGAAACTAAGCCATACTTGAGTTTTTATGGAAAAGGGGGGAAAATACACTTTGCCTTAGCCAACATTCAGAAGAATGACTTCCAATAGCTACTGGAGTCAGAATCTAATCCAGATTTCTGAATGTCTAAAACACAAAAAGGTAAATAGAATGAAAATATAATTATATATGTATGATGTGCATGGAACACACAATTATTTAAATAGGGACTAACCAGATGTTTAGAATCTACTGTGTCTTATCCCCAAACATGGAAAATATGAGTTCCTGGCAAATTTGAAAAAATTTGTGACCTTAAGCTCTTTTCCACACTATGGGGAAAAAAAAAAAAAGATAAAGTTTTGTACTATAAAGCAGTTTAGGGTTTCATTGCTATGAAAACCATCTCTGAGCCATATAAAAATATGAATTGGCTTATATCCAAAAGTCTTGAACTTTTTTTTAATAAATCCATACTCCTTCTCAAGTAAGGGCTTAACATAACTCTTTCAAAGAAAACAGAATCTCTTTGCAGACAACTTGGCCCGCTCTGCTTCTCCTGTGACTTTATTTTCCTATTTATCATTTTTGAGTTCATCTCTAATCAAATTTTAAGGGCAGGTTCTCTGATCCCTGTTTCCATAATCCCATGTGCAGGATGTACAGCACTCCTCATGGCTTCAAACCTTCCACAGACTGTGTCATGTGTGTGAAAAGACAAACAGCAGATGCTGGCTAAAAACACGTGGCCCCAGTGTGCTGTGAAGGGTTGCTCTACTTAAGAAAAGTATAAAAAGATTAATATTTAGACATATGGTCCCAGGCTTTCTCCTTTAGGATAGATAGAATAAGCACATACAGCTAATTGAGAATATTGATAGGCAATTTTTAAAAATCACCAAAGCACCAGGATCCTGGGATCCTCACACAGATACATAAATGATAACTGCAGAACCCCCTTTAGTCAATAACGTGACATTTTGCCAAGATCCATAACGCCAGGAACAGTATACATGGAAAAGACCTTTTGGCAGTTGCTTTTGTAAGCAAGGAGTTCTGGTTCTCATACAGAACAATACTATAAGGGGACACAATATTGGAATATTGTACTGAGCTAAGAGATAAGGACTTAGCTTCGCTAAGTAGCTTTGCTACTAACCAATTATATGATCTGGGGAAAATCAGTAAATTTGTCTGGGCTTCCAAGAACAGTGGTGATGAGCTGGGTTTTGAATCCTGGGTCTACCTATTATAGCCTATGTCACCTTGGACAAATTACTAAAGTACTTTCAGCATTGAATTATTCATCCATAAACAGGAAATAATAATTGTAACTCAGGTACAGGGTTTACACAAAGACCCCATGAGATGTTGCTCATGTAAGTGAACAGGTTCCCATAAAGAATAAAGGACTGGGCCTGGCACATAATGAACACTCAGTATATGTTCACAATTATTACTACTGACATAGCGATAGTGGCTAGAGGCCCAGAATTAAAATTTCTCTCCTTCCTCCCATTTGGGCAGGGAAAAGAAATGAGTATAATGAACATAAATTTTTGATCATCAAATAAATGCAACAGTGGGAAACAAAATGCTAAGCACTTTGGCTTTTTTAAATAAAGGAAACAGGAAACAGTTGTTTTAAGACCAACTTAAAGATGGCTAAAATTGATTTCCTATTAACTGGTCTATAAATAACTCTACAAGGGGCTCTCTGGAATAACAACATTTCTATTTTGAAAGCCAGGGTTTTTTCCCTACTAGTAGCCAGTAATACATAAGCAACTATAGGACATTGGCATCCCCTGCTGTTGACACCATTCAACCTATTATAGGATGAATTAATTAATTAATTAACTAGTTAATTAATTAAAAAATAAGTTTAAGAAATATTGATATTGTTTAAACATATCTACAGAAGCAACCCAAAATATACAATCATGAAAACAATAGTTAAAATTGGAGCTTTTCTATTATTAATAACCACACACAATTAGAGGTCAGCTCATTCATTTTAATTGCTTAGCAAATCTTTAGTGTAAATGACATTTTAATATCTTGATTACAATTTCCTTCTCTGTCCACAACATGTTTATTTAGCAAAATTGCTAACCATTTAAATATTTTTAAAACAGGTAAGAGGTTTTACCTAAATTGTTATCATCTCAAATAGCTGAGTGGCATGCACTGAACTATGAATTTTTCCCTACGCTGAGTTACACGGTTCCCTCAGCCAAAATGTAGTCCTTTTTATTCAAAATTTTCACAAGGGGAGATTTTTCCTAAATATTTTACTCTCCTGCTTCTCTCTACTTATTGTGTCACTTCTCGGAAGGGGGATAACTGACCTCTACAAAATTCAGAATGTGGTCCTTGGACAAGCAGCATCAGCATCTTATTAAAAAGGTGGGATCTCAGGTCCCCCACCTCAGCCCTGTAGTGTCAGAATTGGCATTTTTAGCAAAACTGCCCGGTAATCTGAGGCACATAAAGGTTTGAGAGGCACTTCTCTAGACGTAACAAAACAAACAAACAAACAAAACAACAAAGTTTCAGCCTTACTACTGCTTTAAGAAATGATTATTTGGTAATAGAAAGGTGGGGAAGGAAAACATCATGAAAAGAGTACTGTGGTATAATCCTAAGAAGTATATTGAAAACCCAGTTTGTGTGATTCATAAAATCTGAGCAAACTATGAGTAGTGCTCCCCAATATAAGACACTACTAGATAAAGCAGACAAAATGGGATTTGTTCATTCATTCAACCATTATTGAGCTATGTACTATTTAACAGACATACATACTAAGTGTCCTCTCCAAGTCAAAAAGGAAATCCTGCCAGCTTAAATATAAGTAAACATTATACATGTAATATATTTTATTACTACATAAAATATACATTTATATATTATAAATAATATATATTGCTATATATACTGTTTATTTTTAAGAGATATATATTATCTGAATTTTAATTCTGTACTGTTATCTACCATTATTATTTAAAAAGGTCTAAAAGAAACTTTCAAGAGTCATCTGAAATGACAGAACTAGGCTTTACGATCAACTGTTTTATTCATTTTTAGTTTTAAATAGCATTTCTGTATGTATGTCTGTGCTCTTGGTAGAATTTTAAATGACTAGGAAAACCATGAGGAATCTGAGATGAATCTTCTTTTTCATATTATAACTTGAACAATATAGGGAACTTGAACACTATAGTGAAAATGTGAATATATTGTTTCCTAAGTAGCCTAACCACTCAAATTCTCTTAAGTATTTCCATTTTATCAGTGCACTAGAATCAAGAGTCTGGACCTTCATTTCTTTCTCTAAAGTACTTTCTCTGGTGTGAAGGTAAGATACCTACTATATCCAGACAATGTCTATGGTCTTCAATATTTTACATATAATATAAATATATATGTAAAAAGTGTGTGTGTGTGTGTGTGTGTGTGTGGAGAGAGAGAATGAATGAATGAATGAATGAATGAATGAATATTCCATAATCCACAAACAAAAAATGGCCAACATACTATAGGAAAGTAGTATAACTAGACAAGGAAAAAAAAAACTAGGAAAAAATACATCATAATGATCATTGCTAAGGAGATGGGGATGGGAAATGATTGCTAAAAAATATGAGGTTTCTTTAGGAGGTGATGAAAATTTTTAAACCTATACACTAAAAATCACTGAATTGCACACTTTTAAAGGGTAAATTTTATACCCTTTATACCTCAGTCAAGCTATTAAAAATGATAGGAGGTGGGAGCATTAAAGATCCCTTTCTTGGGGCATCTGAATGGCTCAGTTGGTTAAGCATCTGACTCTTGATTTTGACTCAGGTCATGATCTTGGGGTCATGGGATCAAGCCCCGTGCCAAGCTCCACACACAGTGAAGAGTTGCCTTGGGATTCTCTCTCCCTCTTCCTCCCTCTCTGCTCCTCCCCCCACTCATGGTTGCTTGCCCTCTCTCTCTTTCTCTCTCTCTAAAATAAATAAATATTTTTTAAAATGTCACTAAAAAAAGAACACCTTTCTTTGTATTTCCCATTTTCATTTAGCAAATATTTTTCCAAGAATAATTTTTAACTCCTACTGCTATAAACTAAATGTTTATGTCTCCCCAAAATGCATATGTTGAAACCCAGTCCCCATTGTGATGATATTTGAAGGTGATACCTTTAAGAGGTGATTAAGTCATGAAAGTGAAGTCCTCAGGAATGGGAATGATGCCCTTATAAAACAAGCCCCAGAGAACTGCTTTGCCTCTTCCACCATGAAGACACACAGCGAGAAAACAATTCTCTATGAACTAGGAAGTAGGCCTTCATTAGACACCAAATCTGCCAGCACCTTGATCTTGGACTCCAGACTCCAGAACTGTGAGAAATAAATGTTGGTTGTTTATAAGCCATACAGGCTATGATATTTTTTTATAGCAGCCTTAATGGACTACAACACAGGCCTCATCACTTCTAGGCTAGTTAATATTCTTTCAGCTGCAAGCAACAGAAATTGACTTCACCTGTCTTAAGCCAAAAAGAAAAGGAACGGATGAGAAGATATCAGGGTATCTCCCTGCATCAAAGCAGCAACTGTAAAAACAAAATCCAGGACAAGAAGGAAGCAGGACGGGCGCCTGGGTGGCTCAGTGGGTTAAAGCTGCTGCCTTCGGCTCAGGTCATGATCCCAGGGTCCTGGGATCGAGGCCCACATCGGGCTCTCTGCTCCGCAGGGAGCCTGCTTCCTCCTCTCTCTCTGCCTGCCTCTCCGCCTACTTGTAATCTCTCTCTCTGTGTCAAATGAATAAATAAAAATCTTTAAAAGGAAGCAGGACACAACAGGAACATTTGTGAAAGGTTTGCAACTTGGTTTCAGCAACTCCTTGATCAAAATTGTAAATACCCAGGACAGAAGGTAGAATTGTCCTGCCATGACCCAGGTATCCACCATGAATCAATCAGTTGTGGCAACTGACCTTGCCCACCAGGAGCTACTCCAAGGGGAAGAAATTTTCTTTAGCAGTAAATAGAGATCCCAAGAAGAATCTACTACAATTGCTGTTATAATTAAAGATTTTAAAAGAAGCTACACATGAAAAATATAAAAGTGCTATGGTTATGTTTATTCAGGATAAGGGATTCCAAAAGAGCAATATATACAAGACTCAGGTAAACTTCATGGTACAGACATAACCACTGCAAGTTCAAGTTTCTGATACCCAGCAATGAACACTGGAAAATTTAACAAGACGTTGGAAATACAAAAATAATTAATTTCACAGTGAAAGTCCTAAATATCTTACTGAGAATAATATTTCTAATTGAAAACCCTCTCTTTAATGTCAGAGGCCTTAGGCTTATCTCCAGCTTGATCACTCAGTAGTTGTGGGGTCAATCTGATCACACACTAGCTGCAGGGTCCCACAGCCTTGGGAGAGCTGTATTGACACTAACAGGTTGCCTCTGTTTTCTAGGTCTCAGTTTCCAGCTCTTTTAAAAAAAAAAAAAAGGCGGCTAAAAATACAAATATCCTACAAAAGCATGATAAGGTTAAACAGATAATGCATATCAGATACTTAGCAAGTCCCACTTCAGCCCACAGGAAGCCATCATTTTTAAAAGCCACTGTTATGAATATAAAAAACCCAGATTGCAAACCCTCCCTAAATGCAATGGAAAGAAATGAAAGTAAAGCAGGGGAAAAAATATAAAATTATGTTTGCCTGTATAATATACAGAAAAATCCTTTAATCCAGAGGAACTTTCTGGTTTGGCCACTTTGTATGCTAACCTTTTAATAGCAAATAAGATACTTTGAAAGAACCACCCAAGATTTTCTACAAGCTGGTATATGCATTTTAAAGACAGCAAATATTGAACAACAGAAATCACTGAATGCGACTGATGAAAGGGATCAGAAAGATTATCATCTTTGCTACTTTTTACAGGAGGATAAACTGAGGCCCAAAGAGTGGGGCCTCTTGTCACCTAAAGCCACAGCAGAGATGGCAGCACTGCTAGTTATAAAGCCCGGACTCTCAGAATACTGCTGTGTCCAGGTCTTTCCCTTCTAATCCCATGCACCAGTTTTATTTGGTCACTGAACTGCAAAAAGATTCTGTTACCACATAATTAGTGTCAGGGTATGTGCAACAGCTGCCACGAGCCAGATTTCCACACTGGAGTTAAACATCTTTGGCCCAGACACATCTCTTCCACCACACACCACCGATGGTACAGCTGCTGTAACCACAGTCCATACCCCAGCGGCTCCAAGGCTTCAGGAGTTGGAACAAATGATTAATTCCAACCAGGATGAAGTAACTCTTCTCTCTGAAAGGACTTCTTAAAGAACACCTTTAGCAAATTTTGAAAGATTTAGCAGTCTTCAACCTGAGAGCTTAAAGACTTTGAAAAGGGTTTAGAGGAAATTTTTCCCAAAAAATGTATCTGGGATAAATGTCAAGAATGAAGGGGGCCACTCAGAAACCTGGAAAAGATAATGATAAGTCACAGGAGATCCATGCTATTGTTGGGCAAGCCAAAGCAAAAACCAGAAAGAAGGAATAGCTCCTTTGCAGATACCATCACTGGAAGAACATGTTATATGGCTGACAAATAAGATCCCTTGATACCAATCCCCAATAATATCAATTTGAGATTACTTTTATTTTATCTGGATAATTTTGCATATATTATTAAGAATAAGAGTTTTCCTTAGCAAAGACTCAGAAACCCACATTTGCATTCATGAGCATATAGATACGTTTCATATGCTTTGAGATTCTTTCTCAAATCTTTAAATCAGTGAAAGAGAATAGAGTTTTCTCCAAAAGAACAGTAAAAAGTATTTTTAAAAAAGACTGCAAAGTGTTTTTTTTCCATCCCCGGATATTTATTTTGTTTTATAATTCATTTGAGACTTTTAAAGTAGGGAAGGGAGAGAAAAATGGCTTTCAAATTTGAATCTGGAACAGAGCTAACCTATCAAATCCAACAGGGATATAAATAAAGTATCTAACAGCACAGACACTGCTGGTGCCCAGAACAAAAGCATTATTGAATGGAAGAAGAATTTAAATTGAAGCAAGCCCTAATGTAATACTTTAGTAACTCTAGGTCCTACTGCCATTTTTCCTAGTAAGATGAACTATTAGTCCTGGCTTCCGTAAATTTCAAAATACCAGGGCCCTCAGCAAGCTACAGGGAGGTCAATGGCACTCGTGAGTCCATATATCTGTAACACTATTTAAAACATGATTGTCCTTCTCACCATATTTTGGGTCCTTAATTGTGGACCATACAAAACCAATGGAGACAGGGCCCACAAAAAGAGTGGAGTCTTTTGCTGCATCTTTGAAAGTTTTCTTTCTTTAGTTTAAGAATTCAAAGGGAAGGGGCACCTGGGTGGCTCAGTCAGTTAAATATCTGCCTTCAGCTAGGGTCATGATCCCAGAGTCCTGGGATCGAGCCCGGCGTCAGGCTTCCTGCTCCATAGACAGCTTCTCCCTCTCCCTCTGCCTGTCACTCTGCCTACTTGTGCTATCTCTCTAACAAATAAATAAATAAATAAAATCTTTAAAAAAATTTTTTTTTAAGTTTTTAAAAAAAAGAATTCAAAGGGAAATAAGAGTGGAAAGAATTACAAACAGGCTTTATGGTCTTACAAAGGAGGAAAAAATAAACCTAGGATGAATTTATAGTTTACAGTCTGTGAAGAGCCTCCTCCACCATTTATTCCTTTAAATAAACTTTCATTCACCTTTTAAAGGGGCAAAGAAAACTCTGTTATTATAGAAATTGCTGAAATCCAGTATGGGAGACTAGTTAAGAGCTGAGTCCTATACTCAAGCAAAAATTGGTCCTACCACCATTTATCTATACTGTTAAACCCCCGGCAAATTATTTGCCCTCAATTTCTTCCACTGTAAAATGAAGATTATACAATGAGTAAGCTTACATATAGGAATATATAAAAATATACTAATAAATAGACACATAGCTTATTATAGTCTATGAAGTCATTAAACAACTTCTCTTGATGTTGTAATTAGTATTAATAAAACCACATTATGCTGGCATGTATCTTTAATAGTTATTTAGCAACTCATTCAATGAACTCTAGGCCAGATAACATTTGCTTACTTCCTCAGAAAGAAGGCTTCTTCCTTTTTTTGAAAGAAGTTTTATTAAGGATATTACACAATCTCCCATCAAACCCCCTATTATACAACCATTATGCTACAAAGAATTCTTTCATTTGAGGTCACTCAGAGAGTTTGAAAGTATAAATGAGTCATTCATTTCTGCCATAACCACTCCCAGGCAACATTCACTCAGCTCATCATATGCTAAGCACTTTGATAAAGCATCAAGGATATAAGGAGAGAAAAAGCATGAGACATTGTCCTTGGCCTTGGGATGCTCTTAGTCAAGAGAAAGTGACAAATGTGAAGACCAATAATCACAACAGAAAGGATGTGAACATAAGGAAGCATGTGCAATGTGCTGAGGCAGCAGAGAGGAGGGAGGCATCAATCTGGTCTGTGCACAAGCAACAACTCCACAGAGGATACAAACTTTGAGGGGGGCCTAGAACAAAGAATTTCCTAAAGGCAAAAAGGGAAGGTATTCCAGGCAGGATGAAGGGAATGGCCAAAGGCATAGAAATGTGAAAAAAATCATGATATGTTGGGTGGGAAAAGAATATGGAGCTTAAGAGCCAAATATAAGATCAAGAGTGGCAGGAGGCAGCTACAAAAGTGGTAACACTCATCAGAAAAGGACCCAAATGCCATAGAAAGGATGTGAACTTCATTAACCAGAGAGCGATGTAAATGGAATGTTTAGTAGTGCACATTGCAAACTGGGCTTATGAATACATTCTGAGAGGTCTTCAAGTTTTATAAAAATTTGAAATTTCTTTTTTTAATTTTAATGATAATTTTAAAATAATCTGGAAATCAAGATATAACTTTTATTTGTACTAATAATTTATATTTCGTTAATTTGTTCAAAAAATATCTACTGAATATCTACTATATGCCAGGCACAATCCTAAGCATTGGGGATATAATAATGAGCAAAAGAGAATGAGTACCTGACCTTATGGAACTTAGAGTCTCATAAGGGGAGACAATCAATAAACAAAAGTATAGCATATCAAGAAAGAATGTTACACAGATTAATAAAACAAAAACATGGTGAGATGGTGTTAATTTTATACAGGGTAGACCAAATTAAAGTTTGGTAGAAAAGTAGGGAAAGGATACTTTAGGACTGGAAGATAGCATGAAAGGATGGGCAATTAGAGGCAGAGAAACAAATGAGAAAGGTATTGGAATAATCCAAGGGAAATAAAGGACAGTGAGGGCCCAGAATGTAACCTGCACTTTGGTTTCTAGCAATATGGCAAAAAGATTATTACAATCACCTGGAAATGTTGAGAAAATACAATATCACTTTGTATGCATGGATGAGCATGCATGAAAATAAGAGAGATCCTCAAGGGCTAAAAACAAAAAGAAAAACTAAAAATCAGATCAGTGAGAGGAGCTGAGGATTTGGCTATCAAGATATTAGATGGGAGCAGAGGGAGGTAGCTTAGGTTAATAGCCTTGGAAGTGGGTCAGAACAGGCTCTAAGCAAGTTAGAGCTAGACCTTTCCATAAAACCAAATCAGTGAAATGGTGGACACAAAAAGATAGCCTGAACTCTGGGCTCAGGATAAGATAAAACTAGTTTCTCCAAGGATCTACCTTCATGTGAATTTGGGATTCATTCTATAGTGCCTAAAGATCTGAGAACATGCAAAAAGAGAAATGAAATTATATATAAAAATGATCCCCAAAATGCCAATGATACCTGGCAAAAACACAAAAGTGCTCTAAAGGAACAGTCTCTCAACCCAGACCACATGGAATGCCAGAAATCAAATGATATTCCATAATAGAATGTCTAAAAAATCTCTAAAACTCATTAAAGGAGAGCAAAATGGATAAGTAAAATTAAACTCATGCCTAAGTACAGCAAAGTAAAACTACATAATGCTAAATACAAAGAGAAGATTTTAAAAGTAACCAGAGAAAAGGAACAGATTAACTACAAAAGAACAACATATAATGACAATGGACTTCTCAAGGAATCAACAATATTATTTCAACAACAATAGCTTGAAAGTGCTAAAAGAAAATATTTTTCAACCTTAAAATTTTATTCCCAGGGCGCCTGGGTGGCTCAGTGGGTTAAAGCCTCTGCCTTCGGCTCAGGTCATGATCTCAGGGTCCTGGGATCGAGGCCCGCATCAGGCTCTCTGCTCAGCAGGGAGCCTGCTTCCTCCTCTCTCTCTGCCTGCCTCTCTGCCTACTTGTAATCTCTCTCTCTGTGTCAAATAAATAAATAAAATCTTTAAAAAAATAAAAGAAAAGAAAAATAAAATTTTATTCCCGTTAATCTGCCATTCAAGAATGAGGATGAAATAAAGATTATTTCCAGACAAAAACAGTTTACCACTAACATAAGCCCCCTGAAATAACAGTTTGCTTATATTGGNAATAAAATTTTATTCCCGTTAATCTGCCATTCAAGAATGAGGATGAAATAAAGATTATCTCCAGACAAAAACAGTTTACCACTAACATAAGCCCCCTGAAATAACAGTTTGCTTATATTGGCTCATAAGAGCCAAGTTTTCAGGAATATTGAGTCAGTTGTCAACATGCTAGTAACCTGAATTGAGCTTGGTGGGAGTATTTACACCACAGAAATCAGCAAACATTAAAAATCAGGCTTTTTGCCCCCCCAGGGAATCAGCTATTAAACATTTACCAGTGCCCTACTAACCTTACAGATATTTCTAAAATATGTACTTCAAGAAAAAAGAAAAATTAATCTATAAGGAAGAGTTGATATGCATGAAAGATAAGCAAATAAATATGATGAGAGTTAGAATTCTTAATAAGCATTAACTATATGACTAACTATAAGACAATAATAATGACAACTAACCTGGAGAATCAGGAGTTTACCCATTAGGTGATCACTGTATGCTGTGGTACAATCCCAAAATCTCTGTGGCTTAAAACAATAAATGTTTATTTCCACTCATGTTAAATATCTTTCAGGGGTTAGCTGGGACTCTACACATTGTAGACCCTAAAGGATGTGACCTCAAAACCTTCTTCAACAACTACCATAGGTCACATAGTGAATTACAGACTAGCTCTTTAAGCTTCCTGTTTCTCATACTTTACAGGCCAAACCCAGTCACGTGTCCATGCCTAATTTCAAAGGAAACAGGAAAGTACAATACTACTATATCCCCCAGGGGATATAAAAATAAAAACTCATTAAGATGAGAAGCAAATGGTTAATGTTAAAATGTTCTAAATTCATCAGTTGGGGGGGGGCTTTTTGTTGTTTTTAGAAAACAGAGAAAAATAGATTAACTTTAGGCAACTGCAAGTGGATATGTTAAAATTTTAAGGGGAAAAGCTAAAAGAATAAAGAATAGAGTTACAACTTTCAAATCTGTAGGACAGGAGAATGAAGAAAATACAATCAAAAAAGAGGAAATAAGCCTAGAAAAGTCCAGGTAAATAGGAAGCACAAAATAAACAGTAGGAAAAAATCCAAATATATCAGTAATTACAACAAATGTAAATGGAATAAACTTACCACATAAAGGATAGAAATCATCTGTTTGTATTCTTTTTAATGCTCCTATATTTACTTATAAGAACAATACCTAAAACTTCAGGACATAGAAAAGTTGAAAGTAAAAGGATAGATTTAGAGCACTGGCATGATATCACAGAGGCATGGAAGTCACACATCCTAGGTATAACCTCAAGCAAATCACTTAATCCCTGAAGAGTGGCAGTTTTCTCATCTATAAAATGAGCTTTACAACGTTACACTTGTTCCACATGTGAACAATGTTACACGACATTCACAACACTTCACAATGTTATTCGTTTAGATGTACTGTGTGGGGGCACCTGGGTGGCTCAGTCGGTTAAGTGTCTGTCTTCAGCTCAGGTCATGATCTCAAGATTCTGGGATCGACCCCCACATTGGGCTCCCTGCTTAGCGGGGAGTCTGCTTCTCCCTCTTCCTCTGTTCTTCCCCCCTGTTCATGTGTTCATGCTCATGCTCTCTCTCTCTCTCTCTCTCTCTCTCTCTCTCTCTCTCTCTCTCTCTCAAATAAATTAATAAATAAAAAATCTTAGATGCACTGTGTGTAAAGTGCTTCATACAAGGCCTGGTTCATAGCAGCAGCTTGACAAATGATAACTGTCATCTTATAATTACCCTACATGCCCACACAATAGGGTAGAATGTTTGTAAACAGAGCTCCAAACACTCCTCCTATCCCTTTCCACATGCCCCTTTGCAATATGACTTTGCTACTATTCCTATCAAGTCCAGTTTATATCTTCACCCTTTGAATCTGGGCTGGTCCTGGGCTTATTTTGACTAAAAGAATTCAGAGGTGACATCTGTGAGTTCCAAGCCTAGGCCTCAAGATACCCTGCCACTTCTACTTTTATCCTCTTGAGACTGCTACTTCCACCCTCTTGGTACTTCTACTTCCACCCAAGATGGAGTTAGAGAGACAGAGTAACCTCCATTCCTGAAACAACTAATAAAATGGACAATATATATGAAACAATGGTTTTAAGAACAGTGAGAGATAAAAACCAAATATGGTGAGCATTGTAACTCCACAGCCTACTGCCTGGTGACAATGTCCAGACTACAGCAGAGGGAGGAGAATCCCAAACAAAGATGTATGGTCTGCCTGATTTGAGGAGATGAAGCTGGGAGTCTGAAGAAAGCAAGTCAACTGGAGTTCATGGGCAGAGAGCTTCAGAGGGTCCCCCTGAGTATTCAGATAGTAATCTTCACATGCATTTGAAAAAACTCCCTAACACCAGGGAAAGAACCACCCAAAAGGATAGAGAAAACCATACTTAGA
Source organism: Ailurus styani (assembly GCA_002007465.1). Lineage (NCBI taxonomy): Eukaryota > Metazoa > Chordata > Mammalia > Carnivora > Ailuridae > Ailurus > Ailurus styani. Next base: position 977,708 of record LNAC01000358.1, read on the forward strand.
GCTACACTTCAGCTCTCTTGATATGAAGAAGCTCAAGATACCCTATATGAAGATAACAGACCATGATATGAGAGACCCATCCAAAACCCAACACCAACCACCAGACATGTGAAAGAAGCCATCTTAAACCAAACAGCCTCTATCAAGTCAGCAGATGACTGCAGCCCATGAATAACCCCCAGAAGAGATCAGGAAAAGAAGAGCCCAGCTGAACCCAGCAATGCCTCCAAAACTAATGACTCTCAAAAGTATGGGCAAATAAAAAGTTGCATTAAGTCACCAAGTTTTGGGCTGATTTATTACACTGCAATAGAGAGCTGATACATAAGATGTCTAAAACAATGTTGTATAATAGAAAATGAGCAATAAATATTCAGTAAATGGCCCATTCCTGCCATCCATCAGAAAAACCAATACCTAAGGGCAACTAGCCCCAATGGAGTAAGAGTCACACCCTTCTTCATTTGCAGGAAATTAGAACCACTGTGGAAACATGTTTTGAATTGGAGAATCCTGAAATATCAGAGCTCAAATGTCACATCCACTGTGAAACATTCCCAAGATTCTGCTGAGGGAAATGCCCACTGCTTCTTGCTTGCTTCTATGGAACACTGAGGACAGCCCTGATGTGGCACCTATGTCAGTGTATTTTATGGATCTCCTATCCTCAGTAGCACGTGGTCCCAGGCACAGCTAAGCAGCTCACCTCTTACTTGTGGTGAGTCACTCAGCCCAGTTTCTGTCCCTAAACATAACTACACTGGATGCAGCATGCTGGGCTATTTTAATCCTGGAGAAAGAGGTCAGAACACAGAGACAGGATTAAAGGATGACTAAGGAAGCAGCTCTATAGTAGTGATGACAGAGGGAGCTGGCTTTAACTTTATCAGATCTCCCTCCATGCATGACTCACCCTACCCTGATAGGGAGAAATAACAAGCACAGTCTCAAGTCTCAAGAGCCAATAGCCTACAACATAGTTCATAACTCTAATGAGGATTCCTGCATCTCCAAAGTCAAGCTGCTTCAAAATGGGCATCTGTCTGCTGTCCTTAATCATAGAGGAAACTGACAAGCCAGGAAGTCAGGCTGATCTGAGAAGACCAGATGAGCCACCAGACACCAGACAGAACTGAACCTGTTGGAAATCACCCCTGGCCTCTGGCTTTCTTGGAGACCTCAATTCCCATTGCTCTCACCTTCACTCACTAGGCTCCAGTCACCCCAGTGTTCTTGTTGCTCCTCAAGAATACCAAGTACATGCCTGCTTAGGAGCTATTGCCTTTACTCTTCCCTCTACCTGGAATGCTCTTCTGCCAGATATTTGAATGGGTCCCTCACTTTATGTAGTTCTCTGCTCAAATGTCACTTCCTTAGAGAAGTCATCCTGGGCCACTGCATCTAAATTAGGTCCCTATATACACTCTGTCATTCTCTATCTCTTTACCCTGCTTTTTTCTCCTCATAGTACATAGCATCACCAAACATCATCCCTCTCTATCTTTAATCAGTGTGTTTATCTTCTAACTATAATGTGAGCTCCAGAAGGGAAAGAATTTGACTATTTGTTAAAAAACTGCACAACTGTACAATGCCACATACCTAGTAGATGGTCAATAAACATTTGTTCAGTAAATTAGTTTTCTAATCATAGAGGTCTTCTATGCATTGTAAATGTGTTACGAAAAGTGCTCTATATACTGAAATCTCTATAAAAATAGATACTTTATATGTCTTATTTATTTACTTATGGACCATATGTAAACATAATAATTAACATTTACAAAGTGCTTACTCTACAATGACCCTATGCTAAGTGTTCATATGCATTTTCTCATGTCTTCTTTGAAACAGCTTCATAAACTGAGTACAATTACCATTCCTTTTTTACAGATAAGGAAAGTAAGCCTCAGAGGGAGGTCACCTGCTCAAGGTCAAGCCAAGATTTAAGTCTGACTCTTGAAACTGGACTCTTAACCCCAATCTACACTGCCAAGTAGGAAATGGAATGAGTGAATGAGTGGATTATGAGCTAGAGATGTCCATCAGGACTTGTTCTGGTTGCAGCCTACTCCAAGCCACTCTATCCACAGCCAAGTTCCATCAAAAAGCCCTGTTCCTGGTTCTTCCCATTCCAGGAGCCAAATAGACCAAGAGATGGGCCTCTCACCCTTGGCCTAGCTGTGCTGTCAGATGCCTCTCTCAGAAAATTTGAATTGGAAACTGAGAGCCTGAGCCAGTCAATAGAGGAAGCAAAGTTGCAAAGAATTCTTCAGGAGGATATGGGACCTTGGCAAACAAAAACCCCAGGGAAGCCCAAGTTCTGAGGAAGTAAAATGGACATAGAGAAGACTGTCGAAGTAGATCATGAAGGGAGAAGAGAGAAGGAAAGCTACAGAAATGCCCTAAAAGTGCAGCTGACTTAGATCACAACAGTGTTTCAGTTTCAGTTCCAGTGAACCCCTGGCTTTCTCAACCCAAATAACCAACCATATTGCAATAGATTGATTAAACCAAAACAAAGTATAGGATGAGAAATTCTTGTCCAATAGGACTCATCTGGACCCATTATTCAGAACCACCTTGAATTACTAACTAATCCTGGACATGCAGGAGTGAGCGCTGAGATCCAGATTTCAGATTTTTCCCTCGCTACCACCACTGACTTTCCCCAGGTCACCAAATTCTACTCCAAGTTTCCTCAGCAGGACTGGTGGGTTCCAAGTGACTCATTTCTCTTTCTTTATGCCCAGTTCTCTCATTCCCAGCAAGCAGCAGGCTAAAGGTTGTGTTGGCCACAGTTGGGCACCTGCCCCACCACTCCTCTACTCCTTTGGTTTCTGTGAATTCTCCCCATTCTTGATTTCTTTTCTCAAAAGTCCCATGATCTCTCTCAGAAGGATCTGTCAGATATCTCTCAGAAAGCAATCTGGCTTTCTCTGTGGATCCTCAGTCCATCAAAACAAAGCTACCTATGCCTGGATTCTACTTATATTCATTAAGAGCTCAAGTTCTTTCCCATAAATGTTCCATGATACCTGGGAGGCCTAGGAGCATACAAAGGGGGTGCTGCTACCCAACTGCATCGGCTGAGCAGTTCCAGTCAAAATACGCCCTTAGAAGTCCACTCAAAGATAATGGACCCATATTCACACACCACTACTATAAGCACCCATTCATGCTGACGTCTACATAACATATATCTCCCTCCAGATTTCCTCAAGGGAATCACAGAAACCCTAACTAGAAGGACCGTAATTCAATCCTTCCAGTTTGCATACGATGAAACCAAGTCACAAGGCAAAGAGGAAACTTAAACCCAAATTAGTGAAGTGTAAGTGAGGAGAATTCCTTTGTAGGATCTACCCTCCTCAAAGCACAATTAGTCAAGTTTGGAAAACACTAACTGAAGAGCAGTTCAAACAGTGTTTTATAGGAAGTGCTGACCACACAAAGATAATAAGGTCTAATTTTCTTCTTCCAAGTATTTGCAGCTCGGTTGGAGAGAGATTGACCCACATGTTTATATGATAAGATAGGCATTTTCACATGCTCTATCTGAGGCAGAAATAAAGTGCTACAGTAACCTTGGGGTGTCAAAGAAAAAATGTGATCAGGTCACAGGGGTGGCGTGCTGGGCTGGGTGGAGGCTGGCAAGCGGGTGGGCCGGGCGGGCGGCAGGCGGCTGGGAACGCACGGCAGACTCGGCAGCAGCGAGTAGTTAGTTACTTGTTAGTCAGTGTCAGTTGCTCGGTGGCAGCGGCCGCAATCACCAGGAAGGGGCCGGGATGGCAGACGATGGTGGTTACCACAGCGGCATGTGCGCCTTTCAGGTATCTGCTTGAACTGGAACTTATGCTGTAGACATTTCTTTGTGGATTCATCTAAAAGTCTGAGCTCAGGAATAAATCTCACGTAGTGGACTGCGGCAAGATGGTGGAGGAGTAGGAGACCGATTATCATCAGGTCCCAGAAATTTACCCAGATAGCTATCAAACTATTCTGAACACCTACAAATTCTACAGGAGATTGAAGAGAAGAAGAGCAGCGATTCTAGGAACAGAAAATCAACCATGTTCCAGAAGGTAGGACGTGTGGAGAAGTGAATTTGAAGCGATGGGAAGATAGACCCCGGGGGGAGGGGCCGGCTCCCTGCAAGGGAGCGAGCAGTGCAGCACAGACTCGGAACTGTTACAAGTTGGCTCCACTGAGGGACATCGCCCCAGAGGCCAAGCAGGGGGTGAAGCCCTCGCAGGCACAGTGTGGTCTCAGGACCCACGGGGACACAAAAAGACCAGGGGTGTCTGAGCACGACCAAGCTCCCAGGTATCAGAGAGAAGCCAACTAGAGAGACAGAACTGAGCTGAGAAGGGGTCTCTCAGCTCAGTGTTACCATGGGCTGGGATCCAAAGCACAGTCGGGCCACTGCTCTGTGAGCGGGGAGCCCAGGGGCAGCAGACCCAGAGAAACCCCCTCCTTCCTCCTCTGGAAGGAGTGGCACGGGAGTGGCTGCAGGAATCTGCCGGCTTCAGAGATTCTAAACACGGCCACATCAGAGAGAGAGATGCTAGGTCACAGGCCGGGAGAGCTCAGAGAGTGGCCAGAGACCAGGAGACGGGAGGGACTGCTTTTCTCTGAGGCGCACTGAGGAGTGAGGCCCCAGGCTCTCGGCTCCTACGGGTCAGAGACTGGGAGCCACCATTTTCAGTCCCATCCTCCAAAGCTCTACGGAAAGCATTCAGGGAACAAAAGCTCCCGAGAGTGAACCCGAGCTGATTAGGTAGCCTGGCCCATGGCAAGGGCAGTGCTAATCCGCCTCAGGCAGAGACACTTGAGAATCACAGCAACAGTCCCCTCCCCCAGAAGACCAGAAAAAACATCCAGCCAGTCAAGTACAAGATTGCTGAGAACTGTGGAACTCTGACGCAAGGGGAAAGCAACGCAGAGAATTAGTGGCTTTTCCCCCATGATTCCTTAGTCGTTCAAAGTTAAATTCTCTGAATTTTTTTCTTTGAATTTTTTTCTTCTTACTTTTTTCTTTTAAATTTTTTCCTTTTTCCTATTTTAATGTTTTTAACTACTATATCTTATCAACACTTTTTAATCTTTTTAAAATTTTCATTGTTATAATCATATTTTATCTCTTCATTGTATTTAACCTTATTTTTTGTAAACATAAGGTCTGTTCAATTCACCAGTCTAATAGATAGAGATAGAGATAGAGTCATATACAGACATAGATATAGAAACAGAAATAGATAATATAAAAATAGATATAGGATTTTGTTTTATTTATTTTTGTTTTGTTTTTGTATGATTTTGTTTTCTTGTTTTTTGGTTTTTTCCCCCTCTTTCTTTTTTCCCCAGTTCCAGGTCTCTTCTGAGTAGGTTAGTGTATATTTCTCTGGGGTCATTGCTACACTTTAGTATTTTGTTCTCTCATCCATCTATTCTTATCTGCATAAAATGACAAGGCGGAAAAAACAAAACAAAAAAAAGAACAAGAGACAGTAATGAAGGCTAGGGAACTAATCAATGCAGACATTAGTAATATGACAGAACTAGAGTTCAGAATGACGATTTTTAAGGTGCTGACTGGGCTCGAAAAAAACATGGAAGATAATAGAGAAGCCTTTTCTAAAGAAATAAAAATGCTTTCTGGAGATATAAAAGAACTAAAACCTAACCAAGCTGAAATCAAAAAAGCTATTAATGAGGTGCAATTGTAAAATGGAGGCTCTTACTGCTAGGATAAATGAAGCAGAAGACAGAATTAGTGATTTAGAAGACAAAATGTCAGAGAAAAAAGAAGAGGATGAAAAGAGAGACAAACAACTACTGGACCATGAGGAGAGAATTCGAGAGATAAGTGATACCATAAGATGAAACAATATTAGAATAATTGGGATCCCAGAAGAGGACGAGATTGAGAGAGGGCCAGAAGGTATATTGGAGCAGATCTTAATACAGAATTTCCCTAATCTGGCAAAGGNGGGCGAGCGGAACAAGCATCAAAATCCAGGAGGCACAGAGAACCCCCCTCAAAGTCAATAAAAATAGGTCCACACCCCGTCATCTAATAGTAAAACTTACAAGTCTTAGTGACAAAGAGAAAATCCTGAAAGCAGCT